>LPNX011108687.1:888-106254 GCA_001517045.1 Pseudotsuga menziesii
TTCTTGAAATGATTTTACCACTATCCTTGAGAATACAGCTAGTGTATTATTTAGGCCAAATGGCATGACATTGTAAGAAAATGAACCGAATTCACAGACAAATGTCGTCTTCTTTTGGTCTTCTTTAGCAATTGGGACTTGATTATATAATGAGAATCCATCTGTAAATGAGTAGCATTAATGTCCTGCAAATTCATTTAATATTTCATCTAAATGGTGTAGGAAATGGATCTGTTAGTGTGACTTTATTTAGTTCTCGAAAATCGACACAGATTCGTAATTTTTCTGGGTCATGCTTTTTTGGTTAGACAACCATAGGGATTTCCCATTCTGATTGGTCGATTGGATATATGATCCCTACTGCTAGCATGTTGTCAATCTCCTTTTTCACTGTTTCCTTGTATTTGTGAGCTAATTTGTAAGGCCTTTTCTTAATTGGTATTGCATCAGGGTTTATGTCTATTTTCATTTCACTCATCTCTTGTACTAACCCTTTTGGGTCTTTGTAGTCTCAGGAAAATACATCCTGGCATAATTTTAATAGGTTAAATATTTCTGCTATTTGCTCATCATCCCAGTAGTCACCTATTTGTGTAAATTTTTGGTCGATCATCATTCGAGATGTCGACTTCTTTGGTTTTAACTTTCATGTCCATCCATTTTGGAGCCTTGCTTTCATTTATTTGTCAACTTCCTTCTTTAAAATGTGAAAATGATGCTGGGAATTCTGCTGCTGTCATCGTGTCGGTATCTTGTATGTTGGTTGACTTGACTTTCAGTATTCTTTTATTGGTTTATTATTTCTGGATGATCAATTTTCCACTAAAACCTTTTCCCCTGTGTGTGCTCATTCTCCAGTCGAAGTCTTGTCGACTGTGATATTCTATTCGATCGAATGTTATTACAAGATGCTTTCATTAGATTATGGTTTTGTGTCAAAATATGATGAACATTCGGTTCTATAAATGTTTTGAATTGTTCTGTTGCTTCGATCATTTTTGCATCTTCCAGTATAAATCTAAATTCTTTAATGAAATTTTCCGTAAGTTCCTGCAATATGAATGTTTCACCTCAAGCTTCTTCCATCTTATACCATTTGTTTGGTAAGTCGTCAAGTGTGGATGGAAACAAGTGTGACCGTGTTCGTTCATCTTTTTACCCAAGTCTTCTCCATTCCCTTTCGCATATGCTTATGTGATTTTCAGGGTTTTGTCCCTCTATGAAGACTGGTATTTGTGCCTTTCTAGTTATCTTCCTTCCGCCAAATCTCTAGACGAAGTATGTCAAATTTGTTGTCCACGTTTGTAGCCTCGATTCATGGGTATCCCACCATCGAGGGGCTTCACCTGTAAATGTCTCAATCAGGATTTGTAGTCAGTTGTGCTCTCCTAGGTTTTTGGAAACTTTTTCGATATGGAGTATTGGTGACTCTCTTTCTTTATACCAAAGGGGTTGTTTATTTTATGTTTTAATCAGCGCTAACGAGGGCTATTCCCTAATTTTTCTTTCAAATATTTTTGGAATGATGGAAACCGAAAAGCATTGTCGAGTCGGTTTCTTTGATATAGCTTGGATAGTCCAACATCCTTGTTCTTGAGTTTCATAATTTTCTCTCTCTGAATCGTATAATTTTGCATCCGAATTATAGCCAACTAAGTCTTGGTTCCCTAAGTGAAGTTCCCCATATATTTTTGGCTCAATATAGTATTCTTCATTTTGGATTTTTTAGAGTTGTCGAACATTGACTTCTTCATCTATTGGTTCAGTCCAGGGTTCACCTTGAGAGGGGTGAATGGGGGCAATAACTTTTTTTCTGTTTCCTTTGAGCTTTATCATCTCTTTGTCTAACGAGATCAATGCTTTCATATTTCGACCTCATGGTCGACCCACCAAGGATGGCCCAAGAATTGGATCCTTCTTTCAGGTCGATGATTTGGAAGTCGACTTTCGTAGAAATTCCCTTGATGGTCGTGTCGAAATTCTGCCATACACTGATGGGTTTGATAAGACCTTGGTCTACTAATTTGAGATATATGCCTGGTTCATTTAGTCGAGGTTTGCCTAGTTGTTCCCATGTATCTCGTGTCATTATATTTATTTGGGATCCAAATTCAAGAACATATTTTCAAACGTGATATCCTTCAATTTCCAGGTTGACGAGTGGGTTGACATCGCTCTTATATTTCTTATTGAGGCTGCATATATTTTTAGTTTTTTTTTCATGCTAGGTTTGTTCTTAATACTATATAACAGATCAATAAATTGTGCTATTGATTTGTCATTATGTATTAAGTTAAGCAATTCTTGTGATACATCTTGTCGACTGCTATCAATCTCTTCTTGTCGGGCGAACTCTTGGAACATGTTTGATGCATCATTGTACAATTGTTTTTTGCTTTATGGGGTTAGGATAATCATCTTTGTTTTTTATTTTACTTATGCATGGATTATCACTACCAATCTTTGTTCCGTGTCTAGTGACTACATGTAAATTATTTGTAGGGATTATATCACATTTCTAAACACACGACAAGACATTAACATTTTTCTTCTTATTGATTTTGTCAAGTATAGTGGGGCAATCCTCTAGTGAGTGATCGCCCACTCCAAAACTAGTACAAAATTTCAGGTTGGTCTGATATTTATACGGACAGTCTGCATATCGGTGGCCTTCTTTATAGAATGTAAAACACTGGATGGGTCATCGTGGTATGTTGTCTCGATTTCCATTGCATCGGCCTCGACCTCCAAATCCTCCATGACGATTGTCATATCGGTGCTCGTATCTTCGACCTTCATAGCATTGGTTACTTTGTTCATTTTGTTCATTGTTCCTCGGTATATTATCATCGTTCTGAGCAACAACGTTCGTTTGGTAGATTGCATGGTAATTTTGTTGATTCTTTAGGTTCAAATGGAAGTTGGTTGTCGCATGACTTTTTACCTCACAAATCGCACACCATGAAGCTTTTCAATTTTTCATATTGTAAGGGAAATCCTTCGTCATGTGTGACCCATGTTCTTGGAAAATGTCACAGCAACATTTCATTTGAAGAAAACGGACATCCTGTTGATTTGCTTCTTATCGACAGTTGTCTTTGGTATGTCCAGCCATCAAGCAGGTTGTGCACCAGATGTCCTGACCTTTGAGGTTCATTTCTCTTAATTATTTTTGCATGATTTCTAACTGCTCCTCAATGCGGTTGTCGACAAGATGTGCTAGATAGTCATCGTCCATCTCGACCTGCAGTGCTTTCGTCAATGCTTCTTCATATGATTTGAATGTGTCCATACTGATATGTCTTCGGATATTATGTACAAGTCCTATAAGAAACCATTGAATTAAAAGTTGTTCATCAATGTTATAGTCTAATTGGCTCAATAGGTCCTTCCATGGCTTGTCATAGTACCGAACGGTTTCTGTGGGTTTCTGAACAGTTGTTTTCAGCTTTTTTTCCACCAGATGCTTTGCATATGGTGTTTTGAAGAAGGATAGGAACTGTTGTTTAATTTCCTCCTCAGTCATGTTAGGTGTCTTCTTGGTATATGTCATATACCAAGTTAGTGCCCTCTTCTGTAAGGCACCAGCGAACTATGCCATCTGTTTGTCTTCACTAGTTACAGTGTTAACCTCCCATGTTGATTCACATATGAACCAATGTCGTCTGGGATCCTCATCACCCTCATAGAGGGGGATGTGTGCTGCACCATGCCCCATTTCGTCAGCATCAGCATCTGCTTCAGGTGGTGGTGGGGGTGGTGGGGGTGGTGGGATATTTTTTACGGCTCTATGTTAGTCACAGCTAGTTTCAATGGAACTCTCGTTCTTGTCAGACATTTTATTTGTCGGTTCTTCCTCAACAAGTAGTCGGATCAGTTTGACTTCTTCTTCCGAAGTCCAAGTTAACTATTGTAGCTTGGATATTCTTCTCGGAGGATCCTACTATTCTGTGTTTTTTGAAGCTTTGTTTAGCAGGGGGGCGCTCCTTCATTACCTAGGTAGAGTAGGTTGATACTTCGGTTGGACGTGTATGCTTGGAGTGTGACCCATTTTCCTTCCTGAGGTCAACGAATTACCAAATGATCGAATTCATTTCCTTCGCCATCTAGTCGACTCCATACATGGAACTCACCAACTCGTAGCCTTAGGTCCTCTTCGACAATAGTTTACACACTGGCACTCATGTTTGGATTAGCTAGAGATAGAGGTATTAATTCCTGGGGTATCTCAATATGGAGAGCTTCATGCTGATCTATCCACGAATATTATTCCATCAGTGAAACTTCTTCTTCATCTATGCCTTCTTCCTGTCGGTCATGACCTGACTCTAGCGGATGTCTTTCATGTTCAGTCACCCTAGTATTCATTCTTCTCTGTAGTGTGATGGCCTTCTCTCTTCGCTCCTACCTTCTCTTCTGCCTCTTATCTCTTTCTATTTTCTACAAATCCAGAGCGCTTTTGTGATTCACTGTCCGAATTATTTCTTTCTTGACCTGAATTATCTTTAATGGTGGTTCTTTTTGATGTCGACTAGAATCCTTCTACTCTACCCCGATGCATGACCATCTACCCCCCCCATATCCTACTTGATGCTTTAGTAAGCCCGGATAGTTATTCCTATTTGTTCAAGAAGTACTCCCACTCCCTTTCAGCAGTGAACTTCTCCCATTATTTTTGTTTCTCCACCCAGTTGGTATTCGATGGCGGTTTGATCAGTGATGGACGAGGTTCGACAATATGCCCTACTCCTCTATTGATTAGGAATCTAAACAAAAGGTTCGGTAATGAGAAAAGTAATTGGTCGATAAAGTCGGTATAGAACCTATTTTTGATAGTTTCAACCAAAACTCTCTCTTCCATGGCCTGTTCCTAGAAGAACTCGTTTGTGATTTTCTCAAACCACTCTGACAGGTTTGTTCATCCTCCACTTATCAATTTCTAGAGAAACTATTTTTCCTTAGTGTCTAGCGGATTTTAGTAATTTATTCAGAAACTAAGGTACCAATTCTACAAACATTTCATTTGTTTCAGTGAAGAATTTCTCCTTCGCCTGGGAAATAGTCGGCTTGTTTCTTATAGCGTAATTCTGCAAGTAGTTTGTGATCTTACGTTCCCACCAGTATTTAATCTCTTACTCTGAGATCATCTTCCTATGTTCATTTCATTCGTACGTGTACTACTGGAAATGGAACCAATGTTGTAATCACTAAAATCACTAAGTTACCAATAATTCACATATAGAATCATATAATCATAACAGAGGCGAGAGAAAAGATAGTAGGATGAATAATAGCTTTATATTACACAAAACACATATGGGTTCATAAAAACATCAAACTGAACCGAGTTCATATCTATCTCAAAATCCTATTATGTATGATTACAAAACAACTATGAATAACTACTTGTCGGTTCAGTAAACTGACACGACCTTTGGAGGCCGACCTAATCTCTAATTAGTCGGCTCACCGACTAGCTCCTCCAACAAGACTGCAAAGGATACTGATATGCAAGAGGATTGAAATTATTTTGTAAGAGATATTACTTCATTGTAGCCTGACACTTCCAAGTTAATCGCAGCAGCTGATAACATCACACCTTTGGCCATTCATTCAGAAAATACCAATAAGTGATATTTTTCAAATGCCATGGATACAGAAGAGGAGGACACTACCAGAACTCCTAAGAATCAAAGAGTTGAAACAGAAGGACAATTTGTCCAGACTACAGAAGAATACAAAGCCAAAAAATAATATGAAAGTCATAGGGCCTTCCTTTGAGGTGAAGGAGTATGCATTTGCTGATACACAAGCTAACTCCACATCTCAGTTCAAAAACAAGATAGAATTGTTGGAGAAATATAAGAAACAAAAGATATGACTTCAGAGGAAACTTTGAAGTTGTATTCAGAAGTAAGGAAAATATATAATCAAGATGTATCCCTTGTTTCTGTTAGATATTATTCCCAAAATACTCTGAACTTGGCCTTGGAAACCAAGAATAGAGTTTCCAAAGTGAAGATGGACTTGGAAAATATCCCTATCCCTAACACGATACATTTGTACAAGAAAACAGGGGATATTTTGTTTACTGATATGTTCAAAACTACCTTGAAATTATCAAAGTTACAGAACTGTAAAATCAAAACTGAAATTCAGTTGAGATAGGAAAAGGTGGAGAACAAATCCCACCAGGCACAAATAAAGAAGTTATATATAGATCTACTGATTGTTGAGATCCAAGCCGACAAGGTAGCATGTATACATAAGTTGTTGAATTGAAAGGATAACGCTATCCAATTGTTAAAAAAGAAGCCAAAAATACCTTCTACACAGCTAATAGAGGGACATGAATTAGTTGAAATAGAGAAGGAAAAAGAAAGCTTGAATAATGAGTTGACTGATTGCAAAGCTAAATTATTAAAATTTTGTTGATAAAGAGAAACAGTGGCAGAAAGACATGGCTCTGGTGGTAGAGAGTGAGAAAAACATGAAATAAAAATTTGATGAAATGGAAAGGAAGCTGCAGGAGAAAGAAAAAGAGTTACAATACAAGGAAAAAGAATTAGAATTGAGAATTATTCCTCCTACAGTTGAATCCAGTGAGAAAACCATTGTCCAGGCTATGTCACAAGTTAGCTTGAAAGATTTACAGTTAACTGGACTGAAAAATCAAAATCAAAACCTGGAAAACCTGGCATTGTAAAGAGAACAAGAGAGAAAAAATTGGGAAGCCAAATCTCCAGCTTGGGAGGCCAAATGCCAGGAATTGCAAACCAAAAATGATAAATTAATGAAGCAAGAAACGGGTCAATTACAAGTATAGGGGGGGGAACATATCATTTGGGATGCCATCATAGAAGAAGCAGGAAAGTTCAGACCCTACCTTGACTATGTATTGGATAAAGAAGTCATGATTCATTCATCCAAGAAAATTATGGCAATAGCAAGGGAAAAATTGAATAAAAATCCAGTTGAATACGCCAATAATGCCATCAACTTTTTGAATGGTTTGTTAGAGGATGATTTGAAAAAGGAAAACATCAAGGATAGAATATCCATTATGACCTAGTCCATGAAGGTGGTGAATAAGTATCACCATTTAGACACATTCCAGGCCAAAGTTGACATTATGGCACATCAAGTAAAGCTTTTGATTGATATGTTTGATCATTTATTTAAGAAAGGAATACCATTATTTTGGGAAGAAAAAGGTGCAATTCTAACTCAGAAGGAATACCATGAAAAGATGATCGAATGCAGATTAGATCACACCAATTTCGCTGATATGAACCAATGACTGTCTGGCAGGACAATTGTTGATAAATTGGCTGATGAATTTGAAATATTTTTCGCTTTTAAAGAGGCATGTTCACACCTACAAAATTATTCTTACAGGGATAATATTGAATTGTGTGTGTTGGTAAAGGAAATTTCTACTTTGGAGCTACCTTCTGTAGACCAATGGAAGACAATAGAAAAGTTCGGGAGAACCAAGTACACGTTGCACACTTGAAGACATGAATATTGTGGAGATTTAAATGTTGAAGAGTATTTATTAGGAACTAGTTTTTTTTATAGAAGTTGTTAGTAGTTAATAAGTGTCGATTGACACATGTAAAGGCGGTTATGCTTATTTTAGCAGTTAGTTTTATTTCAGCTCATGGAGCAATTGTATAAGAACCTCTAAGTTGTATGGAAAAAGGGTTGGAACCCGTGAGATTTTGAGTTATGTATTTTGAGGCTTATATTTAATAAAATTGCAAAGCCGAATGCTGCCCTTTCATCAAAGATTCATGTGTTATTTCTGATTACAGCATGTACTTTATTTTCCTTGTGAATGTTTTCCTGTTTTACCTTCCATTATGTATTCATTCATGTCTGAAATGAGTGTTTAATGGTTCAGAATTCATATATGTATATGCTCTGGCTATTATTTCAGTTATCCACAAACCTTTCGACTAAAATTGGTGCAGAATGCATCTTATGGTGCTCTGTATTGATGGCTTGTTCTTGTTTCTTTCTTATCACCAGACAATCATCATTTTGAGTGTAACTGAATAGCTATATTTCCTTTGTTGAAGTTCCTATGCAAACAGCCCTGTGATTCATTCATTATATATTTTGAATCCATAGCCCAATGTTTACTTTCCATGTTTCAACCAACAATACAATCTGAATATTTATTTTATTTTCATATCTGGCCTTGTTAAAAAATCAGTGAGAGGTCCCTCTCTAGAAAGAAAAAAGCGAGTTTTATTTCTTAAAGTGGTTATGTTGTTACCTTGAGATTTCCTTCCCACAACCTAAGGTAAATTTTGAGTGCTAACACAAGGGAAGTAGGGTGCATTTTCTCACCTACCCTCATCAATTAATAGAGTGTGAATTGTTTTAGTGATCCGGAGTTGCATTAGTGAGCTCTAGTGGTCATTTTCCAACACTAAGTTAGCTCCGGAGTCATTCCAAGTTGGTAGATTCGAATCCTATCTTAGGAATTTGAACTCTCCTATATGTATAACCATTGTATTACATATTAATTACCGATTCATGAATATAATCATATTATTCCAATTTTGTCTCTATGTGTGTACAGTTTTTCCATGAGTAATTTATCAGTCTATGTTAAATTCTTATCTCTCTTTTGCAGCCTTCTCTTCTCATTTGAATTCATGTAGGCTGATGATCCCATGCTTCATTGAATTTAACATGGTATCAGAGCAGGTATCCATGCTTGCCTCGAACCTCATAAAATTCCATTGATGCACCAAAATCCGTTGAGTTTCCACATACTTCGTGGAATTATTGCATTGCTCCCTCTGGACTATGTCCATAGACTTCTATCCAGGTGTGATGTAATCAAATAAAGCGCACATGTCAAAGTGAAGAGTGTTTGATCTAAAATAATTTGAATTGATTTTTTGTGCATTGTTTTTGAAGGTACATTCAAAGAAATTCCTAAGAACTGTTGATCAATATAGTTGTGAAATAGCAAATTCAGCAGCTCTAACTCCCATAATCCTTACACCCTTTAATTACCTTGATTGGAGGGAATATATGTATATTTCCTTATGAAACAAAGGTTTGTATAGGATGACCATGGTAAGAGAGGTCGAACCCTAATAGTATATTGAAAATCGAACCATTCGAATAAGATTAATGAAGCTTTTGGCTACATGTGCATCCACATCGTCAGGGAGCTATCATTCCATCTTGCTGGACTCAAGACTCCAAAATAAGTATGGGATAATCTTGAATCCTTGTTTGGAGAACAAGATGACCTAAGGGGTTGCATCTTAGAGAATGAGATGATACCACTACAGCCTAGTAAATTCGAAACTATATAACATTGTTTCTCAAAATTCAAATAATTAGTACATTGCGGGATTGAGAAGAAGGATGAGTAGTTGGTGCTCTCTATTCTAAGAAAACTTGGCTCATAATTCTCAGTGTTTGTATATAAATTTTACTCCAGGAGATTTACTACTCCTAATTGATGAATTTCATCCCTTGATTCCTTCACAGAGTCTCTACTTCAAGAACAAGACAAGCTGATATAGATGGGAGCCCTTAGATCCTCTCCAAATCAAGCTCTTGTAGTTAGTGAGACAAGGAATGCGCAAGAAAGAAGGAAGTAGAAAGTTAAAGAGAAAAGAAACAATGAATTTGAAACTAAAGATGAGTTTGATCCAGCATATGAATCCTTTGCCTCTAGGAAGGAAAAACATCAGAGGTATGATAAGGGAAAACTCTCTTACTGTAAGAAAGGAAATCATACAGAGAAGTATTGTATGAAGAAGACCATTGATCATATGGAAAAACCCCTTGAGAAACACAACATTGCACTCCCTGAAGGAAGACTGACTCTAGATAAAATACTGAATATCATGATGAAAGATTCCATGCATTGAAGGCTAGTTGTTCAAAATCACATGCCTTCCTCAATGATTCAGGAGCTTCCAATCATATGGTTTCATCTAGAGAATCATTCTCTTCATTACAACTTACTGATGGTATGAGTATTCACATGGGTGATGACACTCAAATTAGAGTTGAAGGAAAGGGTTAAATCAAGTTAAAGCATGGAATTTTCAAAGATGTACTATATGTGCCCTATTTAGCTACAAATTTTTTATCTGTATACAAGATGACACATACTGACCCACCAAAGTGAGTGGTATTTGGTCCCGACTCAATGGAGATCTCAGATATCCCAACTGGGAATATTACAGTGAAGGGTATTTCAAAACTTGCCTCCAAGGCATATAAATTCTCACACTTCCTATCATACTCAGATCCAGTACAGCCTCAACTTCCATTTGAAAGGGGAGTTAAGACCATTCTACCTACACCTTTTACAAATGATAATGTTTCCATTAGTGTTTCAAATTCATAACCCTAAGTAGAAGACCAAGTTGAATCAGTTTATGAAATTTAAGGTGATGTTCACAGTGATCCAAATCCAAATCCAGTCCCTACTCCCAATCCTGGGCCTAAATGGGCACAAAAGGTTATTGAGGTAGATGGGAACATGATTGGAGAGCCATCTGACATGAGGAGAAAAAGATCCCAGTTTCAAAAATAGAACCTTGTGCTATGTCTAGAAAATTCACTTCCTTCATATAGGTGCAACATGCTCCCAGAGAGATGCTACATCATGGTAAGGACTGATCAACAATTCTACTCACTAAAGAACAAATTGGATCATGTCATTCTTCCTCCAGAAAGAAGAGAAAAACACAACATTCCTTCTCCTGTCTATCATCAGAGTGGAAGAAGATGGAAAGTTTCGCATGCATAGTCCCATTATACTAGTGCACACAAGGACCACCACACTGCTTCACTACACCACAAAGATTCAAGTTGCAGAATTTTTTTCACAAGTTTTTTTATTCAAGAAGAAATTTTCTCTAGATATGAAAGCTTGATTTTTATTTTCCTACTTATTTTGAGGGGGGCGAGGTTCCATGAGGTTTTCCCCATTTCCTCGATTTTATTAATCATTTATTATTTTTTGCATTTAGATTGTATGGGTGACCTTTGGTCTTAATTTCCAGGTCTTAGGTTCTACAAATTCAGTATTAAGGGGAGGTGTTGGGATTATTATTAATCCTCCCTTTGACCACATAGTCTATTTGTCCATTTTCCTAGCTTATGAGGTATTCATCACTCCAAAAGTGCATGGGGGACACACCTAGGGGACATAAGCCACTTACTACACATAATTGCATGAGTTTAGGTTCCCCATGGACCAATCCCTATAATTTAGGAACCCACTCTAAGTGCCACCAGCAATCTCCAGCAGTTGACTCTAGTAAGTATTTAGTTAAATCAAGTTATGATCTGATCCCCATCAGTTAGATCACTCCCAGTGTCTCTGGCACTAGTTTCCATGCTTCCAGGGAAGTAGGATGCATTTTCTCACCTACCCTCATCAATTAACTGAGTGTGAACAGTTTGAGTGATTCGAAGTTGCATTAGTAAGCTCCAATGGTGATTTTCCCACACTGAGTTAGCTCCAAAGTCAGTCCAAGTTGGTATATTTTAATCCTATATTAGGCATTCAAATTCTCCTATATGTATAACCGTTGTATTACATATTAATTACGAATTCATGAATATAGTCATATTATTCCAATTTTGTCTCTATGTGTACAATTTTTCCATGAGTAATTGATCAGTGTATGCTAAATTCCTCTCTCTCTTCTGCAAACTTCTCTTCTCATTTGAATTCATGCAAGCTGATGATCCTATGCTTCATTTAATTTAACAAATTTAAATCTAACCAATTCTTTTTTACCCAATTTTCCAATCCTTCGATACTGGGACACTTTCCTCTTTTTATTCCAGCCACTGTGATCATCTCCACCATTCCACCGATTTTGCTACTGATACGTTTACACTGTAGGGGATCCTTTGAGTTTTTTAAACATTTTCTCTATCATCTTCTTTGGCTAGATCCACCATCGGATCCCTAACTTCTTCTGGATCCATAGTCGTTCCCTCTATAACCCTTGTCTGAATCCAAGTCAATGGGGTTTCCATGTTGATCCAATGGCCTAAAAATGACACATTGAACCCCTTCGGGCTCTATACTGGGAAATCCTCTAGCAGTGCTCTAGGAAGAGAGCTAATACCTAGGGCATCAGAGAGATGAAAACATGATTCCATAAGATCAAGGCCAAGGTTTAGTTAAGATCCTCCCACAACGAGTCAAGAGGAAGAGGCTCCACATGTAGATCTAAGTGAATTTTCGTTGAGTTAACAGAAATCGAGAACCCTAAGCAAGAAGGGGGATGCGAATAAAATAAAGAGTAAGAGTTTCCCCCTAGATATGGGGCCAGGGGTTTGACCGACAGGGGGAGCTTCGAGTTTGACCACCGTCATGGTGTTGTAAAAAGGTTCTCTAGGGTTTCCACCAGTCGTCATTTCCTCCCGTAAAAAAACTATATGCCCTAGTTGTCACGTCAGTAATTTACTGAGGCACACTTTCAACTAAGTCATGGTTTTATGTTGGCGAATGAATCCCAGAAAAAAGATGTGAAAATGGTTTGTTCTTCCAACGGATCTAGCAAAAATTCCCCTTCATCCACATTATGGTAGGCCATGTGGTTTCTCGTGTGGCATAATATCAAATCATCATGACCCTGCACAATTGTCTTCGTTGCAGGAGTAGAGAGAGATATTTGTGAAGGGACTGAAACTGCATCCCCTTAGAACTATGAAACCCTCGTGGAACCCTCGCTACTGTAGTCGGAGCTGTCACAGCCACATTTTTCAGCACACCTAAGTGGCGGCACACTTGGGCAAGGTGTCGTGGACATGACAGTTTGACATGGAGTTGCGCTCTCGCTTGGGAAAGATAGCAAGCGCCCACATCCACCACCAGCACGGAGGTCGAGAATGCGGCGCACCCCAAGGTCAGCGCCCACGTGACTTGGCACGGGCGCCCCTTGGAAAAGATGACATTGGTGATGGGCGCGCAGCCCCTTTGAGGCGCGCGACCCTTGAGCATGTGGATGGGCATGCAAGTTAGTGAAGGCATTCGGCAAAATGGGCGCACGATCCTAGGTGGGGGCACGTGGCCCTAGTGTGCAGACAACCCTTATGTGCAGATGGACAAATGTGCGGACAGAGGTGCGGACGGACAGTTGGGTGCTCCGGCAAAAGAGCGTTTTGGTAAGTAAACCGACGGATGTGCGGACGATGACAGTTGGACGATGGGGACGACGGGCGCGCACGCACGATGGCACGGTTAGCGACAAACGTCGGTCAGTTAGATGGGCACTTCAGTCAAAGTAAGGGGGCGCGCGGCTCACCAGCAAAGTGTGCGTGCGACACTCTAGAGGCTTCGGCAAGTGGACCCTTGAACGCCTAAGTCAAAGTGAACCTTGGTGCGGTGACATCAACGGAACGGTTAAGTGGGCCAAGTGTGTTTTGAGGTTGACTTGGTGAACCGACAAGGGGTGACTTGTTCGGTAAGCAAGATGGCAAGTTGACATGGGAAAGACACCTAGATGGCTATAAGTAAACGAAGTGCAAGTCATTTCAAATCATCCAAGAGGAAGCAATCAAGTGATTGATCAAGGAGGATCAATTTGTTGGTTTTCAAAGGGAACAGAACAGAACTACACAGAGGTCTACGGCATCATTGCGGAGAGGTAGAGGAGGCTAGGCGTCTTTGGCAAAGAGACAGTCTTTTACATTTTTGTATCTCTTGTATTTTCTGGGTGTAGCAGCTGGTTGGGCGTGCACCAGGAGCTCTACCTTGGGCAAATCCATTTATGTAATATTGTTCCATTGTTATACAAGTTTAAAGGGCTCTGCCAGGTTGGGAAACCCACCTTTATTCTCTGTGTACTGTGTTTTTCTTAGCGCTGCGTTTTACTTGTTTTTGGCTAAGTGTTGAATGTGCCAGCAAGACTAATGAGACTAAGTAAACAATAGAAGAGTTAAAGTTTAAAAAGATAAAAACAGTTACGCAGGTTAAGGCGTAGTTTGCAGGCTAGGCGCTTGGGCAGGCAATCCCTCAAGCTGGCTTCCTGGCAGTGTCGCACACCACCTTTGGCGAGTCAAGAGTGCTTGCGAAAGTGTGGCTGTGACAGGAGCCTCCACAAAAAAATTACCCATATATAATTTATTGTTTTAATGGTGAGGAGTTTTTATGATCTCAACAAGTAACTAAAAAATTTTAGGATCGTTGCTTTAATACGGGTAGATAATTAACATCTACAAAATAAATATTATGATAAACAAATACAAAATTATCACTTATGCTAATTTCATGTATGTCGACAACAATTTGAATGAAGTGACTTCATACAAATATCTAGAAGTCTATCTTCATCACAAGTTTAACTAGAAAAATAACATTGATAAAAAGATAATGGAGTGAAAATCTTATTATGGACTCGAAAATAACTGTGATGATGATAATGATGATGATGATGGTCAATTTCCACTTAGGTCAATTTTGGTATATCTGACCTTAAGAACAAAAAGTAAGTAGCTACCTGGATTTCTTTAGAGTTTTATTCATGTGCTCTAAAAGCTTGGAGAGGAGCATTCCTAAATTAATATAATTTAGATGAGATAGAAGGTTGGGAAGGTTCATATTGTAACAAAAATTTTGAAGCTGAGATCTTAAGTGAGTGTACGAAGGGAAACATAAGAGGAAGTGTTTTCATCCTCGACACTCATAGTCTCACAAAGATGACAAATATTTTCATCCCACAGAGTTTTAGGAAAGGTCCAACACCTTGTTTCACTATGTAACTCATGAGAGTTCTTATTTTAGCTATGTGGATCTTCTTCTTTACGCTAGTTAAAACATAGAGATCATTTTTTTATTCAATATTAAGGTTAATTCCCCCTTGTAATATCTTAATTTTCTTTAAATATCCTTTAAATTTTCATCACACCATACCGTCTCTTTGAAGTTCAAAGTAATAATATTTTTAATATCATCTATATTTTTCAAAGTGACATTTTCGTCAATCCGCAACATATTTAACCAAGACATGGCATCTTTATGCCAACCTCACTTGAGCCTTAGGTGGTTTTTACTAGAATTTAAAGTAATTTTCGCAAGTAGTTGGTCTCTCAAGTTATTTATTTTTTTCTTGTACATTAGGTACCTAGTCATAGCTATGCTCTCAATAAGGGAAAGATCCACTTCAATCAAGAGAATAGGATATGGCGTATTGCTTTTACTTTTAATATTATAAGTTATAAAATGCTTCTAGATTTGCTCAATCCTTCTCTAAGATTCTCTAGAGAGGATGCAACCCCAAACTTCACACCCATATAGGAGAATGAGAGTGACAAGAGTTTAAAAGAGTATTTTTTTATCCCACATCAACAAACCTTTGTGTTTGGGATAAGAAGAAACTCCTCTTTGACACACTTGTCACTCATGTTATATTATATGGATGTGAATTTTGGGGCTACAACATATCTAGAAAATATTGGAGAAGGACAAAGTAAATCCAAAAGCATTTTATAAAATATAATCTAAAAATTAAACACAATACTGTTGGAATATATTAAACCCACTCAATACTTAGGATAAAATAATTAATCATTATTTGATTAATTATCTACCCACTAGCTTAATTAATTGGCATCCACTTGCACTTTAAATTCAACACATGCCATCTATACCCCAGGAATTCTTTATTTCTGATACTAGGTTGATCTTGACCACTTTATGGACATCTAGGATTTTTAACTACGCTTTACTGTAGATTATGCTTTATCCCTCTTTAATGTGGATAAGGTAAAGCTAGTTAACTAGGAAACTGGGTTCTTTTGTTTCCAACCCATACTTCATGAATTTCTCTCCATTTTCTAGGACTGGCATGTTTTTCCATCCCTCTTGACAAATCACTCATGCTTTTGCTAATTCATGAGGTCCTTGACTGATTTGGGAAGTAATTTAGCCACCTATGGGGTTTATCATATTTTGGTAAGTCAGCCTTTTTGAGATTTATGAGTTGTCTCCATACAACTCTATTTTCCTTTATAAGGATGTATTACCATTGTAATAAATATCAATTATCATTTATTGATCATTCATTAATGTGTGTTCATTAATTCCTCTTCTTCTCTCCTTATGCTAATTCTCAGCAATTCCCAATGAGGTTAATTGTGTGCTTAGATTCTCAGCTTGTTTATGGAATTCATGTTTCCATCAAGGCTTTAGAATTCTGACATGGTATCAGAGCTTTGGGAGCTCATCAATTAATTCTCCTTTCATATTTCCAGGTTTATTTGCAAGTGCAAAAACTTCAATATGGCTTCAAAATTTCCTCTACTATCGCCTTTCAACTATGTTGATTGGAAGCCAAAGATGAGCGCATACTTGAAGAGGCAATGTCTCTTTGATATCTCCATTGGTGCTTTGAGCGAACCTGAGTCTTATGAAGAGAATATCGACTGGCTGAATAATTGTGATAGAGCTTATGGAATCATGTGCTTGGCAATGTCTCCAAATATACATCATCTCATAGATTCTGTTGAATATCCATTTGAGCTTTGGAAAAATTTGGAAAATGCTTTTGGTGTGCAGGAAGTAGAAGTTGAAGCATGGAGCGAACCCATCATCTCCTCATGTTCTCTCTCTCAATATTTATTGGCCTCTACATTCTCTGATGAAGTCATTTGTGATGAAGAAGTTTCTCATACAGTTCATGTTGTTGCTGCCCTCTCTGATTCGAATGCTTCCTCCTTCAATGAAGAAGCAAATATTGAGCAACAATATTTTTCTGTATCTTCTTATGATACCGATGATGAAAAAGAAGTGACAAATGGAGCTTCTATTTTTATTGATGATGATTCACTCACACATTCATTGTTCTCCATGTCTTCTATCTTAGATTCTAAGATCTATGTGCTAGATCCTTCACACTTTGTGCATAACTATCTCATTGATGATGTGCATCCCAATGATTTCCTGGATGTTTTCTTAGCCAAATAAAGTCCTATTAGTGTCATGCCACTTACCATACTTGATATCATGTGCTTTTTCATCTCCTCCTTTGCTCTTGGCATCAATACTTAGAGCCTCTTTGAAGATTTTGAACATCTCCTCCATTCCTCCTTTCATACTTCTACTACAGAAAATTAATTACCAATGTATTCCCATGAGTCTACTGATATGCTTATATGTGATCTTTTGTATTTTTTTGGAAGCTATATCAATCCATGGATCCTATGCATTCATACTCTTTGATCATATTCCTTCTCTATGTTCCTACATGATCACTTGCACACATCCTCTCTGTGTAAATGAAGTTGGAGACCTCATACATTCGCTTGGACTCTTATTTCACCTATCTGGAGCTGATTTCATCTTTATTGGTTCGAAGTTCAATTCATTACATCATCATGGAGCTGATTACAACTCTCAAGAGATTTCACATCATTGGATCTCAATTGTTCTACATGGTCCTAGTTTCCATCCTGCAGCTGTCCTTGATCTAGGTGAGCAGATTTCTCTTCTTCCCAAGAAGAAGATTCATCTAGACATCAGCATTTAGTTTGGAGCAACATTAGCAACATGTTTTGTTTTTTCTCTCATGACCTATCTTGAGGGAGGATTTTCCCCATGTGTTTTTGCCTCTTTCCTCATCTTTTTGGACATAATAATTGTTAAAGGGTGACCATAGCCTTGTTGTTGGGCCCTATATACACCTATATTTTTTACATACCACCATAAAGTCAAACTTAAAGGGGGATGTTGGAATATATTAAACCCACTCAATACTTAGGATAAAACAATTAATCATTATTTGATTAATTTTCTACCCACTAGCTTAATTAGTTAGCATCCACTTGCACCTTAAAGTCAACACATTCCATCTATACCCCAGGAATGCTTTATTTCTAATTATGGGTTGATCTTGACCACTTTATGGACATCGAGAATTGGTAACTGTGCTTTACTACAGATTCTTCTTTATTCTGCTTTATCCTATTTTTCTGTGGATAAGGTAAAGCTAGTTAACTAAGAAACTGGGTTCTTTTGTTGCCAACCCATCCTTCATGACTTTGTCTCCATTTTCCTGGATTAGCATGTTTTTCCATCCCTCTTGACAACTCACTCATGCTTTTGCTAATCCGTGAAGTCCTTGACTGATTTGGGAAGTGCTTTAGCCACCTATGGAGGTTTATCATATTTTGGTAAGTCAGCCTTTTTGAGATTTATGAGTTGTCTCCATACAACTCTATTTTCCCTTATAAGGATGTATAACCATTGTAATAATATCATTTATCATTTATTGATCATTCATTAATGTGTGTTCATTAATTCCTCTTCTTCTCTCCTTATGCTAATTCTCTGCAATTCCCGGTGAGGTTAAATGTGTGCTTAGATTCTTAGATTGTTTATGGAATTCATGTTTCCATCAAGGCTTTAGAATTCTGGCAAATACACCCTATCCTATCCTCTTCATAGAAATGATATCCTCTCCCATTGAAAGCATACATACACGAACAAGATAGATAACATGAGAGGCAAGAGCCTCCCTAAGATTGCTTCAAACTTAGCTAAAACCAAGATAAAATAACAATGACATTCCTAACATTTTTAACTCATTACAAATATTGTGATTTATGAATGCTTCTCTTAAAGCTTTGGAAACACCAAGATAAAATTCTAAAGAAAACCAAATAATTCCTTAATTTTTTAAAATTTGTTAAACCAAAGTTGATCTATTTACACAAATTAATAACCATCATTATTATCATCTTAATATATAGTAATAAATTATTATATATTTAGTATTTTTTTTTGTTAATAACCATTTTTTAAATATTTGATTTTTTTTAATCTTTACTGTTATTAATATATTTTATAATTTTAATTATATTGAATATATTTTCATATTTATATGTCACATAATGTTATGTCATTTTGTGAGTTATATCTCATATAAGTGATTGTGATAGTGTTTTTTAATTATTCCAGAATGATTAGACAATTACTTTGGAGATAATGCCCCGACATAATGTGACAAATACTTTTGAAATAATGCCACAACATAATCGACTTGACTTTGAAAAGCTTATCTGGATTGGAGATTAGGCTCATCCAACTGGAATGGTCGAATCAAGAGATGACTTCGACACACACTCGGTCTAAATTTCGGACACACTACAATTTTTTGCTTTTTTGAGACATGATGTTCAACCAATTCTGGAAATTGAATTTAGACAGTCTTTGTATAATGTAATTTTAAAGCCATTCGCTTGCTGCATGGATGTTCTTCACATTTCCCATCTATCATGTCGAATTTACACAGCACCATCCCCATCCCATTTTGGATTCTTTCAATGCCGTCGGTACTCTCTTTATCACTTCTCTTTATCACTTTATGAACGGTCAACAATATTCAACATGCAGCATAGTAATAAATGCTATAATGGCTGTATTGTGGGTCATTGAATCTCAAACAAGTTGAAATCTGACGGTTCACAATGCAACCACCGCAGCATTTATTACTGGGCTGCATGTAAAATATTTTTTACCTTTATAAAAAGTCTTTAGCAAATATTATCTGCTTCTCAGAGCAGCTGGATTCAGTCTCCAGACTTCAATACTTAAGCCTCTCGAATTTCATCAAGGCAGCACGTGCACGTCGTGTTCAAATATACAATGTCGAACCTGCATTTACTACCGGTTGCTTGGCTAACTTTCACACTTTATGGTCAAAATTAATCAGCCTGTATTTATTACCTTTTGGTTTGGTTAACCTTTACATTTTATGGCAAAAATTAACCAGCCTGCTAGGTAGGCTTTAATACTAAGGTTAGGTTTCTACATATCAGGTCATTAAATCTCAAAGTAATTAACATCCAAAAATTTGCTATAGAACTGTGATATTAAAGCCTATGCAACGAACTGGTTATTAATAGTCACACTTCATCACCAATATGCTAAGCCTAAGCAACAAACTGGTTATTGATCGCCACACTTCATCACCAATGTGCTGTGATGGCTGCATTAACATTTCACATTCAAACTCATTTTGTTCACAGCACATGGCAACTTCTAGGATAACCAGTCTTTGAGAGCCTTTTGACTCAATGGTCAAATCAATAATCAATGCCTTTCTAACATTGGGTAAAAATGTAATTATACATAGTTTTAAATTGTTAAAATTGTTTGTACGTAAAGATTAGAGGAACGTAAAGATTAGATTCCTCTCAATCAGGGATCAAATTTGAAGGGTAGGGTCCCATTTCATTTTGAAGGGTTGTGAGAAATTGAACCCTTCAATGTTGACATGTAAAAATAAATCATTCTTTTCATTTAAAACTGTACACAAAATCAAATTAGTACTAGAACAAATCATGGAGCTACATTCTCTATGTTGCACTATGTAGTATGGCCTAAATCTAAGTGGTGGTATATTGTGTCTCTCTCCTAGAGCTCAAATCCGCCATTCCATAAAGAAACAGTAGAATCCATCAAATGAAGGCTAGCCAGGATACCTAGTCGGGAGACCTAACCAGGATACCTAGCCATAGCAGCCATATATAAGTCTCATAGGAATTGGATTTTGTTACTAGCTAAACCTAGTCTTTCCATCGCTAGCTTGAGGTCATGGGCTTAAAAGTTCTTTTTAGTCATAAAAAGGAGCCCAGAGCAAACCAACCTTCTTGTCTTACCTTCCAGCCTCGCACTTAGTCGCCATCGCAACCGTCAGAGGCTCAAGTTCCAACTTCAAAAAAATGACAATAAGAAGAAATCCCAAGTGATTCAACATTTACATGGAATTAGTGAGGTAAACCATGTACTCTCGTGGTCCCTGGAGCATATAGTTTATTGAACTTAGATAAGGGACAATTCTGTCGGGCCGCTGAAATACTCAGTTGTTAGGTCGTTGATAAAATAAGGCATTGGAATTTGGAAGGACCTTTGAATGGAGGATTGATTTAGCTTGATGGTGGCTCTATTGGTCAAGTGTGATTGGGCCTACCTAAAAGAAAACCCCATAATGTAATACGTAATGCTTTCACGGAGAAACTTTTTTATTAACCCTAAATTCAAGAGTTATTTTTAGAATTGAATCATGTCCTCCCCACATGCTCAAATCAAAGTGATCAAACAAAGGCCCCAATTTTAGGTGGATTATGGATAGTCCCTCCAATGTATATCGAGTTTATACCCCAATTTGAAGTGATCAAAGAAAATCCCCAATTTTAGGTAGATTATGGATAGTCCCTCCAATCTATATCAAGTTTATCAGCCCTATCGAAAAGGTTAAGTATTTATTAGTCCACTATAAGGAAGAACTTTAAATTCTCCAACAAATATCACTACAAGTTGGGTGTCTAGTTTCTACCAAAGTCAACAAGGAAGACGAATCATAAACACACATTTGGGAGGTTTGTGACAAAGAGGATGTTGAAATCATGTTCTTTGCTAGATCATTAAGAGTCCCAATCCCTCATTCATGAACGTCTGTCGAGGGATTCCGTTGTTTATATATATTGGTAGACAATTTGTACTTTTTGTTTCCATTATTAGAAGGCTGACAAGAAAATGAAGGGGTCAGAGTCTACAACATTTACAGTGTCGATTGTTAAATATTTTATCCTTTCAACTATTGGATTTCATTAAGGAAAATGGAACAATTCAAACACTTATATTCAAATATTATTCTTTCTTTCAACCTAATGTTTACAATTCACGACAGATAAATAACATTGACAGATTTGGAACTCAAATACAAGGCTCTTTCTTCTTGCTCCTCCGCCCAAACGAAATTGTAGTCCTAGACTATGAAAAGTATACATTATTTTGGTTCTGATTTCATTTAAATACTAGGTTTTTTAAGGTTACATCTATTGAGTATTCAAGACTTAGTCTAGCGGAAACATAATCGCATAACACATTACAAATTTCAAACAACATTTTGGATGGAGAAATTTTAAACCCTTATATTTATAGAACCAGAAGGAACTCCAACAAGAAACACATTTAACTTTTATCCACATATAAAATGTTACGCAAGTGTAAAATGCTCTACATACCTGTAAATTCATGACAACCAAGTCGACAGCTTAGCTCTGCATAATCTTTTGGAGGAAATAGAAATTAGGGAGACATTGAAGCATAGAATTGGAGAGTTGAGAGTCTGAGTCCTGACCTCCAACTGTCCTATACTCGTAAACCCAAGATAATGTTTTTTTTCACAGACTTCACCAATCTCTATAAGTTCGGGGAAGCTCAATCCAGCCTACCCAACGTTCTACCTTTGCTTCTCTTGCTCCTACCTGTGAAAAAGGTGGAACCTTCGAGTTTCCCACCGCAGAAGACAACGAGGAATTAGAGTGTGCAACCATTTCCTTCTACAGAAAGACGATTAGAAGCAACGCCATCTCAATTCCACAATATCTCGATACTCCTGAGTTGGTTTACCTTGCCCAAGGTAGGCGAATGCATGTTTGTGTATTTCACATGATTACAAAAAAATCATTTTATAATTACTTCTACATAACATAGATATATCTGTGCAGGTGAGGGAAAGCTAGGTATTGTTTGACCGAGGTTTCTAGAGACTTTCATAGATCATTCTTCGTTATGGGGGCACTCAGGCCGTAGATCAGAGAGCCCACGGGAGGAAGAAGAAGAAGAAGAAGAGGACTCAAGTCAAAAGGTTAGGTGAGTGAGGAGGGGAGACGTAATAGCGATATTTGCAGGAGAAACCCACTGGTGCTATAATGATGGCAACGAGCCTCTCTAAATCGTAGCCATTGTAGACATAGGAAACCCTCATAAACAGCTCGGGTGCAAGAGTTACCCTGTAAGCATCTCGACAAATTAAGTAATGATAATTTTCAATTAGGTATAGAAAAATTCTTTCGTTTCTTTTAGAGATGACTATATGCATATTGTACAACCATTCTCTCTGGCTGGCCCTCCATTCCAGTTCCCTTTGTCTCTTATGCCTAACCCCCTTCCTCCGATGAGATAGGTAGACTAAGCGGCCTAGGTGGACCATGGGAGAATGGGAGTGCTGATTCAAATGATTCTGACCCTAGTAAATGAATGGAAATTTGAATAAATCCTAGAATCCTGGACTAACTAGTATAGGATATGATTCATGAGCACAAACAAAGGGAGGCGTGTTGCTAGCCTACTACCAAAGATCCGTCATCCCAGTCTTGTGGTGGTCATAATAGAAATGTCTAGCACTGGGTGAAACCTTGGTATGGAAACTTACATACCTTGCATTATACCAGGTTAGGTTCAAATCTAGCAAAGATTGCTCAATGCATTGTAAATTGCAACTTGTAAGTTGTAACCCAAAAAACAACGCCATTAGTTTTTCCTTATGGAGCCTTGACAGTGGAGGGTTATCAAATCAATTCACCATCCATAGATGTGACTCATATGAGTATTTAATTTCACATCATATATTCAAATACTCAAGTGACTTGTAAGTTGTGAGATCACGTGACTCAGTGAACAATAAGATGATAGATGGAAAATCGAGTTGGCAGGTGGCATCATCTCATACCAAGATTTAATGAAGTTGGTGAATCAGTAATGCATGCTAATGCCATTAAATGCTTTGAAAGTGAACATCGAATCGTGAGTCACAATCCTAACTCACTGACTTGAACTTGGCATTAGGCAGCCTAGTGACACACCGTGGTCCGTGTCGATTGCGACTGAGATCCTCATCCATGATTTGACTATTCAAGGGCACTTGGGAAGACTCTGAGTCCCGAGTCTCCCATAGTCCACTGAATCCTTGGATAGGCAAATTTTGTAGCTGCCCTTCTGCTGCAAATTTACCGAGGCTTACTCAATTTCATTTTTGAAGTGTTAGAAATGAAACTAAATTTTTTTTGCATGGTAAAATTCCTTGTGGCCTTCTATGACGTTTAAAATGGCCTTTGAAGGGCTTTGAAGGCTTCAAATTTGAGGCCTACTCTCAATATTGATAAATCCAAATTTACTAAAAAAAAATCAATGAAACAAACACTCGTGTAGTCCTAAATAAGTGAGTCCTTTAGAATAATATTAAAAATAAGAAAAAAAGATGCTTCATAAGTGGGAGTGAAGTGATATGGTTACATAGAAGAAATGTTATCCTTAAAGTGCACATCCTTGTGCATGATGACTTTTCACTCCTCTTCTCTTCATCTATATGCTTTTCATTCCTCTTCTCTTCATCTATATGCTTTTCACTCCTCAACAAACCATTGGATTTCAAGTTGTTTAAGATTCAACAGTTTACTGTACAGTTGTTAATGTATTAAATGCTATATAACAAGTAGGTTAATTTTCCCTCTAAATTTATGCATTCACTTAATTTATATAATTTTTTTTCAAAAAATTATAATCTCATTTATACATAAGCCTTGTCCAAATGTTGTGGTTATCATGTTTACCCACCCTATCTTGTTGATATGTACACAAAATAATGTGCTCACATGTGATGCCTTCTTGCCTACAAAGTTATTGAAAGCATCAAGTTGACATCTTATATTTCCATTGTCATTCGTGGCCAATGCGACCATTTTGTTTTAGGAGTAAACTACTTAACCGACCATTTGCACCGATCCGACGACCTGGCTGGCGTGAGCGGTCACATCCGACGTTGCCGGTCGTCCGATCGATGCAAATGATCGATTAAATAGGTCAATCTTTTTGTTTTACACTCAACGTCATAAAAATATTTAATCTTCCCACATTACAATTGACCATTTTGTTTTACACTCAACGTCATAAAAATATTTAATCTTCCCACATTACAATTGACCATTTTGTTTCTCACTCAAAGACAAACAATATACCTACAAAACCAAGCTGTTTCCGGGAGAATGAGACGAAGTGTAATAATACTCGGTAAACACATTTGCTCATTCCTGCGTGCCGGCTTGGAAATGGCAAGGAGTAACACAACGGGCGGGGGCCTCGGTCCCAACAAAAGATCTGTTGTATTTAATCTTCTCAAATCTGTGAACTTTTATTTTTAAATAATGAACCCATATGTATATAGAAATCAATAAAGGTGGGTAATTCATTTGAACCTAGAACGAATGCTTCTTCCATTGTTCGTACAAGATCACTATTAACCACCTACATAAGTGTTTTATGTGTTCGTTCTATTGGTCCTTTTTTAAGCGTTTTATGTTTTTATGTGTTCGTTGTATTGGCCCTTTCTTTTTTTATTGATATCAAATAAAGTATCTTTTTTAGACTGTGTTGAATTAAACATAGGTTTATTCATTTATTACATAGAAGGTTTAATAAGAGCAAACATGTCACTTATAAGAATTTAACCCGGGTGGAGAGGTCAATATTCATTCCTTCCAACCACCCAAAATATAACCAATGGACAAAGTATCTTCACTTTTGATTTGAAGATCTTTATGTACCATTATAGATCCATCTTAACTATGGCTCTACCAAGCGCAGATAGGGATCAAGTCCTCTTGAGGTGCAAACCACTTTTAATTTACAAAAAAATGTCTAATAAGTATTCCTACTTGGGAGGGAAATGGCCAACTTGCTTAAGTAATTTTAAAATAAGGTAAATATCAGTAAAAGAATGAGCTGAGTAACATTAATACTCATATAATCAAACAGATTTTCAAAAATTGCTTTACTTGTCTTTCTTTAAAACTAATAATGAATATTAAGAGTAGTTAATGAGTAAAATAATCCATATAAAATTTTAAAATCTAGATTTCGAGAATAAATTGGAATTTGAAAACATTTTACCATCAAATGAAGATCTTAAACATTTATCCAAATGTTTTTGAGAAATGACTTGTTCTTCTCTTTAACTAAAAATGAACATTTACATGTTAGGGTTAACCTTGAATTGGGAATGAGCAAGGATGTAAGTGGTTTAAGGCACATGGTTTTAGTGGCCTGTGGTTTCTTGCTAGTTGTATTTGCATTTAAAAAGAGTTATAAATATTGTTGTAATAATCCATTGCAATGTGCCAAAGTGAGCAAAAGAGATGCTCTTGGCAGCCTTGGTCGACCAAAAATAAAACTATTATTGAAGGTTGCTTTTTCCCTACAATTTTTCTTTTTACTACTCAAGTCAATTGAATTTTACTACTGAATTGGTAAGATTGTGAGTATTTCCTTAATATGGTTGTATAATTATATGAGTATAATATTTTTTTATTTTATTTTTTTAATTATAAGCCGACATGTTATAAGTTTTTTTTTTTTACTTTTGATTATTATTATTTTTATTGAGCCCACATGTGCCACGTTAGCGTTAGAAAGTGCCTCTCGGCCCAATAAGAAATACATTAAAATTAAAAATATATTTATTTTTTAAAGGAAAGCTTTGCAGAGAAATTCAATGGATACTTCTCCAAGTTTATATGACATTCTTAATAAAAAATAGGGTAGTGAATCTCATCCACACATTAATATAGGCTAGTGAACTTCATTCACAACGATTCAAATGTGATACCCAACAATATTAGTGACAATTTATTAAGTTAGCCCCTTGGACTAAGGAGGATCATAATATATTTGTCAAACTTGTATAACTTGAGGTCATAATCAACAAAACTAAATTCAACAACTAAAAATTAAAATTAAGATCTTTAATTAGACATTCTTAACAAAAAATTCAACTTCTTTTCTAAATTAAGTGTGTTACAAACCCGAAAACAACACGCTATTGAAATTCAACATGGGCGTGAGTTTTCAAAGAAGCATTGCTTTTGAAATTCAAAATCATGTATCCACAACCCTAATGCTTTCTCATTTAAATCTAAGAGGAACTAAATTTGTATGGAAAGAAATATAAAGCAAAGTCAAGTAGTATGTTTTTTTTTCAATGTGGTTCACAATCCGAGAGCTCGCTATGTTCACGGATCCAAGTGAAGGGGCCCCACCCTGTTGGCATTACATCGATGCCTAACCTTGAAAGACCAAAGAGTTGAACTCCTTACCTCGACCATATTACATCTTGGTCCTAGAAGATCCAACCAACTGAGATACCCCTTAGGGCTAAGTCAAATAGTATGTTACACAGATAGAAAAAATTATGTAAATCTATATGTTATACACAAGAAAAACAAGTCTTGAACAAGAGAAAGTTATGTGCATATAACATATCATTGTGGATGAGATATATAACCTTATTGTTTAAAAAAAAAGGTATAAAAATGTGTGTGAGGTGGGGTGCTAATATTTATTAACATCCACCAAGAACAACTTTAGCCTAACAGACCATTAAAAATGTAAGGAATCACTTAGTTTACTTTAAAATTTTATTAATGTATTTGAAAAGCTTTAACGTAAGCATTCCTAGATCACCATAGTTGTGATGAGTTAAAAGTTTAGGAAGGCCATTATTGTAACAAATATTTTGAAATTGCAATTTAATGTGGGTTTATGCAAGCGTGACGCAAGCCTTTTTAAGAGAAATTAATTTCCATCTGCAACGCTCTAAGTGTCGCTAAGACGACAAATTCTTCATCCCACGATATTTTCATTGTTCAAACTTGTCCAACGCATGTTTTATTGTGTAGTTGGTGAAAGTTTGTTCTTATTTTAGCATTGTTGATTCTCTTCTTTATGTTAGTTAAAATAGAGAGAGACTTTTGATCTTCTAGATTATGGTTGATCACGTCCTGATAGTGTCTTGATTTTCTCTCATCCTTTAATTCTTTATCTCACCACAACTTCTTCTTAAATTTATATTTAATATTATCGATATTTTGCAAAGTGGGCTCTTCTTCAACTCCCTAATGATTTAGCCAAGGCTTGGCATGTTTATGCCAACTTCGCTTGAGTCGCAGGTGGTTTTGGCTAGAGTTTGAAGCAGTCTTGGGAATCATGTTGTGTCTCATGTTGTTTATCTTGTTCTTGTACATTAGATATCTAGCCATAACCACGCTCTCAATGTGGAGAGACTCGCATCTATGAGGAGGATAGGATAGGGTGCATTGCCTTTAATTTTTAGGTTATAAGTTATAAAACGCTTTTGGATTTGTTTTATCCTGCTCCACTATTCTCTAGAGATGTTGCAGCCCCAAACTTTATAACCATAGAAGATAAGAGTGGAAAGAGTCTCAAAGAGGAGTTTCTTCTTATCCCAAACACAAGGGTCCATTGGTATGGGAGGCAGGACCAAATCACTTAGTCTTCGTGCTCTTTTCAAGTCCCATATATATGGTGATTCTCAAGTAATCATCAATTGGGTGATGGGATCGACTGCTCTCCCCACCTGATCTCTTTCATTGGTGTAGGGAGACAAAAAAACTAATTTTTAGCTTTCAGGATTTGTCTTTCACTCACATTTACCGAGAGCACAATCGGATGGCTGACCGTCTCTCAAAAACTGCACTCTCCTTTCCTCAGGGTAAAGGCAATTTTATGGAATATTTCGAGAACCATTTGGTTTCTCAGGATACTTTTCAGCTCTTCTGAGCATGGTAAAGGGATTTTTTTTCATTTCCCTCATATATGTTATGATTGATAGAGTGATCACTTTTAGAGTGCTGATTAGAACCTTTTGGCACTCGGTAGATGTGGATGAAGACAGTCCTCTCTTTATGATGAGACAGTTTTCTGATGGGATCACACATTATAGCTGTTATGCCTTTCTCCCCGGCAGTGCTCTTGTGGTTTTGATTGGTATGTAACCCGCTTATGGGAAGATTGTACTAATGACCTTTGATTCTTCTGAGAATAACAAGGACAAGCTTTTTTCTTTCTGGGAAAAAAAAAAAAACAATTCGTGTCTCCATTTATCATTTTCAATGCTATAGTTCCACTTAAGCTTGTGATGAAGATTAATTCCAATATATTTATATGAAGTCACTTCCTTGAAGCTATGTTGTCATACATGAAATTAACATAAGTAATATATTTGGATTTAATTATCATAACATTTGTTTTGTCAATGTTAACAATACTGGTTCTAGAGAAAAATCCTTGAGAATTGTATTTGTTTGTCGAGATCATAGGAACTCCTCGCCATAAGAACAATAGAATCAATGCAAAGAGGAAGGATGGTGACTATATGAGCTAGACTTGTGCCGACACAACCTGCTTTTTCCAAGCCACCCTCTAACTTGTCAATGTATATACCAAAAAGGGTAGGGGACAAGGGACAGTCGTGCTTGACTCCTATATTACAATTAAATTATGTTGACCATCCTTAAGTGTTTCTAAACTTGGAAAAAACATTCTCATACAACCTTACCGCAACAACTCTCAACTCAAAATGAAGTTTTAGTTCTTCTAATATATTATGAAGGTTAATCTAATACATTACAAGGTTGGTCTAGACACTGTTTCAATTGTTTTTATAAAGTCGACGAAGCAACACAAAAGATTGGTTTTATTATTGTGACACTCCTCCGCAACGGTTCACAATTGAATGCTAGCTCCTAATCTGGCTAGCCTTTATCTCTTTTTTATATTACTTTTTAGCCATACTCATCTTCTTTTCTAGAATAATTCCATATGACTTAGCTAAAAAATGGCTAATCGTAATGGTCCAATAATTAGAGGGATTGTTTTTATCTCTTCTCTTAAAAATATGAACAATGAGCCTTTGAGTCTAAGGTTTAGGAAAACACTACTTGACTACCAAATAGAAGAGCTTGTGGATGTGAGAGATGAGTTTAGGCTCACCAATCTTTTAAAATTTGTGTTTGGTATTCTTCAATATCCTTACAAGCTGCTTAACCCAAACTCTACGTCTTTCAATAAAAACCTTCTTCTTCTCTCTAACAAAATAGATATTGTCCACCATCAAATGATTCATAGAAATTTTTAAAGTAAAAATTTCAGCCAAATATATATATATATAAAGTAGATACTAAAGAATGGAGATATTTGTGCACAATGTATGTGTATGCAATACATACACATTTGATATCATTAGATCATAGATTCAATCCATTCATGCGAATGACCAAAATTACATACATTGAGAAAAGTAAATATATGTTTGTTGGTGTGTTGTATCTTAGAAGTTCTAAATTCTTGAAGTGAACTCTATGAGGGTTGGAATTTCAAATGACGGACACCCGTCAAAATTGCCGGGAAGAAACAAAATCTGAAACGTTTTTTTTATTCTAAGCCAGATTTTGACGGTCTCCCCAAAATCTTAGCTGTATTTGACGGGTAAATTCACCCATAACGGGCATTTCCCCGTCAAATTCCATCCCTCAATGCGTTGTTCCTTCAAAGATTCCACCAAAAGATTATGGAGGTCATGTGAGTTTTCAAAAAGTGGTAGACTCTAGACTTGACTTTTCGAGACTTGGACGCACACAGTGACTTCTTTGGAGGACAATAGATAGCCTCCGCACCAGGGATGGAATTTGACGGGTAAATGTCCGTCATGGGTCAATTTATCCGTCAAATACAGCCATGATTTTACCGAGACCGTCAAAATCTGGCTTGGAATACAGAAAACGTTTCAGATTTTGATTGTTACCGTTGACGGGTGTCTGTCATTTGAAATTCCAACCCTGCTCCGCACATGAAGAAGGGCAAAAACGCGCTCTGAGCGCGCTTGAGGCTTGCAATAAGGTAATGATGAAGGCTTCGTGTTAAAACTGGGTGCAGCCTAGGGCGCTCAAGGTCCTCTGTCAAATCATACGGCATATACATTGTTAAATACGAAACCGTCCTTGCTGTCCAATAGAATAGTTTAAAATTCAAATTTTATTTAAATATACGGTATCTTCTGCGCTAAGTCACTCGACCTTCAACCTTTGCATGTGCGCAAAAGGGGCATCGGGTCTGTATTACGTCATCAAAACTGCGCCACAGCCCAACTCCCCTAAGGAGTCGCGTAGGATAAACAGCCACCAAATCGCCCCGTTTTTCCGGCCGATTTTTGATTAAAATCAGTCAAATGTTTGCTGTGAAATTGTTTATTTCATTATTTTGGAATTCTACTAATAAAAAGCTCTTTCTATACTAAATCGGGCATTTTAAAACTACCCAAATGATTAAAATTACGATTTAATTCCTCGAAAGTATGGTTTACACCAAAATTGATCTGCCGGATTCCGGCGAGTCGGGGGCGATTTGGTGAACGCTTATACTGCTCCGGATAAGGAGTCCCCTTTGCTTCATGTGCGGAGGCTAAGACTGACTCATTCTAAATTCCCGACATACTTGGACACACTCAACAAGACTTCTTGGCATGTCGGCCATCAACAGGTCACATTTCCTGTCAATCATGTCGGATTTATGCAGAACCATTCCATCTTTGTCGGTCTTGGATTCTTTCTTTGACTTCAATGTCGTCAGTGTTTTCTTCACTTCTTCCTACAAACGTTACATTACCGGCTTCTCAGTGCATGTGCATGTCAAATTTCAACGTCTGGAGTTTATCACGGCAACACGTCGTGTCACTGTCGGATTTGATAAATACACTTTAGAACCAGCACGTGCTGCCAGTTGCTGCCCTGAGCCCTCTAATATACCAGACGCGTTGTTCCAGTCAGGCCTGGAATTTCAGATCTAGCCTAACTTCTAGTAGTGTTGAATGGAATGGAGGACTGTAACCCCTAAGCAAAACGCCGAGAGAGCGCATTTTTGAGGAAATGACAATTTGGTGTGTTTAAATAGTAATTTTGGAGCGTTTAAATAGTGTTTAAATACTTAAATGTATTTGGTCTCATAATCTTTCAATCAAGATAGATCTATGGAATGGCCAGAAATGGTTTGTGCTTGAAGATTGACTGTTTATTTTTAAGAGTTTAAGATCAAACCCAACACTCATACAAAATGTGATGAACCTTAAACAATGTATATAAACACAAGAGGCGTAGCAATATCAATGTTGTAACAACACATAACAAATCCAAATCCATTCTCTGTACAGTATCATCATTTTCAATTACTTCATTTCCATAGACTTATTGTTGTAGTTCCTCAATTTTCTAGCATTTCTGGAGGAATTAGTGTAAACTAAGAAAGAAAATAAAGCTTTACCTTTTCGCATCCATCTTTGTCTTTTTTATCAACTTAATACAAAAAGGTTCAATAAAATTGGAGAAAACATTTGTACGACACATACAATAAAGAATTTTCAATCCAATAGGAGTAAGAGAGATACGAGAGTTTTGAACCAGGTAGAAGGATCTAAGATGACCTTACAATTCCAACTATTTACCATAGTCATTTCATAATATAAATATAAAACGGGAATGGAGAAAAGAGTAATAAAATGAAGTCAGTGTGTAATAAATAAAATTAAATATATGTAAAGCCTTCATTTCAAAATATAAAAAAAATTAAAGCACTCGGTTTCAAAATATTAATAAAAAAATGTCTTGATCCGTGAGCGATTATGATATGAGGTCACTGTGTAATAAATAAAATTAACGATTATGATATGAGGTCAGTGTGTAATAAATAAAATTAAAACATATGTAAAGCACTAAACTAATGAGTTAATATTTTAAAGGCAGTTTATCAAAACATATCTACAAAATGAGCTCTTAAACTAGATTTATTCCATACAAAAATTTGAGTGGCTGATATTTGTCAATTTGCTGTTTCAATTTACTGCAATGAGTGGCTCATATTTGTCAATTCGCTGTAATATTTTTTTTTAAACTTTGACACTTATATTACTTCAAAGGATGTAGTTGTCATCTCTTTATAGATAATAAGATGAGCTGAATTGAAGGTTGAATAGCTATGGAGTCCAAAATTGAGAATTTATCAATTTTAGTTACCCATTCATTTGAAAAATTGTCAAATGTTATGTTACATCTCTTTTATTAAAGTGCAGAGTTGTATTTGGGTTTGCAAACTGGATTGGATAGATTAAATTTAATGCAATGAAGTTTGCAGATAGTAATGTTACATCTCTTTTGCTATAGTGGGGAGCTGTATTTGGGTTTACAAACTTGATTGGATTGATTAGATTCGATGCAAAAAAATCTGCAAATAGTAAGGCCAAAATAAAGAAGGCGGAGTAAAGTGAATAGAAATTAATTATTGAGAATTCATAAGTTGTTGATTCAGATGTACCAACTGACTTGAGAATGTGAGTACCCAATAGGCATGGAGTAAGTCTTGATCCATGAGCTTGATGAGCTCAAAATCGAATTCAAAAGTAGTAGGGTTAGGGTTAAAGGGTAAATGGGAGATTTTGATTCTCTTACATTGTAAGCGTCCTTCAGGTTTCCTTGTAAAAGTGAAAAATTTCAAATCGATGGTTCAAACTAGCTTTCTAGTTCATGGATGGTTTTATAGTTTTTGTTGCTCGTGGCTCAAGCATAATTAGATAAGTTACAACTTTTTATATATATCTGATTTGGGTTACATCAATATCTTATCTTTTTATTCATAGATGGATGATGATATTTTGTATTCAGTAGGTGCATTTTGAGTTGGATCACTCAATAGCTTGATAGGGAATGGCTTCTGGCAACAATTTAGTGGCTAATATTTGTCACTTTATTGTAATATTTTTTGGGAGTTTTTTTAAAGAAAAACCTGATACTTATATTAATTAAAGAGATGCACTTGTCATCTCTTCAAGGAGTGTACATGTTAAACCATCATTACATCAAATTAACTTTACCCTAAATCAAGTTTCCTACCGATGCAATTAGGGCAAGTGCATGCGATCTAGCTCTTACAAGTAGTTTTTTATAATCTTTTATTAAGACAATCAGATGAGCTGAAATGAAGTTGAATCGCTACAAAGTCTGAAATTGAGAATTTATCAATTCAATTACGCCAAATGTGTTCTCACATCTCTTTTGACAGATGAAATGGGGAGTGTGACAACACTGATTTCTTAACATACCCTCTAGACATATTCATGGAAGCACCAAGGATTCTTTAAAAGTTTACAGCCTACTAGTAGAGTTGCGGCATAATCATAGCTGTAAAAAGGCTAGGTATGATCAAACCTCCTCAGAAAATGCGTACCTCCATAAACAATGGTAGTATCTTCTAGATTAAAGAAATAGCGGAAATTTCATCTTTTTAACCCTGTTTTATGAACCCTTCCTCTTTAAAAAGCTTTTTTTTATGAAGACTTCTTCCGGAAAATGAACATTCATCAAAATTTCTTCACTGCAGTTTTCAAAGGCTTTTTTAGATTAAAATATTGCCATGTCGTTACACAAATTATACGAGAACAAAAAAACTATAAAATGTTTCAATTATGTGTCAAATTTCATGGCTGATATTTTTAGAATGATAAAGATACTCTACCAATTTACCTAAAAGAGAATGGTATCCCAAAGTTATATCAGACTATCTTCTGCCCTTTGGAAGAAACACATTTTGAACCCATCTTTTATAAGGTGATTAGAGAATTTCTAGGCCCTATATGCTTCATATATACTCTCACAGTAAAAGTTGGCCATCTTGATTTCTAAAATATGCAAAACAGGAATATTGGTAACTATAATGCTTCTCTGAGGCTGAATTGTTTAAGATTTTGTGTCTCTCAATTCTTTAAAAAAACATCTCTTTTCCAAACTATTACCCTGTTTTGTTTATCTCAAGCAATGACATATTTTTTAAAGAACTACCTGCACTACATTTGTTGCATCATCCTAAACTTTTTATAATGATGTGAAGACAACTTTAAATACCATGTGATGATAGGTTCAATGGGGGGTGAGGACCATCATAAAGATGAAATAGTTACTTGTGCAACTTACACGTCCTTAAATATGCAAGGTAGAAAGTATCAGCTCTAAGTACTTCCAAAAATACCAAACTCCCTTTTTCCAACTTCCCATATGCATCTTCCCCAATTTGAGTGATTTGTTTTGTTATACGTTGCTACCATTTGAATTAATCCAGCTCTATGAACCTAAGTTTCTTGTGATTTCTTTCATCTAATCTGTTTCGATCTTTGGCTGCTCGCATTTCTTTTGTTGGTAAATGTAAATGTTCTGCATTTTCCCTTGGAATTTATTTTGTATATTTTATACTACTTTCTTCAATAGATGTTCCTAGCGTTTCAAATTCTTGTACCAATGGCTTAAACAATTGCTAAATGTTAAGCAATCTTAGAGTAACACAATTAATGGAAGAGACAAAGCTTTGTGATGATGTCTTGAAACAGAATGTTCCTAGCATTTCCAATTCTTGTACCAATGGCTTAAACAACTACTCAATGTTAAACAATCTTAGAGTAACACAATTAATGGAAGAGACAAAGCTTTGTGATGATGTCTTGAAACATAATCTAGATTCTGGAGACATTATTTCTAACATTTTAAAAATGGCATGTCCTAAAGGAGGCTCTAATGAAGATGACTTCTCAACTAAGATTGAGACCTCACCTCATCAAAGTCCAGGATTGAGCTTTTGCTATTTAGGACCAAGCTCGGAAAAACTCACTTGATTGATAAGGGTTGACCTCTAAATTAGGACTAATCCTTTGTTCTAAGGGTTGACTGGGACCTTATTGGGTTGACTGTTGAGGACCTACTTGTAATCATTTCAATAGTAGAATTAACTGCAGGAGCTTTCCACATCACCTTTACTCCCTTTATAGGTGAGGTTAATAGCCGGAGATATTAAAATTTAAAATTGTTCTTGCAATACTTTTGGTTTTTCCTGGATTTGACTGTGACCACATAGGTATCATAGAATGTGCCATTAAAGAGTGGACATACATGTCTTACTCGAACAGTTTATGAATATATTCTCTTTATCTTGAATGAGTTTTGTTGTGAAACAACTTTCTAATATAGAGATATTACCAATTTGATGATTTCCTAAATTTTCAAATCTCTTAAAAGGATTTGAGATTAACTATTGGCTTTGTAAAAATCTAGTAGTAGTGGGCCTGACACCTACATTTCGTGGCTTCCTCAATGATGGCCCTAATTCTGATTAAGCCATCATTGTTTTGGTGGATGTGCTTGAAACATGCTTGGTGTTTTGCACAGAGCGTCCCAGTCCAAGTCCATCTAGAAATCAAGAGCCCGGTATCAAAAGATTTGTAAAAATATAGGAATAGTATACCTGACACCTACATACAGTGGCTTCCATCAACAACGGATCCAAGTATGAGCATGCCATCATTGTTTTAGTGGTTGTGCTTGAAACATGCTTGGCATTTTGCATAGAGCTTCCCAATCTAAGTCCATCTAGAAATAAAGAGCCCTATGTCAAAATATTTTCATGCCCTTAAAGGTATTTCACTACTATTGCAAGAAATGTTTTAATAGATGTGGACTGCTCCAATTGCAATTGTTACATTGATTTCAAGTCTCTTGGTTTAGTAGTATCCCTTAGCAGTAAAGCTTCCTTTGTACATATCTTTCCCATCTGCATCATGTTCGATTCAATACCCTAGTTGTAGACAGTTTCCTTGCCTCTTTGATGTAAAAATAGTTAACATCAAGAATCAACAAAATAACTTTTCTTTCATGTCTTCTTCTTTTCATCATCTTAGATTAGGGGTTCATCAAAATTCTCACATACAGAAAAAAATAACAATGCTAGCTCTCATCTTGTAATATGAGAATTTTACATCTAGTTTCCTTTCTCGAGCTAAATGTTGTAATGGTGGAATATACCTTTAGTTTCTATATTTTCACTTCTTTTTCTTCAACAAAATAACTTTTCTTTCATGTCTTCTTCTTTTCATCATCTTAGATTAGGGGTTCATCAAAATTCTCACATACAAAAATAATAGCAATGCTAGCTCTCATCTTGTAATATGATAATTTTACATGTAGTTTCCTCTCTCTCGATAAATGTTGTAATGGTGGAAGATACCTTTAGTTTCTATATTTGCACTTCTTTTTCTTCTTTCCTTATGGATATCATAAGTACTTTTAAATCTACTTTCAATCTAATTTTATACATTTTGTCGATACTCTTACATACAGGTTTAGATGTTTAATAGGTTGATATGTTTTAATATGTTGGCTTCCAGAGGTTTTTATGTTTTTATGTTTTTTATTATTTTCCTGGTTAGGCTTCTAGAGATTTTTATTTTTTTGAACGTGTACTTATGTTATGAGTTCAAATACAAAGGGTTCCTCTACCTAATTACAGTTACACTTGCAATGAGGTTAGAGTAAGGCCTTGCCAAAACTTTCTTAGTATCATATACCATTTAGCTCTAGTTTGGTCAGATGACTCATCAAATGATATCATTTGAAAGGCATGAAAAAAACTGACCAATCCCTCAAAAGAATACTTATAGTGGATCTTCCAATGTCAATGCAATAACAAGCTGTGAATAAAATGCTGAAGGCCTCTTAAAGATGGCGCATTGAAATAATGAAGTAATCATTTTCTAGGAAAAGCTACAAATTGCCTCATAGAACCCATGTTCTGCAGTTAGATAATGAATTATTGTGTTGCTTATTTTATATTAGGGGTCATGAGTAATGTTTAATAATGTTAGAAATTAAGTTTTTGGACAAGTCAATTAATGTTGTTATATTGATGCAATGAAGTAGTATCATTCCTTATGGAAATAATAGAAAACACTCCTACCTGATCGAAAATAACATCACACTTTTCTATTTGATTATATTAATTATTGTATGCATCATTATATAATGGTGTCATTCTATATGCTTGTGAATTTTTCATAAAATAAACAATGATATCGAGTGTCTTTGTCTTGGCTTGACTGGAAAGGAAGACCATAGAAGGAATCATAAAGATTGGTGTGGTTGCTTGAGAAAACAGAAATTCAATCAGGACTAATAAGACAAGGAAAAGGAAAGATATTTGATGTTTTTAACTTTTAGAAAGTCAATGATATTTTAATTTGATTTAAAATATGTATAAAGGTCACAACATCAAAGGTCAACAATAGTATGTCTGAGTCAAAAAGGTAACCAAAATGTTATTACAAGGCTTCTCAAGATGCCACTGCAGAAGATTATGGCAGAGAAAATGTAGAACAAGGAGATGAAGGTTACTTAATCAAGGAATGATGGTTTGATAAATAGGTTTGTGACTTCCCATGATCCTATTCATTTGAGGAATCTAGTAAGAAACAAGTTTTGTTGAATGCTATGAGTGTTGAGTATGAAGCTTTGATGAGAAAACATACATGAGAGCTCATTGATTTGTCCCCAGGAAAGAAATCCATTGGTCGCAAGTGAGTGTATAGAACTAAGTTAAAGGTGTATGGATTGATGGAAAAGCACAAAGCCATGGTTGTTGCTTAAGGAGGCTCACAGCAAAAAGGTATTAATTATGAGGAGAGCTTTACAACCATTGCAAAAATCATTGCTATTACAATATTGTTGGTTATTGTAGCTCAATTTGGAGCATAATTCCATCAAAAGGATGTCATGACTACTTTTCTAAATGGAGAGTTTGAAGAGGAAGGACATATGAACAACCACAAGGTTTCACTGCAAAAGGTAAAGAAGATTAATATGCAGGTTGATTAAATCTTGATACTGCTTTAAACAATCTCCCCGAGCATGGTAAAGGTATCTTAGAGCAATGACCTAGACCCAAACTTGTGCTTATAATCTCATACACGATCATAATATTGTTACAGATGTTTATGTACATTACTTATATTGACAGGTATTTATTCTAGTTTAAATGAGATTGAAAAGAAAAACTTAGCAAGGTATTTAATATGATCTATTTAGGAGATTTTGATTTCGATCTGCACTGGAGATAGAACCCTAACCCTTCCCTTCCCCTTCTGAACAGATGGTCTCAAGTTAAGCCTTTTCCATTTAAGGTGACCCACTTCAGTAGGTTGGATTTGGTTGGTTCCTCCGTCTTCTATAGTTTCCTCCACCACCACTTGTATTTGATTCCTCCCTGTTCAAAGGCTTTCATGTACCCAAGATTCACATAATATTTTTCCCCTAGCTCATTATACACCAAAACCATAGAATCCTTGTCATTTGATAACTAAATATGAGCTCTATTAAACTCGATCACAAAGGACCTCCAAATAGGAACATTTAATTCTTCCAAACCCAAGTCTTCAGCTGATTTTCACCCTTGCTGCCATATGTTAATGTACTCATGTTTATTTATCCGATTTAATTTCACTCACCCTGAGACCTGTAGTATCTCTACTAGAGCATTTGGAAATAGGATCATTTGGCCACATCCCATTATTGCATCTTTTCCAATTCTGATTCCAGACCCATTGCCAACATTCCACACCAAAAAGGCTCCAACAAGTGGAAAAGCCACAGTCAGCACTTCCCAATAGTTGGAAGCATTTAGAACCCTCTTTGTTTCCTTTCTGATCCAATCCACCACTGAATCTGATGCTATGCACTTATGGACTAGAATCTACTTCCAATGACTGTCTTTTGTTAGGAAGTTCCAAAAGGACTTAGCAGCCAAATATTTCCCAAAATGGAATATATATTTTAACTCCCACACTCCTGTAGATGTTGGGCCACCTTCTTCTAGCTAACCCAATGAGTGCCTTTGTACTCTGAACTTTCCTTCCATAAGGAATTGAAACAACATTTTTTGATCGCCTCTCAATGGGTTGATCCCTACTAAAGTGATTAAAAGGTTTTCTTGATCTAGAAATATGGATCTGAAACTAGATGTGGAACCTATGGTTTATATGTATAAATATCAGATCTCAAACAACCAACAAGAGGGTGTCTCTTGAGCCTTTGTAATGAAATCTAAATTCAGTTTTTCATTTATTAATTTTTAGACTTTAGACCAACAATCACAAAAGTGATATTTATGAAGTTTTAGAGGTTGGAAAGCAAGGCTAGTGCTCTTGAATTCTATTGGGCAATGGGGTCTATGTAGAGAATATTTATTGAGTTGTTTCTCATATGAAAGTCAAATTGTGTGTCTAGTTAAATATAGAGCAGTTTATTCCTTTGTCATGGAAATAGATGATGACGATTGCTATTTGTTATTCCTGCAGAGTGAATTGGTAAAGAATTTGTTAGGAGATGACTTGATGACTGGGAATTCACTTGAACCTCGTCTTATGCTACCAGCTTCTACATTTGACCCACGTGTTTCCTTGGTTTCTACCCACTCACATGGAAATCCCAGTGCCAATCTACCATCAGCTATAGAAAAGGAGACAGATGCATCAACAGATTCAACATCAACATATTTTAATGTTTCATACACTTCTGGAAACAGGTCAGGTACTTATACTATATCAAGCTCAAACATTGTTGGCACAGATGGGGTTGTTTCTGTCAGTATCCAGCCTGCATTAACTATTGATCCTCATTTCCCGCAGTCTCAGAATACAACTTGTGTAAGTCCTCACAACTTGAAAATGTCTTTTCCCTTCGATACTTTTAACCAGGAAGCAACTTATGTCAATGATCATATAAGCCTAAATTTAGAGAACATAGATTATGGAATTCTTATAGATGAACTTTCTTGTAGCTATATTTTTAGTTGAATTCTAATAATGTTTGGATGGTTATGAGAGCTGTCAACTTTAACTTGGAGAAACATCAAGAAAAGGTTAATATCGTGGTGACAAATACAGTCCAACATTATCCCCCCATGATGATGATGATGATGATGATTATGAAAGAAAAGGGAAGTATATTCTGCAGGGTGAGTCTTTTCTTTTACGTGTTATTTTGTGAAGTGTGTGCTTTCACTTTTTGTGGTTGAGTTTTACATGTGATCCAATAGATTATTTTCATGCATGGGCTGAGGCTTATGCTACACTTGATAAGAAACAGAGAAAAGAGAGGTCTAAAGGTAGCCATCATTATAGAAAGTGATTTGAAGTTTTCATGATGGTTGGTTGTAAATGCCCTTTCATCCATGTTGTATTTTGAAAGTTAGTAGTTACATGTTATTAGCATAGATATTTTTGTACACTTTAATGAAATTATTCCTTGATGTATCATCCAACAAAAGGAAAAAAACCGTAATTTGAAACGCAACTGAATTAATATAAACTTACACTTGTCTAAGATTGTTTTCTTTTTCTAATTGTAACTCTGTAGATAGTGACACACTATCCAATTTAATTATTGCAGTACCATTTATCTTCACCTTAAATTTTGATGAACCTGTCACCTTTTCTGATGAAAGTTCAGTGCCATATTTTATAGGGGAAAGTTGCTCATGCTTGAGAACAGACAACTGCTTAATTAATTTCCCTCGGTTAAAATTCTCTAAGCCATACTGCCCATGATCTTTCTTAAGGCCTCTGCTATTTTTCTTTGTTGGGGTCACACAAGATTTATTCACCCTGATTCTCTTTGACTTGTATTTATATTGCTCAGCCTCACCCTTTTGTGTAACATAAGCCTTGATACGAGGTGTGCTGATTGAATTGAATGATCTTGAAGCTAAATTTGAAACATCTTGCTTCTTTGGAGAAGGTAGCTCTGGTGCAGTCACGCTTTGTAGCTTTTGTTCTTCCATTTTTGGATCAACCAATGATTCACTAGACATTTTAGCATGTGCACTCCTCTCATCCTTATCTCCAATATGCCATTTATCCATATGCTAAGAGGACATTGAATCTTCAAACCATGGATCCATCTGCTTCTCCTCTACCCATTTAGCAGGTTCTGAAGAAAACCTTATAAAGGATTGATATGAATCTAAAGACACCACAGGTTTCTTACTACCTCCTATTTATGTTGCTTATTTTTGGATCAACGTGTCTACTTTGACACATTCCTCATTTCCCTTAACTGAATTCTTGTCATTATCAAAACATTTAGTAAAATATTTTTCATCTACAGAAATATTGTATGCATCATCCTATCTAGTCACACCAGTTGCCACCGGCTCCACTAAAGCAATTGTAGCCTCTGCAACACATACAAACATAGCTTCCTTATCCCGGTGGCGTTGTTTAGAGGGAGGCAAGGCAACTTCATCACTTAGTAAGCTACTTCACAAACGATATTTATCATCCTTTGGTAGCAAACACATAGGCCTTTCAATAAAAATTGAAGACATCTTCCCATGTGGAAAATCACCTTCAGTTTCAAGACTGCTAGAACTTAAGATATTATTAGTTCTCAAATGGAGTTCATCTAACACACAAGCATTATCCGATGGCATATCTTCTCCATTATTGTCATTGGAACTTTCTATGCCTCCTTTAGTCGAGCCTTCTACAATTTTATTGGTTTCATCTTCAGCTTCAATTCTTTCCATTTTTACCAAATGAAAATGTTCATCGAAGTTAAGTTTCCATGCCTTGATATGTGTCATTTTCTTTCAATGATCTACTTCAGATAATACTTCAAGAACATTTTCTTCTTCCATGCAAATATTTATCTTTATTTGAGTATCTGATCTCTCTGGTAGAGTTGATAACCCTGAAATATGTGTCTTCAAGAGATTTCTTTTCTTCTTCATAATAGAATTCTGATGCAGAGAAGTGTTTGGAACTACCCTAACTTCATTGAATTTAGTCACAAATGTAGAAAGCACATGATCTTTGACATTAGGAACATAATTTTCATGAATAATTTCAAAATATTTTTCACCTTCAAATTTTCTTTACATTTTGAAACCTGAATGCTCTCTTCAGTGTTTCCATGTATAAAAGATTCAAAATTGCTGACAATGTTATATGTCACTGTTTTTCTATGATCTAGGAACTCACTTTCAGGCACTAATAAACAACCTCTAATTTCTTTTTCCATGCTTTTCCTTTTCTGACCAAACTGCTTTTCACTCATGGTATGCTTTGAAATAATGCCTGTATCTGGTGACTATATCCTAATTTCTTCAAGATAAGAAGAAAATTTCAAAATATTGTCTCCATCATTATGAATATTGCTTTCACTCTCTGATGACCTTTTAAAGTATCTCTTTGTTGTCTTCAACTCTGGCTCAATTATTAAATATACTGCACTGTTGGGGCCTGGAAATTCGCAGGCGACAACAGTAAGGGATTCTCCCCAATCAACGTTCCCAACTAGCTCGTTGACTGTTTGGTATAGGGAATCCGTCCGGTTTTACGGTCCGGCTACCGTAGGTCAAAGTAACAACAAGGGTTTACCGGTTGCGGCCCGGTCCACCGGAATCTGTATTTTTGACTTAAGAATGATATGCAAGAATCTAACTAAACATGCAGGGTGGTGAAGGATGCGGGGAGCAGTCACAATGTGATGCGCAGGTTCTTACCTATCGTCTTAGGCTCACCAGCACCAAAATCACACATGCATCTATGCACTGACCTAGCTATCTGTCTATCTATTTATCTCTATCTACCTATCCCCGGGGAGCTGAATTATATTTAATAAATATGAGCAATGCGGATGTGCACACATGATAAAAGCAATTACAGCTAGCTGACATTTACTTTTACAAGCATGAACAATGAAAGATATTTCCACAACTAGCTAACCAATTGTTTCGTAATAAGCATGCATTACTCATGGTGGTTATTTCATAAAATAAATCAGAAATCATTTAAACAAGACATAGGTCATAAGTTAGAACGATCTCACGATTCACGGATACAATGCTGAAAAACAAAGTAGTTCATCTTTCGACTATCCATGGCAAAACATTTGAAATCCCACCGATCTTCTTTCAACAGGCAAACTGTAATTTTTATTGCAAAAGGAAATAGTTCTTCTTACAACAACCTTCTAGTCTTACTGGGGAAAAAAGCCTTTTTTCCTCTCTACTTTTCCTACTTTTATACAAAAAAGGTAAAAATTGGTTGGGCTTCCCAACCCTTTGTTTTCCCAACGCTTCATTTTTCCAAAAAGGATTTTACAAATTTTTAAATTAATACAAAATTGACCGGTCCTCTATGAGGAGGGTCCCGCTTGACTTTCTAGGAACTTCTTCCACGCTGCTGCTTCAGTAGCAAGGCCTTCAAAAGCGCATGGCTCCAGGAACTGAACGTTTATGTCAAACTTCTCGACTTGGTTCCTGATGGCCTCGATTCTTGCTAGGCTCAGTCGTAGCTGATCTTCTAAAAACTGCAAGCTAACGGCTACATGGCTTATTTCATTCTTCAGCACTTGGTCATCAATGGCTTTCACCTGCTGCGTTCTGGCCTCCGCCTCTTGATATCTTTGTTGCAATATTTCCAGAAAGGATTCATGATCCGGGAACCCCTCAAGCCTGTGCTCAGCCTCTGTTTGACATCAGTTGTACGTGTTCAGGAGCCTTCTGAAATACTCTGAGCATGCTCCCTGCGTCTTTTTTACAGCTTTCTTAAAGTCTTCTGCAGTACTGATGGAAAACTCGACTAGGCTGTGATCTCTCCTGAGGGTTTGATGATCTTTGGCTAGTAGTTCTCCTGGAATCTTGGCATCATCTTCTGGTCTTGCCATTATGGCGTTCAAGACCTCAAGAACATCTTGGGACCTGTCTACGAAATAGGAGGAAGTTTCTATGATCTCCTCTAACCTACTGTCCATCTGAAGAACTTTGCATCTTTCTTCTTCTAGAACAGTCTACAGCTGCATCATTTTAGCCCTTTGCGCTAGGATATATTCTTTAAATGGCTGCATATTGACTTGATGTTCCTTTGTTGTCTCCAGTTCAGCAGTCAGAGAAGCCAGCTGCTCTTTCAGTTCTTTGGTGTATTCAGTATTGGACTCATAGATGATACTCTGCTGCGCCTCTAGGTCCTCCACCTTTGCCCTCAATTGTTCCCTCTCATTCTTCAGATCTTGAAATTCCTGTTGCGCATTTTCTAGAGCCTCTTGTGTTGTTCCCTTGGCTTGTATCTCCACCTGAAGGACATGGATTTCACCCTTTCTGGATTCCATTTCCCTTAGCACGTGTTCATACTTCCTCTTAAGTCTGCTACCCTCTCCTCTTTCTTGTCTCAGTGTGTCTTTTAGCTGAGCAGTGGTCTTCTTAGCTGACTCTAATTCAATCATCACCTTTTTTATGTTGTCAGCAGAGGCATCAATCAGTGCAGCCCCGGCTCTTATCGTGAGCATAGGATCTTTATCTGTCCCTAGCATGACTGCTATATCTGTGACCATCTTCCCTGATAGATCTTTCACCTCCACCTTCTTTTTCGTCCTCCTCATTATTCTTTTAGTGGTCCTATCATAATATACAGTACTGAAATCAGGGACTTCTTCCCCCTTCTTCTGGACGAAAGGCACTATTTGGAGCGTAGGGGTTACAGGAGTGCTAGCAGTAGGTACTTGAAGGATTTGCACCTCAGGGTTTTCCTCTTCCTGACTCTGCCCTGTTGGTGTTTCAGGTGCTGACTGTTGTGTTAACTTTATCTTTTCAGCCTCCTTCCCTTGGAGCTCTTCATTTAGTTTTCTCTGTGCTTCTTCGGCTGCTTGCCTAGCTGCCTCTTCTGTTTCTCTGGCTGCTTCTTTTGCTAGTTCAGCTGCTTCCTGGGCAGCCTTCCTTTTCTCTTCTTCTCCCTTCTGCAGCCACTCTACAGCCTCATTTTGCAGCCTCTGAGCTTCCTCCCTTATCCTTTTGGATCCTTCTTCAGCTCTGGCTTGTTCAGCTTTGGCCTGCTCTGCCCCTTTTCCACCTTTGGTGGGGTTCTTTGGTTCGAATCTTCTGCTGAGAGCCGTCATGTTTGGGGCATTCCTGAAGACGGATTCTTCCTTATCATAATGATGGGTATATTCAAAGAACACTTTATGCTTCTTGCAGTGCTCAGCCACTTTACCATGAGTGTCATTGCGCCGGAAAGGCATCTCCCCAAAGTGGAACTTTCCTAGTTCATCTATGAATTCGGCAGCTTGTTTCACATTGGCGAATCTGCAGCTACCTAACTTGAAAGGTAAAGGGCGATATGCAGCCTTCTTATGCTGGAACAGGAAATGACCAACTCCGTCAATGAACACTTATCTGACCGCCTCTTTATGGATTATATAATCCGTTGCATACTTTGGCAGCAGATAAGGTGTCTTTGAGCCTCCATACATTCTAAGATACATACCATTGTCGGTCAAGAAATAATCTCCATAATCCTCTACTACCTGCATAGCATATTCCGACATGCAGTCACATTCCTTCCAGAAGATAAGCGTGTATAATGGCATAATGAAATGCTCACATACTTCTCTGTAATAACTGTGGTACTGATGAGCCCACAATGGTTTGTAAGCTGCATATACAGGCATTCTCTCCCTGTCCCAGGCACACTTGAGGCCGGGGAAAGGCTGGTTACATAGTATGCAGTCTATCAAAATTGAACTCATATAGAATTCAGATTTTTTTCGGGCTTCTCCTCCTCCCAAGGCTGCAGCTACGCAAGAAGAGAGACTACTTGATACGAGGCTGTCCCAGCTGAAGATTGTTCCTTGGGTCGCCACATGGAACATAATGGGGACCCATTCAAATTTGAAGAGTCTGCCATTGGCTCTACCAAAGATCCTGTTTAGCATCAGAGCTACAAATCTGTAAGGATCTCTTAAGCTCGCTATATCATAATTCTCGGTTGCTCTGTGTCGATAGAGCTTTCCTGGCAAGAGCATTCTCTTTAGGGTTTCCACTAAGTCCATCCTGAGGTTATCCAACCAATCGTTTGACAGGAATATTTGAGGCTCTGGCAGGTGGTAAGCCAGCGCCACATATCCTGGGCTAAATGCAGCATAGCCCTGACCTTCGACATTTCCTATAAGCATTGTTTTGTTGTTTGTGTGGGGCAAAATCCATCTCATAACATCAGAGCATGGGAATAGCTCTGGTCTGGTAGCCACCTTCATGATGGAGGATTTCTCTATGTTGGCATAAATGGGCTCCTCTTCGAGACCCATGTCTGGGACTTCCCTGCGGGAAATCAATCTGTATATCTCATCCCATTTATACTCAGGCTCAACACCCGAGACACATTGGGTGTCCTGATATATATATTCAATCTTTGTTTCTATTTCTGGTGCTGGTACTTCTTCCACCGCTGGGGCCTTCTTCTTTTGTCTTTTGGACATCGTAAATTCCTCCTGCCATGTATAACATTGTGACATTAAGCAATTTGAATTGCAAACATTATGCAACAGTTTATTCCTTCTCAAGTGTATCATGATAGTAACCAGTCAATGGAATTAAGACATAAGCCCTTTGGGTTGGATAATCAAACTAGTACGCAATACTGTGCCATGTGCTATTATCCTATGTCTAGTATGATAATAATCTGTGCAACAAATGCATGCATTGCATAGTTCTATAATGCCTTGAGACTAGGGTGCAATATTTCATGACTTGATTTATGTGAAGCATACACAGTTCTGAACAATCTACCACTGTTGCATAATATCAAGCTTATCAATTCTGCTTGATACAGCATAAATCTACGCTATTATGTGACATGCCATTTTCCCAAGATAGCAATACATTGAAGCAATATATGCACATCGTATGCATAGTGCCATTTAAAGTGAAAGCAAGCATAGAAAACCCATGCATGTACGCACAATCCAACAATGCCCTAACTATTTAAAAAAAAACTAAATCCTGCGCAATACAGTGAGCAATCATCTCGCAGTGCCGTTTCTCCTATTAAAATAACTCGCAATGCAAATGTATGGATCTTAAAAGCAAAGGGCAAATGTATCTTTCCCAAAATCAAACATTTCGACGACACGGCTTTATCAAGGATAAAAACGGCAATAGCCTATGCGGCTCACGGAAAGATAGTTACATCGGTGCGGCTAGATACTGCGAGCATCAATAACAAATTCTTTGCACACGGCGCTCTCACCAGAGCCACTATCCACGACATCCTCAAATTGCAAACACTTTAGCGACACAACCCTCATAAACACCTAGGGTTTCAGACAGCCGAGATTGACGGACTGCGCGGGACGGCGCGGGCGAAAAGTCGGGGTTCGAAACCAGGTAAACGGGAAAAATGCCAGTGGAGGAAACATTCAACCGCAAGAAAACCACCCCAAAACCTCTCTGGGCTTCATCATCGTAAGGAAAACCAGATGCAGGCAGCATAACGGCCGCCTGCACCTTGCCTTCATCCACTGCGCGAGGCGAAATAATACAATCGGGGTCAAAAGATAATACGCAGGCTTTTTTAAAAAGAAAACGCCCCTCCTAGCCACAAACAGTTAACCTAACCGGAAAAATCTCAATATGCGGGCGCAAAACACAAGAAAAACGATTATGGCACCTAGCCACGGGGAAAACTTCGTATGCAGGCAGAATGGGAAATGTGTAAACAACCCTAGTAATACCCCCAACCGCAGCAAACATCACCCAATCAAAACCTGAATAGCACTAGGTAGGGCGATAACGAGCCTACCTGGCAGTGCCGCGCAGTTGATGAGGCGAGGACGGTTGAGCTTCCAACTGACACCTGGACGCAAGCACAGCACGATAGTCCACGGAGTTCGAGGGATCGACAGCGCAGAGGGGAAATGACAACTCGGGCCCAAAACAACAATAGAAAAATCCAAATCTTGTCCCCGTATATATTAAAGAGTCGCACGTGTGAGAGCTCTAAATCGGCCGCGAAACCAAATCTGAGTCGGGCGGCTAGAACCCCAGATCTTCCGCAACGGCGGACAGTCCCCAACACCAACTCACCCGCAATGGTTAATAGAACACATGAATCAACAATGATCGAGCGTCGGTGAGGACCGAGATCGGAGACAGACAACTTGGATTCCTCCGCAATGGCGGGCGATGCATAACAAAACAACGTTCGTAACTCACATCGGCCACCCGGAGGCTCTACATCGGAAAACCGAAACTTGAACACGCCCGCAACGGCGGAGGGAACAGAAGTTAACGAGCTCCGATACACACGGATCGGCGAGGAAATGAAACCTCAGAACCCCGCATGGTCCGCAACGTCGGAGACCAAACAATAACCCGTCCGCAACGTCGGCTAAGGAGATATTCATCCCCTTCCGACGCAGAACAAAAGTCCACCCGCAACGGTGAAGAATCGAAAGCCACCCGCAACGGTGAAATACAAAGCAGCAAACCTCTGTAACGGCGAAAAGAAAAACCAATGACTTAACTCCCAATTCAGAATGATTTCGAAGGGTAAGCAAAAAGGAACGATGAGCTTGATTATAGATGGGATGATTATTTTGGTTGGGATTGGGGTGGAAGGGAAGAACAATTTATTGATCGATTCATTGATGAGTCTGCTTCCCGAAACAAGAGCACTGATGATTGATTGATTTAGAGACTACCTGGTTCGGGGCAGGTACAAAGTTTGGTTGGAAAGAGAAAATATAGAAAACCTCCTCCCCCTCGTACCTCGTTTTCGTGCTTGTCTGATGATACAATTTTAATAAGGTGGGACATATACCCTAAGACTGCCCACTTCCTCACCGGCCTAGATGTAATCATTGTCAAGCCATCGGCCATGCAATTGAAGATTTCCCAGATTCGATTGATAAATGTGAGGCTTGTACAAGAGATAGCAATTCAAAGCGCTGTAAAACATTCCAAAAATCCATAGACCAAACCGAGAAGAAAAACCAACTAAATCAAAGTAGAGGAGGGTCCTAAAATTTTTAGAATTTTGGGAAAATGTTGCAGCTGCAACATGCACCAAAAACATCAAACCTCAAATGGTTCTCAAAATGGATTGTAGGCACTGCACCAGCAACATCACACCTCAAATGGTCCTCAAAATGGCTTGTAGGACTCTTTATCTTTAGTATGGACCTCATATTGTCGGATTTAGATGTTGATAATGAACTGTACTTTTTAAACCCAACCTGAACTAAATTGAGCATATTCATGCCTATGTACTTCCCTCTTAATATCATGTTTCTTGGCAAAAGTCTCATAATGCATTTGATTAGATGTATCTTTTTGCATTTTCAACATTTCCTCTGACTCATCAGCTATTCAAAAGAAAAGAAAACCTTAGGAAGGTCAGGGCAAGGAGATATTTTGTGACCAGGAAGTAAGGTGTCAGCAAATCTTAAAACCTTACAATTAGTTAAAGATAAAATGGGTTCAAGCCTAACAATGTATTAAGGAATTTAGTGGTGATAATAGGCTTTATGAATAATAACTATTGAATCAATTCATTCAAATTATGCAATATCCTTAACAAGAATGAAATCCTTTGTCCGAAAGAAAAGGAAATCAAGGGAGAGTCATGGCGGGGAGCTCTTTTATGACAAGGAGGGCTAGTTTTTTCTTCTCCTTGGGAATTGGGTTCACCTTCTCATATTTTTTCTGAGGCGTCGAAAACTCCCAAAGCTTTATAATTTAGGTAAAGCTATTGGTGTCAATTCCTTGCAATGTATTTACTATTAAGAGATTTAGTGGTGATAATAGGCTTGACGAATAATAATTATAAAGGAAATTCATTCAATATATGCAACATCCTTGACATGGTTAAAGTTTTAAACTGATCAAGGACAATATTGTCTAAATTAGTTGCTAGATATAATAATAATAATGTACATTTATGGACTTTCTTGCACATAAATAATAAATTTTAGGCACGTGATTTTAGTTTGAGTACTAGTCATTATTCAGTTATCAGAGCACTTCTGGGAGGAGAGGATTATGCTAGCCTCTTCTCTAATAGTCACAGAACTTGAAGGAGCAGCAACAGGAGAGGAGGCACATTGTTTGTTGAAGAAGAGGGCTGAATTTTTATGTGCAATTTCTACCAAACAGAAGAAGGTTCTTTGATGTCCAGAATTTCAGGTAAATATATTTACATTTCCAAGCCCTAATTTTTTTGTTTTTTCTAGCCTTTCTTTTAATCAAGATAGGCTTGACCAGACCAATTGTGTGGGAGGGATTTAGAGTTGAATCCAAGAAGATGAAATTGCAAACCATGTTAATGACTGAAGGAATAAATTAAATGGAAAATGATCTTGTATTGAAATCCAGAATAACAACCCTGTTTAAATTTACGAAAATATGGGAGATAGTATCCTGCAAAGAAACAAGACCAGATAACACAGGTATTGTAGGTCAAGCTAAATATGATGAAGAGTTGTGAAGGACTTTAGTTAATATTGATGTTAGTTTCTAATGAGATTGAGACTATAGAAATTGCACGAAGATGTCAATGAAACAAATATTTTACATTATAAAAACAAGTTTTTGTCATTGAAGTTTTTGGAAGGAGGTTCCATGGAAGACCTTAAAAATTCATCAGCTTATACCAAGTGAGACTCTTGCAGAAAAAGTGTTGAAATCAATTACTTTTAATAGCTTACTAAAGTCCTTTACTACAATTGTGGATATGTTAAATATTGCTCCAAAATCATGGAATTTGATCAAGTACAACTCTTGTGAGAGGACAAGTGAGAAACATCTCAATCAGATTCCAAATATGATGACACTGCATTTGTGGAAAACTTAAAAGGGAAATGTTATCTGTCACTGTTTTTCTACGATCTAGGAACTCACTTTTAGGCACTAATTGAGAACCTCTAATTTATTTTTCCATGCTTTTCCTTTTCTGACCAAACTGCTTTTCACTCATAGTCTACTCTGAAATAATGCATGTATCTGGTGATTGTATCCTAATCTCTTCAATATAAGAAGAAAATTTCAAAATATTGTCTGCATCATTATGAATATTGCTTTAACTCTCTGATGACCTTTTAAAATCTCTCTTTGTTGTCTTCAACTCTGGCTCAGTTATTAAAGATACCACACCAGAAACATCAGACCTCAAATGGTTCTCAAAATGGCTTGTAGGCACTGCACCAGCGACATCACACCTCAAATGGTCCTCAAAATGGCTTGTAGGATTCTTTATCTTTAGTATGGACCTCATATTGTCATATTTAGATGTTGATAATGAACTGTGATTTTTAAGCCCAACTTGAACTAAATTGATCATCTTCCTGTCTTTCTTATCGAACGATATCAGGGATGTAGCAGACTTTTTATTATTCTCACCTACCCCATGTGTCTTTTGCCAATTTTCATTTCTATGTACTTCCCTCTTGATATCATGTTTCTTGGCAAAAGTCTCATAATGCATTTGATTAGTTGTATCTTTTTTCATTTTCAACATTACCTCTGAATCGTCAGTTGCTTCTTGGATTTTATCATTTTTTGTAAATTGTACTTTCTCTACAAAATCCTTTAAGCTTTCATCAATACATGATCTGGATTTCCCGTCATCAATATTTGGCATAAAGTCCTCTTTCTCTATACCTTTATCATCATACTCCTCACATATCTCTTTCACTGCCCAAGTAAAGTCAGTTTAAGCCTTTCCTCGACATTTGGATGACAACTTATTATTCAACTCAGAGGTGAATTCTTGAACGTCAGTAGGAGCACAAAAACCACTGCAAAAGAAGCAATAAAAAAATGAAATCAATAAACCAAAACCACAGACTTGGATTGTTGAGAATCCATTTTTTTAACGTTGTCACTGTAATATTGTTTCATGTGGATGGTCACACAGCTAATATTGAAATCAAATATGTTTGTGGAATTTAGATGTCTTGTTGAATGTCTTTATTACTATTATATTGTTAGATAACATCTTTATTAATGCATTTTCTTATAATGTGATATTTAGCAAGGAAATTGGTTTTGTTATTTGCTCAACTGAAGGGTCGGCAGTAGATTTCATAAATCCCATCAATCCCATTGAAGAACATAAGGTTCCAACTAAGTAATATAACTCAGAGGTAATATTCCTAGACTCTTTAGACTGTATACTATTTATAACGATTTTATTTTGGAAGTAATATAAAAACTTGACTTAATTAATGTAATTGCTCAGTCAAAGTATTACGGGTCCTCAGTTAATAGTACAATAAGAAATAGTGTATTTTTTTTTGTTATCAATTATGAACGTTTTAATGTGGAATTCCTATTGTTATCGGTAGAAGCTTAACATAGTCTATTGTCTTTAGACTGCTCTTTTTGTGATGATTGATGAAGGATATATATTTTAGAATTAACATGCATGCTTTTGATATAAAATAAACATCTTAGATTTGTTTGAGTATGTTTATGTCCCAAATATTTCAAGGAATTGTCTAATATATGTAAATTGTGACATTGATTCAACTTGGACAAACCAAAAGCCTTGCAACTCCTTGTCCTCGTATGAAAGGACAAACCAAAAGCCTTGCAACTCCTTGTCCTCGTATGAAAAGACTAGTAATTCTGGAAAATATAATTGAGAGACTCCATATCTGATGTATTAAAGACTAATATGATCATCTTGGATTGCAGATTCATGCAGCTGCATTTTCTTTGCCACCATTGGTTAAGAAGTCATTGTAGTCTTTATGGTTTAGGTTTTTAACCTTTAGGAGTATAGGGTTTTGGAATTCTTTCCATTAAAAAACAAATTTTTGGGGGATCAGTGGGTCAATAAAGAACTGGAAGTTTTGGGATCTGTTTCAAAATTTCAAGATCCACTTCATTTTTCATGCGATCTATTTCATAGGCTCAGGTTCCATTTCCTTCTCCAAGGGATCTGCTTCCATGGTGGATTCTAGGTGGATCTTGGTGGATTTGGATCAGGGCCACAAATCTTGCATACAAGGGTGGCACATCTGGTATCACAACTGGTGGTAGACCTGCAAAGTTATTTCATTTTCATTTTGATCATGATATTAGAATGGAATTTTTTGACATGTTGTTTCCTATCCACTTTACAAACATAGACATATCTCCCATTGTCTGATACTCTTTGTTAATGGTTTTAAGGCTTCAAGTATTTTATGTCCCCTAGTATCTAATGCATGTTACATGAAACATACCCATTTTCCTTTGTTAGGAAAAAACTACAACCAAAACTCCATGTATTTCCCATCCATGTGCAGTTTTCAACTACAGGCTTAATTGTCCAGCTGCCTTTATAAATTTCTCTGGAACTTTTTTAGTTTCATGTTGTCAAATTATCATAGTGGCCACACCACTCACTAAATGGGATGGAAAAATTTTAGACTACGTGTGAAAACATGAAGTTGGGAAACAATTTTGTGACAATTTGTTTGTTTTTGTATAATTTCCAATTTCTCAACTGAGAAAAAAGTCAACATATTTTTATGGCCGAGAGTTGTAATATATCTCGGACGAGAAATTAATCACGGTTAAAATTCTCTCGTCCGAGAGTTCTTCCATAGTTAGAAAAATTTTCGGCCGAGAGATTTAAACTTTCTCGTCTGAGAGTATTTCCATATTTTCCACATTAAACTCTTGGAAATGTTTCTCGACCGAGAGATTAGATTCCTTTTTAACTCTCGACCGAGAAATGTTTAACTATATAAATCCAAACCCCCTCCCCGCTCAACTGACCATTGTCATCATTTTTCAGTTTTTTCGCTCTCAGGGCATGCTTGGAGCCTTTTCGAGCTTCCGCTTAGTCCACCATCATCATCATTTCACTGGTTTTTTTGTTAAGGTAAGAGATTTTCAGGCTTCTACTTAGTCCACCATCATCATCATTTCAAGTTTTTCGGTCAAGCAGGGTAAGATATTTTTGCGCTTGGTAAGGGCCTTTTCGGGCTTGCAAACAAAGTTTTCTTCTTTGGGCACCCATTTCATGTGCAGTTTTAGTCGACCATCATCATTGTTTTCGGTTTTTTCAGGATTTTGGGGCTTGGCCAGGGCTTATCGGGCTTGCAAACAGAGTTTTCCTGTTTGGGCAGCCATTTCATCTGCATTTCGAGAGACATCAGGTTGGGCCTGTATAACATTCCCTGAATTTTTGAGGTGAAGAGGTTTCCTGCACAGGGGCGGACCTTACCTGGATAACGGGCTCAATTAGGACTGGGAATTGGTGAACCCGTGTTCCACCTCACACCAAGACGAAGGGAAGGCCATGGTAAGAGGACCGTCAGGTCACAATTTTCTATCCTAGTACATGCATGTTTTCATTCTTTGCACTGTAGTGGGTAATTGAAAATAATTGATTTTATATTAATGGGAATAATAAGAGTACAAAGCTTACTACTATTACTTACAGTAAATGTATTAGCTAGGAATAACTCATTCAATAATTATTGGGACACATAAGCATTAGAAGAGGTTGCCTCGGAGAATAATTGACCTCTTTCCTAATTTTTTAATTGTGATGTAATGAATAAAAGGATAGTTAGGAGAAATGAAAATAGAACTAAATCTAGATTCCAATCCTGTTAAGGTAAGACCCTACATATTGAATCCTAGAATCAAATAAAGGGTAAAAGAAGAAATATATTACTATTGGTTATTAGTCTCATCTTCCTACTAAAATAATCATATTTCAATAGTCCAATTATGATTCAAGACAAGAAGACATGATCACTAGAAATCCCAGTTGTTGCATCTAGAAATATCACATTGCTTAGCAGCGTCCATGAGAATTTCACTTTGCCATCCAAACTCTCAGAAAGCCTGACTTGAGTCACCTTAGACACTTTTTTTCTTGACCTAGAAGAGGCGGCGCCTTCTTGTGTTTTGCACAGAGTGTCAGCGACACCTATCCTAGTTGAGTAAAAAGCGTCGTTTTCCCTCTTCTTTGGTGAAAACCCTAGGTCAACGCTCCTGACAGTTCTGCTAAAAGCACCGATGGTCAATAAAAAGAAAAATAAAGATGTTTCTAGAATTTTCCGTACTGAAGCCTTTGTGGAATTAGTTCCTATATGTCTAAGAGAGGTTGCATTCGCCTCCCTCACCTATAGGGATCTCATTATATCCTTTCTCCAAGTCATCTCATGGGTGCTATTATAGCCTATTTTTGTTTCTCATTTTAAAGCATTTGCTTGTTTTTTAAAACATGGTTTTGTTCATTTTCAAATTTGGACTTTAGGTTCTTTTAAATCTTTTCTTTGATTTTATGTTTGTATTTATAGTTGACTTCATAGGTTTTTCCAATTTTGGTTTTACTTAGCGAAAATTATAGTTTTTAGGGGCTTGTAGGATGTTTATATGACTTAAAAGTTCTAAAAAATATCGTAAGCTTTTATTTAAAGCCATTAAACCGAAGTTTAACCCTTTGTTGTGAGTGTTGATTTCAAAATCATTAAAACAGGTATTCTTGTAGCGCAAGCTCAGAAAATTTAAACACGCGTGCTACAAGAAAATCGTGTAATCTGAAAAATCATGATTTTGGCTCGAAATTTTCAAAATTCGTGCATATGAGAGGTCTTTCACACCTGCCAATGAGTTTGATATGTGTTTTTTGGCCAGATTAATCATTGTGACAAGTGTTGAGTTCAAGCAAGGAATCATTTCGTTGAGTTGCGGTGGTTTGGAAATTATGAGATACAGAGTAGTGGAGCCTTAATAATCATGCACGATGAGGAAAATTTGCCACTAGTTATGCATCTCCTGAAACACATGAAGATCATTGAAATCGTGGCAAAGTTCTAGTAGTTTGGATCGAAGATTGAAGAAGGTCGAAAATTTAGGGCTTTTTAGGGTAACTGTTTAAGCACTGTCGTGGCGGCCAGAGAAAGACTTAAGAATGAAATTGGACACTTGGGAAGATAGGGAAGCATAGTTCCAGCAATTGAATCCATTATTCATATAGGTATGAGGCGAACTACTATCATATTCCATGCATTTGGGTTCACATTGACAGAAGTTTGGTTATGGAGAATAACTAAGGATGCTTGTATATAAACTAATTTTTTGCTCAATGTCGAATTTCCCCTGTCAATAGAGTTGAAAGACTTATCAGTTTGATACATAAAATTCAGCTCAAGGGTTTTAGTTTACTCAACATATAATTGACTATTTAAAATTGCCAAGATTTGAATAGAGTTAAGTTTTTACTGAAGGAAGCAAATTTATTTTTTTTAAGTTCAATTATCTAGAATGAAGAGGAGCGAGAAAACAAACAAAGCTGAACCCTCAGATATGGCTTGGGTTCAAGCTTTCCCTGACTGTGCAAGATTATTTTTAGAAGCAGGATGGTTAAAAAAAACTGAGAAAATTGATGGACATCACACAGAGGTTTCATACAAGTTTGCTCAGGGATTAGATAAAGATATTGTTACTTTTGACACCCTAAAGATTGAACTGACCAGAGAACTAATAGCAGAGGCTACAAGGATCCCTGATGAAGGTGAATATTGGTTCAAGAAGATACATTTTACCTTTGATTCACAGAGATATTTGCTTCCAAATGTGGTTGCAGATTGGGGTAAAGGAGTGCATATCCAGAAGTTCAAACCAGAGTGGAGAGAACCAATAAAAATTCTGCAAAGCTATGTAACTTGTGAAGGAAGATGTCCATTTGTTTTTAAGTATCATTTCAGGTTTTCGCAGCATCTTAATCATGAAGAAAAGATGAATCTTCCTTTCTTTTTCCTGAAAAGTCTACAAAATATGTCCAGTAGGGTAAAAGAGCATCAAGACAGTACTAAACAGTCTATATTTCATCATGGTCTAATAAAGCTAATCATAAGTACCGTGCTTCCAAAGAAGGAATAAACATGGTATTATTTTCTAGTTTGGTTTGGGTTTCAATCAGAGAAAGAAGACCAAGCTCAGAAAAGACAGCTAAATAAAGGACATAATTTGGTCAAGAAACTGAAGAAGAGAGTCATAGTCGAGATAGAAGAGGATAATGTACCAGGAAAATCTGTGACCCAAAGAGATGAAAATGTTGAAGATGAAAAGCAGACTAATATTGAGGAAAATGAAATACCAAAGGTAGAAATGAAGGATTTGGAGCATGTAGAAGATAGTCTTCAGGTAGAAGTAAACTAGGAAGTAAATGAAAATTTGAAAGAACAGGAACAAATTCCTATAGGAGTATAGTCAGAAGATAAGGAAAATCCATTGTTTGACGAACCTAGGCTTGACACTGAACAAGATGTACAGAAATAGTTTGAAGAAGGGGTGATGTCACGGGGGATAAAAATAAAGGTAGTTCAGGTAGCCTCTATCAAACATCAAGGGAAAACTTTGAGCATGTTAGGGTAAATTGGGGCAGGTTGGAGGCCTAAGACCAGACCCAAGAATAAACTCAGATTGAATATGAAAATAAAATTAAACCCTAAACTAGCTCAGAAGAAAATTACAGTGATTGGAGACTCTTCATCTCAAGAAGAGTTAGAAGTCAATAAAGATTTAAATGTAAAGGAGATGAAGGGTAAGAAACAAATTATTTCAGAAGATAAGTTAGCTTTCACTGAAACCAAAATTTTAGAGATATTTAAGGAAGTTCAAAAGAAGGTAATCTTAGACCATCATCAAGATGATTCAAAGAAGCAGCATTTAGTCATATCAAGTTTTTGTGCAGAGAAATAAAATGTTGCAGAGCCATCAGCCCAATGCAGTGTTGAAGTCAATGAATCTTTAGGGGTTCCTATGGCTATGACAGAGTAGCTAGAGGAAGATGAAGAGATTTTTGAGAAATTGAAAATCCCTTGGATGCTAGAAGAAATGCATCTAGTTTTAGAAGGGAAGTGCATTGATTCAGAGAATGAGAATTTGCATAGAAGTATTAAACAGTACAAATATTAGATAGAATACCTACATGAAACAAATGAGGGGTTAGTGACTACTAACATAAGATTGAGAGAAGATTTAGATGAGGTAAATAGCCACTATCAAGAATTAATTACAATTTCTAAGGAAGCTTTGAAAAGGAAAAGACAGACACAAAGTTTGTATGCAGAATTGAACCAAACCATTTAAGACCTAACATAGCAAAATCAGGAGATTTCAAAAAGAATCGAAGACCCGGAAGCTGATCATCAGAAAACAAGAAAGAAGAATCAAGCTTTAGAAGGGATAGCTCTTTTGGCAGAGGCTGCTAAGGATTTGTAAAGTACTTTAAAAATAGTGGTTATTAGTGAGTCTTTGAAAAAGTTAGTTTAATTTGTATGACTATATTTTTATTGAGTAGTTCGGTAGTATGACCTAAAAAGTAGTTTTTTTGTTTATGTAACTGTTTTTGGGAAACCAAGATAAAAGTAAGGCTGGAAAAAGACTGGGGGTTTGAATTTTGGTACAAGGGGAGGCTATCAAGCTACTATTTATGGAGCTAAGTGTCAAAAACTCTTATGTATTTTGAATAACTGATTATGGAATATATGCAAACTATAAGCCCTGTTTATCTTATCTGCTGGTTTCATTTCTGATTGGTTTAATCACTCAGTTGATATATTCATTTCTTGTTTGAGGTTATTATTCATGAAATGCTTGTTAACTGTGGATGAAATTCAATGTTGTGTTTATTGTTTCTAGTTTATGTTTTATATATTATGCATCTCGGTCCTTCATTGTTGCATGATTTAGTGTTTGCCTTAGCCTTGTTAAGTTTTTACCCTCTTATTTACAAACTGCAAAACCAAAACCCTAAAAAAACCTATTTTACTTAATTTTGTTTTATGAGATTGTGTTGGCTTGTTCTTTTGTAGTATGAGAACAATTTCTGGCACTAACATCTTTGGCACTGTTGCTAGGGATGAAGCTAAAAGCCTACTTTTCCTGGGTTACTCATCATTTAACTGGTTTTGAGAGGTGGACTTAAACCAGAAAATTTTAAAAGACTACATTTCACCAAATATTTCACAGTGGCTACTAAAGGAGTTGGAACAAGAAGTAGACCTAGTTCACCTTTACAACTGGGTGTCTCAAACCCAGAGTAGATTCTGAAAACAGCTAGGAAAATTAAAAGGTCTCAGTCATCTCCAGCCTTATGTAACCCTGATCAAATAGACTTATTATCACCTTTTTCTGTTTTAAAGGAAGAGGAACAAGATTCATCCTGGTTGAAACCTACAATCCCTGTTAGTAATTTTCATATTTTTACTGATCGTCGATCTTTCAAGAAAGCAAAGACCTTAGCTACTGGAAAAATCCCTTTATTTCACCTCAAAGTTGGTAAGACTCCTTTTCAGCCAAGTCCTAGTCAAGTTTTTCCATCATCTAAACCAGTCAACTTAAAGATGGCAGCCCAAAATCAACCATTAGACATGATGGATTGAATGGTGGCAGCTAGGTATGCACCTCTATTTTTACCTCAACCCTTAAATGCTCTCCCTGGTGGAGATTACCAAAAATACTTACGTAGGTTTAATGGACAAGGTGAGACCATAGTTGAGGAGAATTGGGATGCATTTCTCAGCTATGCAGATAATCAGAATATTGAGGCAAAAGATGCGTGAATGAGGATGTTCGTACAGATTCTAGATGGAGAGGTCAGAAGATGGTTTAGAGAGTTACCAGCAAACTCTATTACTATAATAGAAGAGCTTCAGTATCTTTTCATGAGACAATGGGGTGATACTAAGGATCACACATATTACATTACACAGTTTGGAGCTCTAAGAAGGAAGAAAGATGAAACTATAGCTGATTTCTCTAAGAGGTTCATTAAAATGTATGGTAGAATCTAGGCAGATATTAAACCTTCTGAAACCTCTGCAAAACTCACTTATGCTAATGCTTTTGATCATGAGTTTTCCCTACTTTTGAGAGAAAGAAGACCTGTTACTTTACTTAACATGCAAGAGTCAGCATTAGAAGTGGAATCTAATATTATTGCTTCTAATAGACTGAAGGGAAACTCAACTCAACAGGTTTCTGATAGAAAGGGTAAGAAAGAGGCAGTTCCAGTGGTTTCAACATCACACTTTGTAGAAGGTAAGATTGATGAGATGGAAAAATTAGTGAAAATCCTAACAGCAAAACTAAACAAATTGGAATTAGAGAAAAATTCAAATAATCATGTTTAAGAGGGAGACAGAAACCCTAATAATCCAAATCAATTCAGAAGATAGTTTGCACCTCGTTTCATTCCTAGAGAGAGAAGAAATAATGACATACAATGAGAAAGGAGAGAAGCTGAGGATCAAAAGGTGCCACCCCCACTTCAGAATAATGTTACTGATGAAGGAGAAATAGAAGAAAAAGAAGAGTTTTTTGAGGATCCAGATCAAGACATGAATTATTTTGGAGAACAGTTGACTGAAGGTTTTGTGACTGTGGAGGATTTTTTAAACTCAGAATATTATGATGCAAATGTTTTTGAAATAGAAAATGATTTAAACCTTGAAGTAACTGCTGATATATATCAAACTGATCCAAAGAAAACCCTAAATTTAAGATTAGGGCCAAAACAGGTGGTTCAAAATCCTAGAAAGAAGGTAATTTTGCCTCCTAACAGCAGTCTGATCCAGTATTAGAAAAGAAACAGAATCAGGATAACCAAAAGAAGGTTATTGAAGTTGAAGAAGTGAATAAAATTATGCATAATTTTAATATTGAAAATGAATTGTGCAAAATTAAAATCCCCATGCCTTTCATTGAGTTAATAAAGAATCCTTCTTACAAAAATTCAGTTTTGAAAATGATTGGTTCAGCAAACAGTCAAGTACCCTCTGACATAGTAAATTTATAGGAGGAAAATCCTAAAAATTTTATTGGATCAGCTTTGGCAGAAAAAACTGAAAATGATGCAAGTGCATCTCCTCCTTTTTACATCACATTAACCATTCATGAGCAGATGATACATAATTGTCTTTTGGATTCAGGAGCATCTCATAATCTAATTCCAAAAGTAGTCATGGAAGCTTTAGGGTTGAGCATAACAAAACCTTATCATGACTTGTATGCTTTCAGTTCTCGAGCTGTAAAATGTTTAGGAGTGAAAGGATATGGTGGTTAGTTTAGCTCAGCTGCCAATGAAAAGTGTGATTATGGATGTAGTAGTGGCGGATATCACACCTAAGTTTGGAATGCTCCTTTCTAGATCTTGGGCCAAGAAGGTAGGTGGAACTCTATAGATGGACTTAACATATGCAACCATTCCTATATTTGGAGGGGAAAATAGAAGGTTGTATAGAGAGTTACAATTTGCTTATATTGTGACTGATGACAAGAATCCTACAAATCATACATTGTATGCTGTTGAAAAGGATTTGGGTACTTGTATGTTGCACTTTAGTGATGATAATGATGTTGCTTGTATGTGTCCGCACTGGTTGAGAATTCTTGATAACAATATTGGAGACTCCATTGGGGATAGTCTAATCCAGTCAAATCTGGGGAAGATCTAGTCAAATCTGGTGCAGATCCAGTCAGATCTACAAACTTCGGTAACCATTCCATCTATGAAGGTTATTCTCTCTCCTTTTAGTTGTTTCAGTTAAAAAGGTAAGTTATCTATCTTATGTTTCTAATATTTTGCTTCTGTTCTGAGTAGTTTTTACCCTTTTTCAGTTCAGCTCAGTCTTTCTGGTTTCTCCTACATGATTTTAGCTTTTTCAGTTCATTGTTCAATGGCACCTTTCTCTGTGGTTTACAGAGTGTCGATCTATCCCAGGGCATGTTTTTCTTCTTTGGCAAGAGCACCGACACTGCCTTCTCCTTTTATTGACAGAGCATCGACGACGCCTTTGTGCAGAACGCTAGGAGCGTCGGAGCAACCTGGAACGACCTGGTGCAGTGCCTTTCAGCGCACCGAGGTAGGTCTTCTAAAAATGCCTTTCTAAAAAAAGTTTGTTCAAAATTTTAAATTGTCCTGTTCTTTGAAATTTTTTAGTGTGGCTTGCTTGCTTGCTTGCTTGCTATCTAATTTACTGGTTTTTGTGAGTCTGATTCTCTTTTTGAGCCCAGATCCAAAAAAGTTATCTTTTGCATTGTCATAAACGAAAGATAAAACATAGTTCAGCTTTGGTTTTTTTATGAAGTCTCTGAAATTTTTCTTTTGAAAAGAAATCCTATAGCCTCTTCCTAGAAGATTAGTTTTTTTTATAGAAAAGACTGCTTTGTGTGCCTCATATTTTCTAGAAAAATACAAAAAGAAACATTTTATTTTTCTCTTGTTTATGCTTGCAAAAATTTTCCATTTCCATTTTGCATGTGTGATTAAAAAAAATAGGTCTTTTTGACATTGTAGCAGAAGTTAGTTTTGCATGCACGTTAGAGGCTTCTTTCTTACATTTTCAGAAACTTTAGAGTGCTTGTTTGAAAGAATATTTGTGTTTGAAAGGAATTTCTTTGCATTTCTTTATTGTATCTTGTTTTGTTGTTGAAAATAGATTTCTTTTGGTATATTGTTGAAAAGAAAAGAAAAAGGTTTCTTCCTTACCCTAGTTAGTTCTCATCGAAGTCAAAAAGTGCATCTACATTTAGATTAATTTGCATCATTGGAGATAACATTCCACAAACATTCACCTAATCATCTAGATAAAAGTAATGGTAGCTTTAGGTCTAAAAATTGTATAGAAACTTGAGTGATAGGTTAGTGACGTGTTCGAGCGTCGTTAAGCGTAGGAGCTGACATTACTTGTCCGCACTACAACCCGAGACTCACGCGGTTCTTCCACATACCATCAGTATATCGAACGGCCTTTCACGTACCCTTGAGGTATATAGAAAGGTACTTCACATACTCGATTGTATATCAGAAGGCCCCTTGTGAACGATTGTGCATTAGACAACACTACTACCGATTTGATCTCCCATGTACCTTGCATATATCGGGAGACCCCACTAGGATACCCTAACCATTTGAGAAAAGCCCTTTGGTCATCTTGTGTGGAGAAATACATCGAAAATAGCATTCAGGGAGACTACTACGCATGTACCCCTAAGGTATATCGCAAGTTGCACCTACTTGACAATCCTAGTGAGAAACCGGCTATTCTGAACCCATCCTATCACTTAAGTATGCTTGTGAACTTTAGCTCTGCATAGGTTTTGTTTGTGTGTTTTTTTCCTTTTTGACCTAGATTAGGTAACTTCAGCCACCACTAGGGCTGAGCAACTTGTGAGACGTCAATCTCGTAGATTACAGGGTTTATCTCCTGACTCTCCTCCTACTGTGGAAGGACAAGATGGGGTAACCATGGAACAACCAGCTTCTGCTAATGTTCCTGTAGGAACTGCCCTAGCTAGTGAAACCAGAGAAGATTTTACTGCTTATACAAATCTGTTGGTTCAACTTCCTCCTTCATCCAATGCTTCTGTGCATCCGTCATTGGAAGGCCGTGTCGATACTTTTTCCCCACCAGATTATGGTTCGGATGCTCCTTTTTGGAGGACTTCTATGGGTCAAGCTATTGTTGAATTTGAGGTTATTAGACCTTCACCAAGGAAACCTCCTTTAGGAGAGGAGGAACAAAGAAGAATTAATGCATCTCTCTATTGAGCTCGTAACTTTTTCAGAGAAAGTAGAAAGAATCATTCCTCCACCTGTGTCTTGTTATGAAACTATCTCGGATCATTTACCCCGTAATGCAGATCCTTGGCCTTTATTTGAAATTAAACCTTCTCCTGAAGGTCATCCAACCTATGGTGAGACTTCTTGCAACCCATGTCCTGAGGGATATCATTCACTAGCTCAAGTGTTAGGTCCTATTGAAGAAGTTACATTTCAAGGTAATCTAGGTCCAAATGACAAACCTACAATATCACATCCTGGCCCCATTAGTAGGCCTTCCACACCTGTCATGGTTGGGGGGAAATCTGCAAATCAAGTTATGTCATCACACTCTAACACCAAGGGGCAACCCCCGGCGCGAGTTATGTCATCTGTTAGTGGAATTATTTCTCATTCAAGACAAGTTGCAGCTGTAGCACAGCCTGCAGTAGTCATCCCTCCTACTAATACCAATGTTGTTACCCATCCATCTAGTTCAGGCCAACCCTTAGGGGCACAACTTTTCAATAATCCATCTTCTTGGGGATATACTTATCCAGGAACTCAGCCACCTACGGTCAATCAAGTGTATCAACAACCACCGCCAATGGCTATTTATCCTGGAATGCCCTACCCTGGGAATGCTTTTGTACCTTGGGGACAACCCAATTGGTCCAATGTTTTGTCATATGAAGGAGCTTTTGTGAATATTGTTGGAGGATATGGTGGACCCCCCCCCCACCCCCGGAGGACCACCGCATGGACCTGGAGGACCCAGAGGAACTGTAGGTCTTGGAGGTCCTGGAGGACCTGGTGCACCATTTGGAGGACCACCACCACCACCCCCTGGAGGACCACCACCACCACCACCTAGAGGACCCCCTCCCTCGGGTGGCCCACCTCCCCATGGAAATTTTGGAAATCAACAAAATTTTCAACAAGCTTCAAGCACATCATCCATACCCATCTATCAATCTGCATACGCTCCTACTAGTTAGCAAATTCCATACCAGTACTACGAGTATCCGCAACCAAATCAACAACTTCCATTTCTAGCCACTTTAGATATGCCAGACTTTTCAAGATTGATAAATGACCCAATCCATCACGTCCCCTCTTGGCATGCCATTCCTATAAATTTTCCTTCTGATATACCCAAGTTTGATGGTAAACCCGATGAAGATCCAAAAAACCATGTGATGGCATTTCACTTATGGTGTTCATCCAATTCTTTGATGAACCGTTCAATCTGTCTATGCCTTTTTCAAAGAACCCTCACTGGTATTGCCGCAAAATGGTACATCAAGTTACCACAACACTCTTTTTGGGACTTCAATTCCTTAGCAATGGAATTTTTAACACACTTTCAATTACCAATCCATTATGAAACAGGTACAGACCTTTTGAATTCGCTTCGGTAAACCACATCCACTCACATCTCCAATCATATCCATGAATGGAGAAGAAGACGAAGGTTGATTAAGGCCCCTATTCCTGATCAGTTGCTCGTTGATTGGTTTACAAAGTCTTTACTCCCACCTATTGCTAGAGATGTTGCCATGGGAGGCGCTGTGACTAAGGAGCAAGCTATTAGCGCTCAGTACTTAGACTTGGTATATTCCCAGTCAGGTACTTTGTATGATCTAGTTCCCCATGCTCCTCGACCTACAACAGATCCATCACGACCCGCAACTGAACCACCTGCTGATGGAATACTTGGTCTAGTTCAAACGCAAAAGGCAGCAAAATCCTCTAAAAACAAAATCAAACTGCCACTCCATCCAATCAACAAGCACCACATGCCAAAACTATACCCTCTCCTGTTGCTCCCGCTGAAGTAAATGCAATCCAATCAACTGAATCTTCAGGCAGAAAGAAGAAAGGAAAAAATAAATCTAAAAAACCTGATAATCAATAGGAAGGAAACAAAACACAGAACTCAGATACTGATTCAAAAGGTAAGCGAAAGGTAAAATATCCTTGTTTAATCTACGGAGGTGACCATTTTACAAAAGAATGTCCTCGCCGTGAGGAAGTTAGTAAGTTTTTGAAAACTTCACCCACCCCTGCAGTTCTAAAAGATCCTTTCCCTTCCCAACAGCAATTAATTGAACATAATTCCTTGAACGAAACGTCTTCCTCCACTGATGAAGTTCGAATGATGTCTAGTGAAATGGTTAATTTAAATACAAGATCACACAATTATGGCCCTCCTCCGAAAAAGAAACCTGATGATGTTCCATCTGAAAAACCCTCAACTTCCACACCTCCTCCTAATAATGGTCTTCATATTGAAAAACCTATTCCAGAAGCAATTTTTCATCCACCAAAGGGTACTCTACGTAAGTGCATAATCAATCCTAATGCTCATGCCGCCCAATATTATAATATTGTTGAAGATTTGGCCCAAGCACCTTGAACTATGTCGGCCTTAGAGGTACTTCATACCTGCCCAACTCAACGAAAAAACTTGCTTACTGCCCTTGGAGCTATGGATCTTGAGAATATTTATATTATCACTTTCAAACTGGATGACTACAAGACGTGTCTCTCACATCAATTATCTTGCCAGATAGCTACAAAAATTGCTGGAAAGACTATCTGCCGTACTGTTTTGGACGAGGGTGACTCTACATCCGTCATGTATTTATCTTGCCGGCGAGCCATTCCTTCCCTGGAAATCAACTGTTCACCTACCACCCTTAAGGCTTTTGATGGTCGCGGCTTTCAACCCTATGGATTACTACCTGTTACAGTTGATTTTACCACACATGGTAGATCACACATTTATGGCCTTCCCTATCCCTCTACAGACTCTTTGGACCCAATGGACTATTTTTGTATCTTTGATGTTTCCAAGATCATCCTTAAAAACAACTGTTATTTGCTATACGTGACTTTTAAACCCTTTCTTGTGTATACACGCGGATATAACCATTAAACCCACATACATCAGGATGTGTGCAAAAGGCCAAATATTTTTGGAGTTTTCCTTGATGTGGATCCGAGTCACTTGTCTCCTAGCCTTCCATATGCCTCAAGATAGCTTGGATTTGACCTTCCATTACCCCATTGAAGCACTATATAACAAACCCTTTGGATACATTGAAGGAGGAGAATTGAAGAGCAAGAAAACTATAGTCCATTGTTGTCGTAGCTTGCTTATACTTGAGTCTGCATCCCTTTGTCCCTTGGAGCACTTGGTGTTCTTCCCAAGCTTGCCTTTACTTGTGAGCTTGCTATCGAGAGATGGAGGGTTGAGGTGGTGGAGGCCCAGGTGGAGGACTCAATTTCTCTGGTTCGCAGACGTGCCGACAGAGGTTGTCATTCATGTAATCTCTTATTTATATTAATAGAAATATATTTTCTTATCCCATGATGTGAATTTAAATGAATATTGAATCCATGGATGCTTTTAATTGCTTATAAATTATTGGTTATATATGCTAGAGTAGGTCTAACACCATTATATAGCATGCTTGTCTTGTTTGTTGTTGTTGATAGAGCAAATTGTTAACACAAGCGAGATTGAAAAAGATCAACGGTGATCTACATCAACCATCCGAAATAAGGTATGTTTCGAGATCCTTTAGTGTTAGATGTTTTATTTCTCTTGCATATTGGGAAGGGATTGATTTCTACGGTTACTCTGTCTGTTGTGGTACACCCCAAGCCATAGGAAGTTTTCTTCGTAACAGAATTGGCAACCATACTGGGGAGTTCCTAGTCATTTCCTTTGGGGGTTTTGTCGGTATTCAATGTTCTTGAATTGCTCTGATTTCTCTGTTTTCGAGTCAAGTATGGGGGCATGTTTTCCTAGTAGTGTCTTACAGGAGTAAACGTTGTCTCACCTTGTCAGTTTGCCTTCTTTTTATCTCTTTTTCTTCCTGTACGCGGGTTTTTCCTTTACAATCGCGTGTACACATGGGTTTTCCTAGAATATTCGTGTATATACGCGGATTTACTGCAAACAGACGTGTATGCCCTGATTTTTACCTTTTGGGGGAAGATTAAGTGTTGCTGGGTAATTTTTGATAATTGTTGAGTCTTCTTGGATGCTTCTAGAGTCTGTATACACCCCTATTTCTGACCAAAGATGCTTTTTAGTTTAAATTTTTGAAAATGTTCTTGTCATTTCATTTTCTATTTTTTGTTTTACGATTAGTGCATTAGGTCTCTTTTACCTTGGTGCTTTGCTTGGGTGTTGTCTGGTAGTGCTTGCAGAGTCTGAGGGTTGTAGAGTCATACTTTTGCTTTTTATCTCATTTAATTCAAAAAATACCATAACATTTGCTTTTTGCATCATTATGCATTGTTTGCATTTTGCATTTTCATGGTACTTGCATTAGGTTTGCTTGGAGAGTATTAGTCAGATTTTCATATAGGAATGATTGCATATTCATTTGATGGAAAATTTTGCACTTCACGAAGTAGCATATCCTTTTCTTTATTTGACACGGTGCATTTGCATTGATTGTTAGGTGTGCATTTTACTTCTTGTTGCGTCATAACATCATTAGTTGCACAACCATTTACCCTTTGATTAATAAGACAATTAAAATCAACGTATAATAAAATGAATTACACTCTTTTCTTTTATAGGGTGCACCAACAAGACTAGGTTTTAGGGTCTTGGAATAGTTCACTATGAGTGAATTCTCCAAGACCACTAAACGAAACATTTATGTGTCTGGCCAGGTGAAAGTGTGAAATTACTTTATATAATTAGTTTTCTCAGGATCCTCCTTTTACAAGGGAGTTAAGCACGAGGCAGTGTGAGCGGTTATGACTGGGAGGACCCCCGGTTGTAACTGAGTAGCACCGGAGACATTTCTAGGATTGTATTTGTATCTGGGGGCTCTTTCGAGAGTTTTAGGCTTTGCTACCCTACCCATATGGTCAATCCCGCCTACGAATGTCCACCTGAGCATTGATTATATTGAGGTGACCTTAGTTTCCTTACCTAGGTTATCGAGGGGGTACTTCACAAAGGTTATTCTGTAAGTGTCCTGGCTAGGTAGGGGTCGGACAGCACAGTCGCTATATGCATTGAAGCTGAGGGCCACTATAATTGGTTATGAACCTCCACTTTTTGTGTATGGGAGTCTCAAGCCTCTCCTAGGTGAGACATACCTGCTTCATTCGGGAGCTCACATATCCTACCCTTGTTTGCTTGCGATTTGGCTTTACATTTTATAGGTGTATGCTCCGTGCACGCTAATTTGACTAGGTTTTATGTAATTATATCGAGTCTTTTCATTTTTTGATTCATTGTGGATTCGAGCGCAGTGCTTCTCCGTTCTCTTCGTTTAGCAGGACTTCTGCCTTCCATGTCTCCTCCTCCTTTGGGAGAGAGAGACAGACAGTTCGGGAAAACTACTTCTCACTTTGATTCACACACTATGGGAGATCATGAGGATGAGATTCCAGAGATGTCCTCTCCACCTCACGAGGTTGGGGAGGAAGATCCTACTCTCGTATATGATCCTTCACCGAAAATACCTTCACAATCTGGTTATGATCCCTTATTCACAGGTCGCCAGTATTGGTTACCAGGAGACGAGACTCATTATTAACCCATATGCACTAGTCATATTCATTATGGCATGTCTGATATCCCTACACCTGATCTAGCACATCATGTCGAGTCGAAATTCGAACCTAGCACTACGTCTGGGGGCACTCCTATTCCTTTCCATGCGGAGAGATTTGAGAGCATTATTCACATTGCACCTTCCATCCCAGCAGTGGAAGCAACCTCACATGTTCATCCTAGACCTAGTGTTAATAATCATATGCGGATACCATAACCGAGACGAGTGACCATTGGGAACACCACTTACATTCCTTCACATGTCCCTTCGTCCTTGAACCCTACTCCATTGAATGTGTTTTTGACAACCCTTCCTCCCCCTCATTCACATGGTCCTTCAAGCTGGAATATCGCTACTAGCCATGTTCGTGCTGCGACTACTCGCACGGTAGTATTTCAGAGTCAAGTACCTCTTGTTGTGTCGGGAGGTCATATCCTTGTTTCTGGATCATCTTATGGTCCATCTCAAGGAGTTCCCCATATCCCTAACTATGGACATTCTCATGGGACATCCCATGGGACACATTATGGAGCTTCTCATGGACAGTCTTATGAACTGCAGTATGGATAGAACTATCAGCCCTATGGGTATCAACAACCTACTTACTCTTCCAATTATGGCTTTATAGCACCGCATAATCAAGGTACCCTGCATCACAATGCTTCCATGCATCCCTATACAGGTCAAATGGGAGGATTTTATTATGGCCAAGGCCATGGTATTTATAGCAATCAACCTTACATGAACCAGAACTATCAGGGAGCGTGGCATATACCGGCTCAACCTAGGCTCTCTTTCCTCACAACATTGAACTTACCTGACTTATCGAGACTTATGAATGATCGGGTATCTCATGACCTGACCTGGCCAGCCATCCCTAACAAGATTCCTTCGGACATTCCCAAGTTCAAGGGCAAAGCTGGAGAAGATCCAAGTGAGCATGTCACTACTTTTCACCGAGCCTTCAGCAAAATGGTATATAGAGTTACCAAGGGGGGTATACGCTTTATTTGATGACCTTGCCATGCCTTTCCTCAATCACTTTCAACTACCCATACGTTACGACGTTGGTACTGAACTCTTGTCAACATTTCGACAAGACAAAGCCACACATATCTCGGATCATATTCAAGAGTGGCGTAGACGAAAGAGGTTGATTAAATCCTTTATACCACCAGAATTTCTCCTTGAGTGGTTCCTCAAGTTGTTGTTACCTTACATCATGAAGGATGTTTCTACATCCGGAGTCCAAAACGAGGAACAAGCAATCTTTAGGGCACAAGAGTTGGATTTGATCTACACTCAATTCGTACTTTTGTATGAGAATATACCTAATGCTCCACGATCTAGTTTCGATCCCAAGATCAAGCCTGGGCCACATGCCGATGGCATTGTGGTCTCTACAAGTACCAAACCTACGGATTCGGTTGTGAAATAAGTGAGCCAATTTTCAATTAATCAATCCACGTTAGGACAAGCCATGGCCTCGTCTCAACCTACCCAATCGGTGAGTGTATTTTTCGTGCAATCGTCGGACCAGAAGGGAAACCAGCAGCCTGGAAGGAATAAGAAAAAAGGGAAAAATAATCGTAAGGGTGGGAATAAGAACGAAAATGCTCATTATAATGACAAAAATGCTCGTAATGATGGGGGGGACAAGCACACTAAACGTAAGGTAAAGTTTCCTTGCAAGTTATGTAAGGAGGACCACCTCACTCACTTGTGCCCTCATATGGAAGATGCCTCAAAGTTCATAGCAGAGGGCCCAGCCGTGCTAACTAATCCTTTACCCAACAATTAAAATATGAACTCGAGGACCATTGATCCTCATTATGCAACGAGTGGAGATCAAAATCCACCGGAGTCCAATACTGGTCATGGTTGCATCAACATGGTGTGCGCTGCTAAGGTTGTGACTCGTGCAAAGGATTATCGTTCGTCACAACCAGACCTTGGAAAGGATTCCGCTCCACCTGAGAGCCCTTTGCGTATCGAAAAACCTACAGATAAACCTGAATTTGCACCTCGCATTCCTAAGGGAGTCCTAAAGAGTTCAGGGCACAATCCTAATTCCTGAGCCGCCTAGAACTATTCCGTTGTCGAGGATTTGGGCCAAACTCCTTGTGCGATGTCTGCGCTTGAAGTACTTCAGACTTGTCCTCTATAGAGGAGAGCCTTAATTTCTTCTCTTGGGGTTAATGATGATAACTCTTCTTCCATTATCAAATTTGAAACCATGGGAATACAGCCTCTCTTGCCTTACTATGTGTCTCTTTTGATTCATGTAGAGTGTCTTAATATGACCATCAAACACACCATCGTTGATGAAGGTGCTGCTGCTTCCGTGATGTCTTTGTCAAGTTGGAAGGGTTTGGGTTCTCCCAATTTGTCTCAATCTGCTACCATGTTGACAGCTTTCGATGGTATATCCTTTCAGCCACACAGGATTCTTCCTTCTTGTTGTAATCTCACAGATCACATAAGGTTACCAATAATACATACTAAAACATATATATATAACAGAGACAAGAGATAAGAACAAGTAAGTGAAGTAACAGATTATATTACAAGAATGATTCCATACAACACAGAGAACTGAACTAAGTTCTCATCTGGCTCAACAGCCTAATATATATGATTACAAAACAGTTACAAAATAACTACCTATCGGTTCAGTGAACCGACACGACCTTAGGTGACCGACCTAATCTCTTAGTTTAGTCAGCCGACCGACTTAGTCGGCTGGTCGACTAAGTCGGTTGATCAACTTAGTCGGCTATCGTTCAAGTCGACTTATCGACTTGATCCTCCTACATCTCCCCCATGAACAAAACATTTCTTCGTCCCGAAGAAACGGGGAGGTACAAAATTCTTCCTGTCTGGTCTCAATAGTTATTATGATGTGCCTGGTCTTCATGGGCTGTGAAGTCTGATGGTCGGTCTTTTCTGTACACAGACTTCGACAATGGTTGGGGCTGTTACTGCGAGGTGATGTTGGAAATCTGTCCAACTTTGCAAAATCTTCTGGATGTCGACGATAAGTGTGGTCAGGCTTGATAGGCTCGACATCTTTTCTGAAATGGAGACTTTTTCTATTCTCTCCATGTCGGGACCCATAAACTGGTCCTTCTCCTCTGCAGTCTCGATAAGTCGTTTCATCTACGGGCAGATGATGTCGACTTTTTCCAAGTTTGGGATAGCTTGTTGCACCCACTGATGTGCTTCCCTCTCAAGTCTCTGCAGCTTGGTTGTTTCAAGCACTATTTGTTCTTCTATTGTTGTTTTGAGTGCTTCCTCAGTGGTTTTCCTGTTTTCCAATGCCTGGATCCCTTGTCGAGTCTGCCGAGTTTGCTGATAGACTTGCCTGTAGTAACCAAGCCAGTATCTCAGCATTTCTGTAGTTATGATAGACTCCTCCATGTGATCTTGCAGCACTTTATAAGCTTTAGAAAAGGCGATGTGTTGTGCCATTAGGAGGGGCAGTTCTTCTTTTTGTTCTTCCTTTGTTTCCTAAATCTGGGCTTTGAGTGCCGACACCATGCTCTCAAATCGCTGATATGCCCTTTTGAGTGGTTTGTCTGTGTCGACCTCTACGGGGCCCGACATTACTGAATGGGCCAGGTTCCTACATTTGTTGAGGAACTCAACCTATTCTGCGTTCTTGTCGTCGAGTTCCTTACGTCTCTGCTCGCTTCTCATCTTTGCTTCGACTGCTAGGGTCTTAAGGAGTTGTCCTAGATATCGGTTGGTCAGTGAGGTTGCATCCTTCAATTTGATATGGACCTTTGATGGCTATCCATGATGCTCCTTTTTCTATTTATCCTTCCTCTTCTTATGATTTTCTTTCTCTGCTTGTGTCGGCACCTGTGTACCTGCAAAAGTCGAGTCAGGATATTTGGTTTGTGGGATAGCGGTTGATGGTTTATTTGGTTGGGGAGGTGGGATGACTGCTGCCTCTAGTTGGTTAGATGCAAGGGGTACAGAAGTGGATGCAGTTGGTGCTGATGGTTGTGGGGGGCTTGCTCTGAGTTAGGGGGTGGTGGTGGTGGTGGAGATGGTGTTGGTGGTGAGGGAGTTGGTGAATGGTCGGGGGTGATTAGGTTGGGGGAAGTGCAGGTGAGTGGTGGGTTGTCGGGCCGAGGAGGTGAGTCTAAGTCAGAGAACATTTGGTTAATTTGGTGATTTATGTCCTCCTCAGTTTCTTCTCCTCCAGTCGGTGCAGCGACTAGTAGGTTGGTTTGGGGTGCATTCGGAGTGATAGTCACAGTTTGACTTACGGTCACTTCAGCTTCCTTGTCGGGATTTCTCTTGAAAGTTGAAGTGATATTTACAAAGTTTCTGGACTGGAATTCATGTCCTGGTTGGTATCCACTGACCTCGAAGAGAGGTGCTTTTGTGGATATCTTATGTGCCGACGTAAATATCTCAGGAAGCTTCTCAATGAATGCCTGCAAATCTCTCTCTTTATCGAACTTTGCCTTCACATCTTCCGACATCGCACTTTTGCACAAGTCGAGTGGGCTTACTGAATGTTGTTTTGGCACTTAGTCCTCTATTACTTTTGTCGGTGATGGAGGTGGAGGCGTCGACACAAGATCGACAACGTTTTCAGGCATCGTCGTGGGGGTGGTCTTAGATTTCTTTGGTCGACCCAGTAGTGGTCCTGCGTCGACAAATTGCTGGAACTGGGTTTCCACCGGCACTTTATTTGCTGTGGCGTCCTCTATTATGTAGAGGGCCATAGATGCTAGTTCCTCCTCATCGTCTAATGATTCGGCGATGATAAGCTTGTGCTTACCTTTTCCTCATTGTTGTTGCTGTGTCTTGAGGTTCTTCCTTGCAGCTGCTATCTCTTTCGACAATTTTGTAATGATGCCTTTTGTGACATCATACTCTGGGTTTTCTGGCTCTGTCTTTCCCCTTGGCTCCTAGGTCGGGATGAGACTTTCTACAGCCGGAGTAATTACCTGCTGCTCTGGCTGTGGCTCTTTTGTCTGGGGTTTTGCCCTCTGTGCTGTCAGAGGTTTGATGATGATCTGAAGTCGGCCAGTGTGTTCGACTGGTGTCTCCTCTAACACAAAGGTGGCTGATATAGAGGTTCAACTCATAGTCTTCCTCTTTTTCTTGGTCAATTAGTGGCTCCTCGATCGAGAAGTCGCTCTTCTTTACTATCGCTGGTACTAGTATTTTATTTTTATCCTATCAAGACAACTCTTGAAAGATCTGGTCAACCGATGCATAATAGTCAAGGGCTTTAGCATTTGAGTCGTCGCTGTGCATGTACCACACTGAGTTATGGTCGAGTTCTAGTTGGATGTGGAAGTTTGTCGGTAGACTTATTCGGATGTTTTGAGGCACCCTCCATCTAGTCATGTGGACTTTGAGCTATTGAAGCCAGTTCTCCAATAGGACCTTTCCGTTTTCAAGTTCCTGCAAAGTTCCTCTCTGGAACAATGGTTTGAATCTCCACATGTGGAACCTTGTCGGTTCTTGAATGATTGGGTTCCCCTCTGGGCAGATATGGTACATGACTATCTATAAGATGAGGGAGGGGAAATTGATGATTCCTCTCATTTCTTGGCATCTTTCACAGATGGTCTTGACCATGTCGGCGACAAATTCAACCCATATGTAGATCTTTTCGTCTATCGCAATGGTGTCGACAGCTTCTAGCATGTCTAACTTGAGGTCACTACCAGGGTGAGTGTTATTGCTATTATTTTGGCCACAATCTATGCCGTTCGAGTTGTGATTTGACTAATCATCAACCCCTTTGAGTTTTTTCCCGAAGCCGACCTAGTTAGCTCTTCAACCAGTCCTTCTTTAATCCCCACTGGTACTAGGTCTCCTACATCTGAGAGACCTGTTAGCTTGGAGATGACTTCTCCATAGATGTTGACCAGTTGGTCGAAGTAGAACCAACCGTTGTGGTACCAGCTTATGATGAATTTTACAGTGGTTTCTTGGTGCCACCAAAGCTGGCCATGAGCGGTGCATTGACATAGTTGAATATGGTGCTGTATTTGATTTTCTTCGCGGCTTGAGTGGGATTCTTGTTGACATAAGCCCATTCTTGCATCTTAGCCCATAGTTTTTGCCATGAGCCTTCCTATACCTTTGCATTCTTAATGTTCTTTAGCCTAGGACTAAAGGTGTGTCTGCAGTCTATAGTTCCTTGGCTTTGGTTGAGGCTCAAGTCTGTTTGGGTGCCATTGTGTCGGTTTGGTGGTCTATTTCACCAAGGGTTTCTCAGCTTTCAGTTGACTAGATGCTCTGATGCTCTCTCTGTATGAATTGCGGTGGATGATCCTTCGGCGGTCCAATATTTAAAGGCAATGCTATGGATGTTTTCGTCAATGAGTGTATTAATGGCGAACGTGATGTTCCAGCTGGAACACTTGAGTGTGCGTTAATGGCGAATTGCTTTCGACGCTCGATGTCATGAATGCACGATGGGACTATCGAGGTCATCGGTCGATGTCGGTTATGAAAATGGTCGATGGAAGTGCTTGGTCGATAAAAATGGTCGATGGTGTTATGTCGATGGGCATGATGTCGGTTGTCGAAATGGTGATTTCCTGTCATAATGTTCTATATGTTCGATATTAGTTTGTTTTTTGGTTTTTTAGGTTTTTATAGCTTTTGGTTTACGGTTATGGTCATTATAGGATTTTTTTATTTTTTTTTTAGGTGTATTTCTAGTTTTTGTAGCGTTTTAGTCAGGCTCCATTAACGAGTTTCCAAAATACTATGCCTTGTAACATCCTTAGTCGGACTGATCCGTTGGTATGTATCTCTTTGACAACGTAGGGTCCCATCCATTATGTATGGAGCTTTTTAGGTTTACCATTTACTCGACTATTGTATAGTAAAGCAAGGTCTCCTACCGACAAGTTTTTGTTCTTGATGTTTCGGTCATGCCATGCTTTTGTTGTTGTTTCTAGATTTCTTGATGTTGTATTGCCATTAGTCACTGCTCTTCGAGTTTGCTTAGTTGCAATAGTCGGTCCTTTCTTCCTTGTTCGACATCGACATGTAGGTTCTTTGCAATGATAGGTGTCTGTTGTCGGAAGTGTAGTGGAACTACTGCTTCTTGTCCATAGACTAGTCGAAAAGGAGTTTGGTCGGTCGAACGTTTATATGTTGTTCTGTATGCCCATAATACTGCAAGTATTTTCTCATCCCAGTTGTCCTTATCAGCATTACATAGTTTAGTTAGTCCTCTTGTTAATTTTTTATTAAGTGCTTCAATTGCTCCATTCGATTGAGGATGGTATGATGTACTCTGACGATGGTCGATTTGGAACTGGTCGGTTAGGGTTTTGATAGTTCTATTGATGAAGTGTGTTCCTTGGTCGCTAATTAGGGTTAGTGGGCATCTAAATCTGGTGATGATATTCTCATAGATAAACTTAGCAACTATCTCACTAGAACATGTGTCGACTAGTTCGGCCTCTGCCCATTTAGTTACATATTTGACTGCAGTTATGATGTACCTTACCCCTGTTCTTTTTCCTGGTATAGGAAATGGTCCTATGAAGTCTATGGCCCAGATTTCAAATGTCAAACTTGGGTTCACTGATATCAAAGGCATTTATGTGCTAGGCAGGGGTTGACCTATTCGTTGACATTTGTCACATTGACTGACAAAAATTTTGCAATCTCTGTGGAGTGTTGGCCACCATAACCTCGACTATTGGATTTTCTTTACAGTTGTGTCTGCCTAGAAATGTCCTCCTGTAGGTCCATAATGTGCCTCATGCATAATGTTGTTTCATTCGTGTTCTAGTACACACCTTCTGAGGATGTCATCCAATCCCATTTTGTATAAGAATCCATTTATAAGACTGTATGGTGCAGCCTTCATAGCTAAGATCTGCTTCTTCTTTGTACTCATTCCTTCTGGGGCATGTCCATCTTCCAAGAACTAGGCTATTTATTCTAATTCTTTTGGGATTGCTTCTATCCGAAATAAATGTGCATCAGGTAAGTCATCTTCGACTCCTGTCGGCTCTTCTCCTGTGTTGATTCGGGATAAATGGTTGCGACCGACATTTATCTTGCTTGGTCTAACAACAACTTCGAATTCGAATTCTTGGAATAATAGTAGCCATTGACAAATCCTTCCATGATGTAGTGGTTTATTGACGAGATACTTAAGTGCTTGATGGTCTGTATAGAATATAAATGGGTTAGCTAAAAGATAATGTCGATATTTTTGTAGTGCAAAGACCATTCCTAGTGCTTCTCTTTCTGTTGTCGAATAGTTTCTCTCAACCTTGTTTAATTTTTTGCTACTGTAAACTATAGGATAATCCATTCCATCATCTCCTAGTTGAGTTAAGATTTCTCCTATTGCTAGGCCTGGTGCATCAATATGAACATGGAATTTGATCGACCAGTTTGGAGACCTTAGGATTGGTGCTTCGACTAGTTTTCTTTTTAATTTCTCAAATGATATGTGGCACTCTTCTGTCCAGTTGAATTATTTATCTTCCCTTAATAGTTCTTCAAGTGGATAGGTCATATCTGAATAATATCTTATGAATTTTCTGTAATAGCCTATGTGGCCAAGTAACACCCTGACTTGTTTTGGGTTTACTGGTGGTTTTAGGTCGAGGATAATTTTGATCTTTGCAAAGTCAACCTTAATACCTTCCTTACAGACGATGTGCCCTAATAATATCCCTATGGGGGTCACAAATATGCATTTCTTGATGTTTAGGGAGAGTTGAATTTGTCGACATCTATCCAACATAAGTCCAAGCCATTTGCAATGATCCTTTAACATGGATTATATTCTCCAATCATCAAAGTATACTTCCATGGTCTTGTAAATATATTCTTGAAATATTTTGACAACAATTCTAGAAAATACTGCAGGTGCATTTTTTAATCCAAAAGGCATAACCTTGTAAGCAAATGAGCCAAATTCACACACAAAGGTTGTCTTCTTCTGGTCTTCTTTAGCTATTGGCAATTGGTTATAACCTGAGAATCCATCTGTAAATGAGTAGCATTCATGTCCTACAACCTCATTTAATATTTCATCTACATAAGGAGTTGGAAATGGGTCTGTCAGTGTCTCTTTATTTAGTTCTCTGAAGTCGACACAAATTCTTAGTTTGGTCGGATCATGTTTCTTAGGCCGTACAACCATTGGACTTGCCCATTATGATTGGTCAATAGGATACATGATGCCTGCTGCAAGCATGTTATCAATTTCCTTTTTTACTATCTCTTTGTATTTGTGAGCTAGTTTATACGGCCTTTTCTTCACAGGTCAAACGTTAGGTTTAGTATCAATCTTTATTTCTCCCATTTTGTGGACTAAGCCTTTGAGGTCTTTATAATCTCTAGCAAATACATCTTGGAACTCTTTTAATAAGTTCACTATCTCTGTGGTTTTCTCTTCACTCCAGTAGTCACCAATATTTTCCATTTTTGGTCGATCATCATTCGAGATGTCGAATTCCGTAGTTTTGACTTTAGCATCTATCCATTCTGGTGCTTTGGCTTCATTGATCAGTCGACTTCCTTCCTTAAACTGTGAGAATGTGGCAGGGAAGTCGGCTGCAGTCATTCTATCGGTATCTTGTTTGTCGGTTGTTTATACTTTAAGGATTGTACAAATAGGTTTGGTCATTTCAACATGGTTTGGTTTCCATCTAAATCTTTTTACTTCTGTATTTTCATTTTCTAACTGTAGTCTTGTCGACTGTGGTTTTGTCCTCATTTGTATATTGTTGCATTTCATTGTTTTATGTCAGTTGGATAAATTCTTTAATATGTTTTGTTGTTTCGACCAAGTTTTCATTTTGTGGTATAAAGTTGAAATCTTTAATGAAATTTCCCTTGATTTCATGCCATAAGAATGTTTCACCTCTAGCTTCTTCCATTTTATACCATTTGTTTGGTAAGTCGGCGAGGGTTGATGGGAACAGGTATGGCCATGCTCATTCATCCTTGTATCCAAGTCTTCTCCATTCTTTTTCACATGTCTTAATATGAGCTTTTGGGTTCTGTCCTTGAGTGAATATGGGGATCTGAGCTTGTTTGGTTAACTTCTTTCCTCCAAACCTTTCGACAAAGTAAGTAGAAGCTGTTGTCCAGGTCTGCAATCTTGTCTAATGGGTATCCCACCATCGAGTAGCTTGTCCTATAAAAGTTTCTACTACGCTTTGAAGTCGGCAATGTTCAACAATATTTTTGGAAACTTGTTCTACATGCATGACTGGTGATTCCCTTTCCTTGTATCTTGGCATTTGTGTAGTATTTACATTGGTAGGTTGTAAGGTAGGGTATTCCCTAATTTTTTTCTCAAAGATTTTTGGGACAATGGACACTATGAAGCACTGTTGGGTGGCATTTTTCTGCACTTTTTGAATAGTCCAACACCCTCTTGCTTGTGTTTCATAATTCTCAATCTCCCAATCATATAATTCTGCATTTGAATTATAACCAACTGAGTCTTGGTTACCTAAATGAAGTTCTCCTTAGATATTAGGTTCTGTATAATCTGCATTGTTTTGAATCTGGTAGACTTGTCGGACACCGACTTCTTCATCGATAGGTTCAGTCCAAGGTTCTCCTTGAGATGGGTGAATAGGTACAATGACCTTTTGTCCATCTCCTTTTAATTTGATTCTCTCTTTAACCAGGGATATCGATGCTTTCATCTTTCTACCCCAAGGTCGACCTACTAATGCTGGGAAGGAACTGGATCCTTCCTTAGGGTCAATGATTTCGAAGTCGACCTTGGTCGAGATTCCTTTTATAGTTGTGTCAACATTTTTCCTGACTCCAATAGGTTCAATTAGGCCTTGGTCGGCTAGTTTCAAGTATATGCCTGACTCATATAGTCGAGGTCTGCCCATTTGTTCCCAAGTGTCACGAGTCATGATGTTTACTTGTGATCCAAAGTCGAGCACTACCTGTCAGACATGGTATCCTTCGATTTCCAGGTCGACAAGTGGGTCGGCATCACCTTTATATTTTTTATTTAAGCTGCAGATGTTCTTTGTTTGTTTTTCGGAGTTGTTATGTTTTATTTCATATAGTAAGTCGATGAACTGAGAGACTAAGTTGTCTTTTTGTACAAGCTGTATTAATTTGTTTATTGTGTTATGTTGATTTTCGTTAGCTTGTTCTTATCGTGCAATTTCTTTGAATACATTGGTTGCTTCTTTGTATGTTTGTTTTTCTTTAAGTGGATCAGGGTAGACATTTTTCTCTTTTATTTTGGTGATTCTTGGTTTATCACTTCCTGTTTTTCTCCCTTGTCGAGTTATAATATGCAAAATTTTTGTGTTTATTACCTCATTTTTTTACACACACGACAAGACATTAACATTTTTCTTTGTATTTATTTTTTTTAACATGGTAGGGCAATCCTCTAGTGAGTGATCCCCTACTCCACAATGAGTACAAAATTTGAGGTCAGTTCTATCTTTATATGGACAGTCCGCATACCAATGTTCCTCCTTATAACATGTAAAGCATTGGATGGGTCGACGTGGTCGGTTGTCACGATTGCCAAGGAATCGACCTCTTCCTTCGTAGCCTCCACGTCGATTTTCATATCGACGCTCACATCTTCGACCTTCATTACCTCTGACCGTTCTGATCGTTTGGTAAGTTGTTTTGCTCATTATGGTGTGCAACTGCATTGGTTTGGTAGACTGCATGGTAGTTTTGTCGGTTCTTCAGGTTCAAATGGCAATCGGCTGTATTATGATTTTTAGTTTTGTAGATCGCACACCAGGATGCCTTGCCATTCTTCATGTTGAATGGGCAATATTTTGTCGAGTGGTCCCCATGCTCCCGGCAAATGTCACTAAAATATTTCATCTGTACGAATCGAACATCCTGTCGGCTGTATTCCTGTCGACAGTTGTCTTTGGAGTGTCCGATCGTCAAGCACTTGGTGCACCAGATATCCTGATTCTTGAGGTTTAACTCCTTTAAAGACTTATGTACACTCTCCAGCTGTTCTTCCAATCTGTGATCAGTGGAGTATGTGGGTATGTCCTCATCCATTTCCACTTGGAGAGATTTTGTGAGCGCATCTTCGTAAGATTTGAATGTTTCTAGACTGATGTGTCGGCAGACTTTATGAGATAAACCTGCAAGAAACCACTGGATTAGTAATTGTTCATCTATAACATAGTCCAGCTAGCTCAGAAGGTCTTTCCATCACTTATCATAGTCGCGAACAGTTTCCCCTAGCTTTTGTGATGTTGTTTTTAGTTTTTTTGCTGCCAGGTGTTTGGCATCTGGAGTTTTGAAAAATGATAGAAATTGCACCTTGATCTCGGCTTTGGTTGCTCTGGGTTGTCTCTCCGAAAATCTCATATACCAATTTAATGCCCTTTTACTCAAGGCACTGGCGAACTGTGCCATTTGTCTGTCTCCGTTTGTAACTTGGTTGGCCTCCCAAGTTGACTCACATACGAACCAGTGTCATCTGGGGTCCTCATCCCCCTCATATAGAGGAATGTGAGCTGATCCATGACCCATGTTAGAATCATTGTCACTACTCTTAGGAGCTGGTGGTGGTGGAGGTGTGGGTGGGGGTGGTGGGTTTATTGGTTTATTCGTCTCTGCGGGAATATGGTCGACGAAATTTTCGTTCTCATTGGTTGTCGATTCTTCTTCGACCCGCAGTCGATTGATGTTGACTTCTACTGTTGATGGCCAACTGCAACTATTTGTCCGAAGTTCTGAATGTTCTGTGTCTTCCAAAGTTGTATTTGGCAGGGGGGGTGCTCCTTCATGTGTCGGTAAGAGTAAGTGGATACTTCGGTTGGAGGGTACCGCTTGAAAGGTAACCCAATTTCCTTCCTCTGGTTGAGGGATAATGAGGTGTCGTCTAGTGTATATCTCGTCGTCTAGTCAACTCCATATACCAAAGTCACCAGCTCGTAGTCGGAGGTCCTCTTCGACAATAGTTTGTATCCGGGTACGCGGATTCAATGAAGAGAGAGTTGTTCCTTCATGGGGAGCTCTTAATTGGAAAGCTTCTGGCCGCTCTATCCACAATTCTTCCTCCATAGGGGATGCCTCTTCTTCCATGCCTTCTTCATGTCGGTCATGACCCGACTCTGGCGGATTCCCTTCTTGGTCAGTCATCCTAGGACTCCTTCCTCTATGCAGTGCTAAGGCTCTTTCCCTTCTTGCTTCCCTCCTTTATTGTCTCTCTTCCCTCTCTATTTTCTGAATGTCCGACATACCGTTGTGTGATACTATACTCTTGATTTCCCTTTTGGTCGACTTCTCATTACTGGTGAATGGTATCTTCTAGTCGACCAGAATCCACTCTACTTTATCTCGACATATGACCAGCTACCACCCCATAGCCTACCCAACGCTTTTTAGAAATCCTGGATAGTTCGGTCTACTTGCTTAGGAAGTATTCCCACTCCCTTTCTGCAATGAATTTTTCCCACTTCTTTTTCTTTTCCGCCCAGTTAGAGTTTGATGGCAGTTCGTGAAGTGATGGACGAGGTTCGACAATATGTCCTACTCCCTTCTCGATCAGAAATTTGAACAAGAAGGTCAGTATGGAACACAGAAATTGCTCGGTGAGGTTTGTGAAAAATTTCTCCTTGACGGTTTCCACCGAAGTTCTGTCTTCTACTGCTTTCTCCTCACAGAAGTCATCGGTGATTTTCTCGAACCACTCTGACAAGTTTTTTCTACCTCCTCAGATCAGTTTTTCTAGCAACTATTGTTCGTTAGTCCCTTCCGGATTTCTCATCCAGGAGTTTCTTCAGAAGTTGGGGCACTGATTCTACAAACTTCTCATGTGTTTCTATGAAGAATCTTTCTTTTGCTTGTGCGATTGTTAATCTGTTCCTTCGTGCGTAATTCTTCAAATAGTTTGCAACTTTATGTTCCCACCATTCCTTAATCTCTTGCTGTGGTATCATCTGTTTGCATACATTTCAGACATGTATTACCAGCAACGGAACCAATGTTGTAATCTCACAGATCACATAAGGTTACCAATAATACATACTAAAACATATATATATAATAGAGACAAGAGATAAGAACAAGTAAGTGAAGTAACAGATTATATTACATGAATGAGTCCATACAACACAGAGAACTGAACTGAGTTCTCATCTGGCTCAACAACCTAATATATATGATTACAAAACAGTTACAAAATAACTACCTGTCGGTTCGGTGAACCGACATGACCTTAGGTGACCGACCTAATCTCTTAGTTTAGTCGGTCGACCGAATTATTCAGTTGGTCAACTAAGTCACCTGATCGACTTAGTCAGCTATCGTTCAAGTCAACTTATCAACTTGCTCCTCCTACACTTCTCTTAAGATTCAATTGGGAGGGAAGATCGTCACGATCGAGGTCGAGCTGGTTGATGCACCCCTTGACTACAATCTTTTGTTGGGCCAGAATTGGCTGTATAGTATGCAAGCCGTAGCCTCTTCTCTCTTTCAAGTGATATGATTTTCATTTAATGGGAAGATTGTTACGATTGATTAGATGTCATTCTATAATCCAAGTGTTAATGCATCATCGGGAACTTCTATCCCGATTATCGATCATTCTCAACCAGCAACAGTGGGAGTGTGGGTGTTGGTATGTATCTAGCTCATATGGGAACCTTTAGTTGTCCTATGCCCATCCTTATGATAGGATCTAGTTTTGGTGGGGGTTCATTCTCGTTGAATTCAGTGTCTTTTTGCACTACCCATATGGAAGATCCTTGGATTCTTCCTTCACCGAGTCCTTCGATTGGACCTATCAAAATGGATGTGCCATTGCCTGCAACGGTGGTAGAATATCAAGAAAATATTGGTCAAGTTGAAGAGCCTAGTCCTTCTTCTTTGCGGACATAGGAGGAGGACCCGTATGTGCTGCCTGCATGGGTAGTTGAGTCCTCTCACGCACATGATTGCCTCGACGATGTTTTTCCATCAGATGAAACCATTATTGAGGCCATGTCTGGGGTTGAGCCACATTGGGAAGAGTTATATCATCAACCATTTTTTCTTCTCGAACTCGAGCGTATAGAGTGTGATGATTTTAGGGAGATTCTTAGCGAGAACATTGGTAGTCCCGTGGTTCCATTGAGCTCGCCTGGTTAGATAGCCGATGGGAACATGGCAAATTTATCGCCTACTATTCCTATCAATATTTCTCGCGATCCTGGAAAAGTTGAGAATGTCTACATTGGGGCGAGTTGTTCCCCTGATGAGATCAAGGAGTATACCGAGCTATTTAAAGAGTTTCATGACATATTTGCTTGGTAATACAAGGAAATTCCAGGTATTGACCCTCGTATTGTCGAACATGAGATTAAGACCTATATGAATGCAAAGTCGGTTTGACAACGTTTACGTGCGTTGAATCCTAGAAAAGCACCCGCCATTAAGGCTGAGATAGAGAAATTGTTAAAATCCGGTTTTATCTATCCCATGCCCCTGACGAAGTGGGTTTCAAATCCTGTTTCGATTGATAAGAAGTAGGAAGCGATCCGTATATGCACTAATTTCCATGATTTAAATCTTGCTTGTCCTAAGGATAATTTTCCCACACCATTTATTGATCATATTTTGGATGAGTGTGTGGGAAGCGAGGTATTCTCCTTCATGGATGGTTTTTCTGGATATAATCAGATTCAGATCAAACCCAAGGATCAACATAAGACTCCATTTATTTGTCCTTAGGGTGCTTTTGCATATTGGAAGATGCCTTTCGGCGGAGCTACATTTCAACGGGCTATGACCTTAATTTTTCATGATCTCAAAATGATTATCAAAGTGTACTTGGATGACCTTGCTGCTCATTCTCGTTTGAGAGTGCGTTATCCATACCATTTGAGGTTAGTGTTCGAAAGATGTTGCCATTACTAGGTTCGGTTAAATCCTCATAAGTGCATATTTTGCATGACTATTGGTCGCTTGCTAGGGTTCATCATATCCAAGGAGGGTATAAGAGTCGATCCCTCAAAGGTTGAAGCAATACTTCAATTGTCTCCCCCACGTAATATTAGACACCTTCAGTGTTTGCAAGGCATGGCAAATTTCTTATGGAGATTCGTAGTTAATTTTTCCAACTTGACTAAAGGCTTTATGAGTCTTTTAAAGAAGGACACTCCTTTTTTCTGGCATGAGCGAGCCCATGAGTCCTTTGATGCTCTTAAGCAAGCCTTAGCATCGGCCCCCGTTCTTAGTCCACGTAACTATAGCCATGATTTATTGATTTATGTGGTCGCATCTATGGAGACAGTTGGTATGGTTTTGGTTTAGGAGGATGAGGATCTCCACGAGCATGTCATATATTATTTGAGTTGAAACCTTATTGATCCGAAAATCTGTTATTTCCATGTGGAGAAGCTTGCCTTGGCCACCATTCATGCGGTTCAGAGATTGAGACGTTACATTCTCCTTCGTCGAACCTTGGTTGTAGCTCATATCAATCCATTTCAGTTCGTCCTCACTAGAAGGATGGTTGAGGGAAAATACAATAAATGGATTGTTGTTTTGCAAGAGTTCGATCTTGAATTTGTTTCGGCAAAATCGAAGAAACCGTTGACCTTTGCGGAGCTCATATCTGATTTTCCAAGTTTGGAGGAGGAAGAGTTTTATGAGGATACATTTGTCGATGAGCATATTTTCCTTATCTCAACTTTGCACCCGTGGTATGGGGATATCATTATATATTTGCAAACGTTGAAGGTCCCTCCTCACCTTTCATGGGATGAGCGATGACGATTACGTCATGTAGCTAAGAACTACCTTATAGTGGATAACACTTTGTACCATTGTGGGGTAGATTCCATTTTGCATCGTTGTTTAACCCATGATGAGGCTGAGGTTGTGCTGAATGATTGCCATGGAGGGGTGTGTGGTGGTCATTTGTCTGGGCTTTCCACATCCCAAAAAATATTGAGAGCAGGATATTTTTAGCCATTGATCTTCAAAGATTGTATTAATGTGGTCAAGAAGTGTCACCCTTGCTAGGTGATTGCATGCAATATGTGCTCACATCTAGCCCCATTACATCCTATTGTTACCGCTGGTCCCTTCATGAGGCGGGGCCTTGACTTTATGGATTGCAACCCAGCTTCGGTTGGGGGGCATCATCACATTATAGTGGCTGTCGATTATTTCATGAAATGGGCAGATGCTATGCCCACGGTCAAATCTGACGGTGAGACAACCACGCATTTCATTTTCAACCAAATTATTACTCGGTTCGGCATTCCAAAAGAGCTTGTCACTGACCATGGTAGGCACTTTTTAGAATAAAATGATGGAAGAGTTGGCTTCAAAGTTAGGGTATAAGCAGGAGCACTCCTCTTCTTATTACCCTCAGGTGAATGGATAGGTTGAAGCAATGAATAAATCACTTAAGTCCATTCTCCAATGAACCATCACACAAAGAAAGGTGAATTGGCATATCATGTTATATCCTGCTTTGTGAGTCTATAGAACCGTGGTTAAGACTGCCATCTATTTCTCTCCATATCAGCTTGTACATGGGGCAGAGTCTGTCTTACCAGTTGAATGCGAAATCTCTTTTATGAAGCTAGATATAGAGCTTTTACCAGACACTTTCACATTGGAAGAACGTTTGGTCCACTTAGATCAGCTTGATGAGCAGCTCCAAGATGCCTTAGTGGCTCTAGAAGTAAATAAGTGTCGAGTCAAGGTCCAATATGACAAGTCTGTCCGTCCGAGGAAGTTTAGTGAAGGTGATTTGGTCCTTTTGTGGGATCAAGCTAAAGAACCCTTAGGGGCAGGGAAGTTTAATCCCATGTGGCATGGTCCTTACGTGATCAAACATGTGTTAGAAAAGGGCGCCTATGAGCTAGTGTATTATGAAGGGACAGCCTTGGCGGAGCCTAGAAATGGGCTCTATCTTAAAAAATAATATGCATGATCTTCAGCGAGGGCTGATTGTTGTATATTATTGTACAGTTTTTGAATTGCATAGTTAGGTTTTCTTATGGTGATCGGGCTTGTTGATTAGCTTCCGTTTCTTATAGCAGATGTCGATGGAGTCTTATGTTTACATAAGATTCACCGATGGTGCTAGCCGTCACACTCAAAACTCAGCTTCGAATGCTTGGGTGATTTATACTCCTACGGGTCAAGTATTTGTCTTCAGGAGGCGTATGTTTACGGCCTTCTTCGAACAATGTTGCTGAATATAGTGTCGTTATTGAGTTATTGTGTGATGCCATTTCACATGGTGTTCTCTCTCTTGAGGTACATCTTGATTCGTAGTTAGTGGCTTCACAGCTTAATGGCTCATATCGTATTAGGGATCCAATATTATTACGAATATTCTTACGTGTGAGATTGCTAGAATGGAAATTTGAGAATATAACATACATTCATGTTCCAAGAATTTTTAATCAAGTTGCTGACTCATATGCTAACTATGTGTTAGATTGGCATTTGTTTCATAGACCATAAGCATATCACAAACATACATTTTTTCACACATGTAAATAAATAAAATCGATCATCACAAAAGTTTTTTCATTAATATCCAAAAAGTGACGTCATAATTCATAAGTGTCATAATACAAAATTGGGGCTTCCGAGCCACCAAAACATAATACACGGTCGTAGAAAAAGGAATACTCTCAAGTCTCTAAGCCTGAGGAGGAGGGGGGTTCTGATCGTGGTAGCACACTACGGCTCTAGTTAGCCGTCGGAATAATCGAACCCATGCCCATGGTACACCAACCACCTGGCGTTGCATGGCCTCAGGCAAGTCCTCGACTTGCGCTATGGGTACCTTGTGCGTCAAGCATACGAAGTTCATGTGAATGCTTTGGAGCATCCACTCTGCATCCGCACCCATGATATCATCTCCTCTTCCCCTCTGTCGATGACGAGGGAAACCATCCGATCATCATGGTCCAACATCTGCATACACATGACAGATTTTCACTATGTGTCGTCACACCAAAACATGTCTTTTGAGTCAATATATCAAAAAACACAACAAATTTAATAATTCAAAAAAATTAAAAAGTGGGTTTGGGATTCGTTACCTATGTCACCATATGCTGCTCCTGGTGGTAGGGGCATGTCCAGATCTCCACGAAAGTCTATCCCTACATAGGGGTAGTCATCTATGGTGATGATATGCCTCCGCCACCATGGAAAGAAGTCTACTGGGTAGCGGTTAGCCACCCTACCTCTGTCCAGTCTATGCATAAAATTTTCCCAACGTCATTGGGCCGGATCTTGAACTTCGTGTGGAGGAATGTCCACTCTAGGGCTTAGCCCTGGCACCCGCTCAAAGGAGAACGTGCTCAGTATGCTGTCGAAACCAAAGTTTCGCACCCTGCCCATTTTGCAGTCATTGACCTGTTGTTTCATGTTGCTCAACAGCGCAGTGCTCCAGTCATACACTGTGGGTCTCATACACTCCACCGCATAGAACATCAATGGTGGAGAGGCCTAGTGGAGTGAAGCTAATCTGGCTATCCTGCCTAGTGCCAATAGTATGGCATTCAATCCCAGAACCTGGATAGAGTTTGTCAGGATTTGACTCCCAACCTTTTCTGTGTCCAGAAAGCAATACATAGCTATGTACTCATCAATAGTCAATCCACCTCCTAGCCCGCGAGATCGGATATTTACCACCTCTCCTCGTTGGGATAAACTAGTGATAAAGTATATGTCCTCAACCTCAATGTTGAGCGACATCCCGTCAATCTGAAAAGTCTCAGAGTTTAGATCCCAGTAATCCACTAACAGCTGGAGGAGTCTTGGTTTGGCCCTCAGGCTGCTAAGACACCAAAACTTATACAAACCACACGCCCGTAATGCTTGTTGGGCCATAAGATCACCTTACACGGCCTCTTCCACGTCACCATGTTCTCTCCCCCTCCACTCTAACACCATCCTGCACAAAAAAACCAAAGTTTTGATTAGTGTTTGCCTTTGAAAACCTTATTTGCGGCCTCATACGCGATTGTTTTCAAAATAGCCACGTATGTATGCGGGTTTGGGTGTTTTTTCCACGTATGGTGAGCCCTATACGCGGAAAAAACCCTGATTTCCACGTGGTCCAAAACACACAACTTGGGATGGCCTAAAAACTTGATTGGACCATGAAAACTTAAAAAATTTACATGAAATGGGAAGGGGAGGAGAAGAGGAGTTACCTGGATCAAATGGGGTCGGATTTCATTGGACGATGCTCCTGGAATCCGCATCGAAAGTTTTGAGCTCAAATGGGTAAAAATTTCAAATGATATGGAATTTTTAAATTTTTTACTATTTATTGAATTTTTTTACCCACTTTCTATAGTTTTGACCATTTCTGACAATTTTGGACCGTTTTGAACTAATTTGATGATGTAGGAGTCCGTTTTGAGCACGGTTTGACCATGGTTTTGACCCGTTCATGCCTATTTTAGGTATTATGTCTAAACTGGCATATACGTTAGGTTTCACATCTATTGGCACTTTGCATGACCTTATGACCATTGCATTATAACCTTAGGTACAAACCCATTCTATCTTGTCACAGAACCTTCTTGTTGCTTTTAGAAGTGACATGATGTGAATGGTAGAGCTTGACCATAGATGGGTACTCTAGTTAGCTCCTATTTTGCATTCGGTGCCCATGCCGACATTTTTCCTTTAGGGTGTGGGAATCCTTTTTATAGTATCGCCATGACTTTGCACAAGAGCTTCATACTCCTCTTGATCTTTTTGTTGGCCTTTTCCCCAGGACTCCCTTATGTCAAGTTGTGATTGCATTATCATGAGTTTTGATTGCCTTATTGAGCCTTATGTCGGCTTCCCTGACTTTGATTATCAGCCATATAGCCCAAGCTTGTCTCATATCCAGCCAAGCAAAGCCATTTTATATATCTTTTGCAGCTTGGTTCCCCATTTTTTCACCGGGAGGGGACTTTCCCCCGAGTGTCGTTATCCTACACATGTTTCCTTGCATTGAGCATAGGTATGTTCCACTGCTTGGAACTAGTTTTTTTTCCTCTTAACACTCTTCTCCTCCTAGATTTATAACTATAAATCACTTTTATTCTTTTTCAAGATTTTCAAAATATTTGAAAAAGTCCAAAAAAAAATCAAAAACCAAAAATCTGGACAGGAAAAGATGTTATATTTGGCAGCAGTCGAGTCGTGTTTCCTTCGAACATAGCATTGTATATCACATCCATTGGTTGGGTTAATAGTTTGACTTTAGGAGCTGTACTCATTTCTCTGAGTTTATCTCCACCAACTGGTTAAGTTTCCAGTCCCTATGGAGCCTCTATCGATGCCTCGTGTGTTGCAGAGATGTCCTAGTTGTGTATGTTTAGTCTATGCTGCCTAAATTCAGTCACCATTCACCTTTATGCTCTTGTTCAAAGGAATTTGAAGCCTGAGTAGGCCATTCCTCAGTTTTATTTACTTTGCATGTCAGCCATTCCCGGTACTGGTACTGGTTCGAGCACATTATGATCGAGTCTTTTTACATTATACAGCTTTGCTGAGTACCTCATGTTGGATTATGGGGGATGTCTTAATGCCCTCCTTCCAGCGGATTTCATTCCATCAACTTCAGATCATTTATTCTGGGATAGGAGTCTAGAGTCATTTGAGTGCCTTGAGACTTACAATCATCAGTGGTAGGTTCTCTCTCCATCGACAATTTTGGGAATACATCAATGTCCCCTGATCGATGGATTCTTTCAAGTGTTCGACCTCGACACATTTATTCACACTTGTTAGATTGCATTCTAGTACCTTGATTCCCATTTTCATTATCGGTGGGTGATCTCGTGTCTATTAACGGTATACATCAATGACCGGTAATTAGACAATGGACTACTATCTTCGACCTTGACACCTATATTCACATAGTAGGACATGTACTCGTAGCTGTTTGTGTAGAAAACTTTCCATATTAGTGGAATTTCATATATGTTACCTCCTTGATCGTTCCTGTGTTCATGAGATTTCATCTCTCGTGACTTGATTCCAGTGTATGTCAGATATCTTCAACCATTATGGAGATCTTGATCCATTGTATATCTTCAGCTTTCATGGAAATCATGATCCTTTGTATATATTCATCATGGAGATTCTGATATATCTATATTGTACATGGTGATGACCACACATGTCATATTTTGTATCATGCCTATTCATAGCCATTGTACTCTTATGTATCTGGGACTGATGTATGTACTTGTAGTCATATGCAGAGATATTTGTACTATATTGTTGGATGGTTGGTTCTTCCACCTGGTTCTTCATCACTCCACTTCTGGGATGGATTTATAATGTATTTCAGCCATCGTATCACCCCTCTGACATCACACATTAGGGGGCATCTGTTACAGCTGATTTTACCACACATGGTAGATCACACATTTATGGCCTTCCCTGTCCCTCTGCAGACTCTATGGACCCCATGTACTATTTTTGTACCTTTGATGTTTCCAAGATCATCCGTAAAAACACCTATTATTTGCTATACATGACTTTTAAACACTTTCTTGCATATACACACGGATATAACCCTTAAACCCGCGTACATTGGGATGTGTTCAAAAGGCCAAATATTTTTGGAGTTTTTCTTGATGTGGATCTGAGTCACTTGTCTCCTAGCCTTCCATATGCCTCGAGATTGCTTGGATTTGACCTTCCATTACCCCATTGAAGCACTATATAAGGAACCCTTTGGATACATTGAAGGAGGAGAATTGAAGAGCAAGAAAACTATAGTCCATTATTGCCATAGCTTGCTTATACTGGAGTCTATATCCTTTTGTCCCTTGTAACATGTGGTGTTCTTCCCAAGCTTGCCTTTGCTTGTGAGCTTGCTATCAAGAGATGGAGGATTGAGGTGGTGGAGGCCCAGGTGGAGGACTCAGTTTCTCCGGTTTGCAAACGTGTCGATATAGGTTGTCACTCATGTAATCTCTAATTTATATTAATACAAATATCTTTTCCTGTCTTATGATGTGCATTTAAATGAATATTGAATCCATGGATGCTTTTAATTGCTTATACATTATTGATTATATATCCTAGAGTGGGTCTAACACCATTATATAGCATGCAGTCATGTTTGCTGTTGTTGAGAGAGCAAATTGTTAACACAAGCAGGATTGGAAAAGCTCAATTGGGATCTACATCAACCAACTGGAATAAGGTATGTTTCGAGATCCTTTAGTGTTAGATGTTTTATTTCTCTTGCATATTGGGAAGGGATTGATTTCTGCAGTTACTCTATCTGTTGTGGTACACCCCAAGCCATAGGAAGTTTTCTCCGTAACACTACCTGTCATCCATGTTGAACTAGGGGGCAAGTTAATCTCCATTCATATTGAAGTCGTCGACGCTCCTTTGGATTACAACTTACTCCTAGGTCATAACTGGTTTTATGCTATGTAATCCGTAGCATAGACCGTTTTTCGAATCGTCCAGTTCCCATTCCAAGGAAAGATTGTTAATGTTGATCAGTTAGATTTCATTGCACCTAGTGCAATTACAAATGATTCAAATAGCATTCCGCTCCTAAATACCCCACAGTATAAGGACATTGGAGTAGGTCTTATCAAAGATTCTTCACTAATGGGAGTATTTCCCTCATCTAATCCTCCTCCTGCTTCGCAAACTGCATCTATTAACATGATTTCTACCTCTCATGCAAACAAAGCAAAAGAAATTGCTGATGAATCAACATTCTTTTCCCCTTTCAAGGAAATTTACAATGCAATCCAAGCGACCAGTGATTCCCCCATCAATTACCACTTGTTGGTGGCCTCATGTCGTTATCACATGCCATACTGGCTTGAAAACCCCTCCCCATCTCTAGATTATCTTTCACATACACTTCCTATAGATGAATCTATTATGGAAGTTATGTCGTTAGACGAGATACCTTGGAAATATTCTCATCACAGATATTCTTTCCTTCCCCCATGCCATGTGGTAGAAAACCACTTCACCTCCACGGTTTCATCTGATATAGTCCTCAACCCTCAGTCCCTGATCCTCACTCGTAGTGTCAATTCTGAAGGAAATTTATGTAACATTACCAAAACTATCCCCGTGGACATATCAGTGAAACCAGGTATTTTCGATAACATTTTCATATGGTAGAACTCTTCATCTGAAGAGGTTAAAACATACACAGCCATTTTCAAGGAGTTTTGAGATGTCTTTGCATGGACATATGAAGAGATGCCAGGGATTGATCCCTCTATCATTGTCCATGAGATAAAAACTTATCCTGATGCCAAGCCAGTCCGTCAGAAACTACGACAGGTCCATCCAAGAAAAGAAACCTCTATTAAAGAAGAAGTTGAGAAACTTCTGAAGGCTGGTTTCATTTACCCCGTACCATTAACTGAATGGGTGTCCAACATATCCCTTGTGAACAAAAAATAGGGCACTATTAGGGTTTGTATCGATTTTAGGGATTTGAATCAAGCTTGTCCAAAAGACAACTTTCCCACTCCCTACATCGATCAAATAATCGATAACTGTGACGGAAGTGTTATTTTTTCCTTCATGGATGGCTTTTTTGGCTATAATCAGATTGAGATCCTCCCATCAGACCAACACAAGACGGCATTCATTTTCCCTTGGGGAAATTTTGCTTATCGTAAACTGCCTTTCGGTTTAAACAATACTGGCGTGACATTCCAACATGCCATGTCATATGATTTTCATGACATTAAACATGTTGTGGAACCCTATCTTGACAACCTGCCTGCTCATTCAAAGCAGCGGGATATTCATGTCGATCATCTGAGAGCTGTGTTTCTTTGATGTCATCATTTTAATATTCATTTAAATCCCCATAAATGTGTTTTTTGTGTAGAAGTTGGTCAACTCCTTGGTTTTATTGTTTCAAAAGATGACATCCAAATAGATCCCTTGAAAATTGAAGCTATCTTGGCCCTTTCTGCTCCCACGAATATTACCAAACTCCAAAGTTTTTAAGTGAAAGAAAACTTTCTACGTCGTTTCGTCTACACTTATGCAGAAAGGACACATGGTTTCATGTGGTTGTTTAAGAATGTGTTGAGGCCTGGAAAATCGTAGGTAACAATAGTTAGGGATTCTCCCCAGTAAACGTTCCCAACTAGCCCATTACTGTTTGGTATGGGGAATCCATCCGGTTTACAGTCCGGCTACCGTAGGTCAAGTAACAAAATAAAGGTTTTACCGGTTATGGCCCAATCCACCGTGTGTATTTTTAGTTTTTTTATGTATAAGTATGATGTGCAAGTGCCTATCTAGAAATGCAGGTTGATAGAGAATGCGAGGAGCGGTCACAATGTGATGCGCAGGTTCTTACCTCTCGTCTTAACTCTCTCGCATTTAAATCACACACGACAATAAATTAAAACTAACTATCTAACCTATCCCTAGGGAGCAAGATTATCATTTATCAATGAGTAATGTATTTTTGCGCATGCATTAAGAAAAAATATAGATAGTTGTTACTTATTTCAAAACACATGAACATTAATAGATATATGAACAACAAGATAGCTTGTTGTTTATGAAAAGCCTTCATTACTCACAGTGGAAATTTCATAGAATAAACTAGAGCACATTCATAACAGGAACATAGGTTCAAAGAGTTAGAACGATCTCACAATTAATGGACACAAGCTGAAAACAAAATAGTTCACATTCAACAAATCCATAGCACGGCATTTGAAACCTTCCACCAAGCTTTCTCCAATAGGAAACTTGTAATTCTTTATTGCAAAAGGAAATAGTTCTTCTTACAACATACTCTCACAAATCTATCTGGGAAAAAGTCCCTTATCTACATCTAACTCTCCTATACTTGTACAAAACAGCAAAACCTTTTGGCTGCCCCTTGTGACCTTTGGGCTCCCCCCCCAACCGTATAATCTCACGATTTTGTCTTTTAGTGAGTGTTGTACGACACATTACATTAAATAAAACTTTAATAGCACTTTTCTAAAAAGGGACCATCTTGGTCGCTGATGAACTTTCCCAAGCTTGGGCCTCTGCTGCTATTGATTATGCTCAATAATCCATTGGCCCTTTTTAGATCCTGTTGATCTCAAACCTTCAATTTCTTCTTCTTTTCTCTATCTCTGCATCTTCATTCTTTAGCCTCTTCCTTCCTTGTTGTCTCCTTCAGCCATCCCTCTTCTACTTTGTCTATTAGACATATCTTCTTTGCAGCAGCAATCACCCTGTCATAAACATAACCAAAACTGTATCAGTTTGTTTACCTCCTCCATATGCATTTTGTAAAATGAAATATACATAGTATTAATGCATGAACAAAAAGAATGACAAGGCAAAGAAAATCCTGCAAGTTTTTGCTTAAACCCCTGTCTGTAACCAAAATGACAACCTTGATAGAAAAGACACTTCATCTAAATCCAGGTCGCATCTGACCTAACTCAAACTCCTCTGATAAAAGCACGAACCACATCATTGTAACTACCAATCCTCAAAACACTGAATCTTGACTGCGCTCTTCATCTCAGAAAAAACCCCGACTCGACCAAAAACCATGGAAAACCTGCGCCAGCACACAAAAATAGCGGGAAGACCCTATCGACAGTTTTGAAAACTAAGCATCGGGTGGAAAACTCACATTAGCGGGTGGAAGCACTATATACCGGACAGTTAGTTCACTAAGGAGCCACGACGACGGAAGTCATATGGATTAAGGGTTCTGCAGCAATAGAAAACATCGACAATTGGAGGCTCGGAGGACTAAGCATCGGACGATTAGTCCTCAACAATTCTGCAGTGTCGGCACTCCCAAATGCTAAAAACCATCGATAGTTAAGCATCGGAGATCGAAACCACTAATGAATCAGCAGGTTAGTTCACTACGCCGCCACAGAAAACAGACTGACTATGGCTTCTGGACCAACAGAAATCATCGATGGTTGAAAGAACTAAGGACTACGGATTGACGGGTCAAGACACAAGATAATCCGCAATATCGGTGAGACAAAGCTGAAAGTTTCTGCAATGTCGGTGGTATAAAGTACTAAAATCCACCGAAGTCACGTATTGGAAATTGGAACCACTACCCACTAAACACATCGGCATCGATGAGTGGAAGGACTATATGTCGGACGGTTAGTTCACTAAGCAGCCGCAGTGGCAAAAGACATACATATTAAAGGTTCCGTGGTCAACATGAAACCATCGGCAATCGAAAGAACTAAGAACTATGGATCAGCGAGTTTAAAGCTTAACGCATCCATCGTGTCGGCAACAAAAAGGACTGGTCCTCCGATCAATCATCAACACCGCTCCGATAGCGAAAACAAAAACATCGCAAAGTAAAAGGTTTGATCAATAAAACCAGGCATCGACGAAAATCAGAACTAACCATCGGCGAAGGGAACAACTATATGTCAGATGGTTAGTTCACTAAGGAGCTGCAACGGCAGAAAACATACAAACAACGGCTTTCGCGATCAAAAGAAAACGTCGACGATCGGAGGAACTAAGGACTACAGATCGACGAGTTTAGAACTAAGAATCTTCGTAGTGTCGATGATACAAACATCAAGGCCTCCGAAACAGCGACGTCGCTTGAGACTAGAACTCTGACTATTTGTCAAGAACATTCCAATAGCGAAAACATCAAATCATCAAAAAACAAAAAACCACGGAATCGGCGAGGACAAAGACTATTCATCGAAACATTCTCTGCTTGCCCTCTGAAACGGCGGCGACATAGAAGACTAATGCCCCGATGCAAACATTAACAGACTTTCATCAATGAAAATTTATCGAAAAACAACGCGTTAAGTGTTCAAAATATTCCTGGCTGGGCAGCGATGAAATCAGTTCGTTTAACCTCTGAAACAGCGGTGGCATAGAGAACTAAAGTTTCGACTCAAACTTCAACTGACTTCCGATAGTGCTAAAACAAAATCATCGACAGAGCAAATGTTAAAAACTAAACAAACTCCATAATCAAAAGCTTTGGCTAGACAAAGGCAGATTTAGATCATCCAACTTCCGAAACGAAGGAAACAATTGACCTCAATTCAAACTCAAGAAAATCCAAATTTGTAGCAGAGGGAAAAAAACAGAGTTCAGGAAACCAAATAAATCCACGAAAGATAAAATCAAAAGGAGGGTCCAAAAATTTTCAAAAATTTGGGAAAAAAGTTGCATCTGCAACAATTGGCGACTACCTGGTGAACCTAGATCTCTGGACAATTTATTCCTTAAGTAATAGACTGTTTGACAATAAAACCAACATGTTGAATTCTTCTAGATGTCTGGATTTCCCAAATGGAAAATATATGTACTTTAATCATTGATGATAGTCCAATTTAGGGATAATGGGAACCAAGATTTCAAAGTCAAGATAACTCTTCTGAGGCCAAGAATATGAATTTCATTTTTTACCTTTGTCTCCGGGTAGCTCCCAGCTTGGACACCACAGGATTGTAACATATGGTAAACAGAAATATTCGTTTGTTCCTCATTGCCATGCCATTTTGCACTTTTGTGCTTTTGGACTTTTCTGTCCTTTTTGAGTCCTCCTGCATGCCTTTCTTTCTAAATCTTTTATTTAGGATCCTCTATCCATAGTGTCCTTTTGTGTGAGAGATGTATTTAATTTTCAGCTCACGGACGGAAAAGAACTTTGGCAATTTTGTACTCATTTGGTTCAGTACTTCGTTTTGATACATATTGCTTTCTTAGGAGTTTTTTTACTCTTATTTTCCTTTTGGCTTTCAATTCTTGGCATGTGATCATTTATATATAATATATTGTTTACCATGCTTCCTCTCCATGGGTCTTTGTTGTCACCCCCTAAGACATTTTTAATGTGAGATGGATGGAGCCTCGAAATAGTATTCCAGACCTTTTGACCCTGAGTTATTTTACAAGGATTAAGTAGGACTTCAATGTGTTCATAGCCATTTAGGAAAATTGCTAAACTAGAAGAAGTTCTTTCAAATAAATCAATAGTACACAGTTTTATAATCAAGAATTTTAGTTAACCAGAATTCTGATGCTCTCCATGCAACCAAAAGTTTGCTTCTTTTATTGAAATTAACCAAACCCTAACTAAAAACAAGCAAATAAATCAAAATAAAACTAAGCAATCAATTTATTTATGTACAAGATAATCAAGAAATAAAAATCAAGAAAAATAAAGTTTGAGAACTAAACCACTAACTGGTCAGTTCTCTGCCCACCCCTGTAAATCTGGAAACTTGTAAGTTGAGGGGCTAGGCTTGACTGCAAATTGAAAAGGCCTACCCATTATCTATTTCTACGAAACTTGAATTAAAAATTACGTCTGAAACTAAATCTATTACTTTACAATCAATCTCATCAGCCTGTGAAAATCGAAGGAGATTGGGCTGGGTGTCAGATATGTTGATGGCTTCTTCTGCTTGGTAGTTTCCTGGTTCTAGCTCAATTAGATAATTTCCCAACATAGAATTTACTGGTTCATTTTTTTCTTCCAATTGAGTAACATTGTGCTTCATGGGGGGCTCTCTTAATATTTTTATCCGATTTGGACTTCCCTTATGAGACAACCACAGATGTGACCAATATGATGCGAAATACCCATTTAGCCTTGCTGACCAATCTCGATTCAAAACAAGTCCATAAACATCAGGTATGTCTGCTACCACAATATCAATGTACTGACATATCTTTTCATTTGCAGATAAGCGAATCAGAACATCTTCCATTTCCCCGACTACTTTCATAGTGGTCCTGTCTAACTGAGTAACTTGCCAAGTAGTTAGTTTAGGTTGTCCATTGATCTTCTTGTAGACTGACAGTGGCATAACATTGACTGCTGACCCTGAGTCTACTAAATAATTGTGCACATTATGGTTTAAAATCTCAAAAGTCAAAAGGAATGGTGGGGTTTTAAACCTAGCCTTACCTCCCACACTTACCTCGACAATTTCTTCTACAGGTTGGTTGTTAGTGGGAAGCTCTTCCTTTTCGACCTTAAATTTAATGTTGATAGAGTTTATTAAGTGTTGATATTATTTAACTAAGTGTGACGAATGATTTAAATAGGTAATCTAATTAAGTGTCACAACCTTAGTAATGTTTCTTAAGTTAGACCTTTAATTAATCATTGAATGGTTAGTTGTCCTAAACTTATTTTCATCCAATTTTGTTGTGCTTAAACCAAAATTTTGAGCCTTTTTCCTTGTCATAAGGGTCAAGGACATTACAGCTGCTAAGGGATCAATATCATCTAGTAGGGTCTTGGTTTCTTTTAATGAAACATTTATAACCTTAGTTCCTAAATTTAACAATCTCATTTCTTTTGAGTGTAGGACTATATATCTATGTAATTGCATTTACAAGATTGTTTCAAAGGTTATTACAAGAAGTGATAAAATGATACTTTCCTCTACAACACTTCCTCAATTTCCATTGACTTCTTGGAAGGGAGAAAAATTTATGAAATTGTTCAAGTGGCCCAAGGGGGGTCTTCACTCTATCAAAACTAGGAATATTAAATCCATTGTAGAAAAAGTTGAAATATCAAAGGCATGCAATAGATTCAAGTAGTTATATACGAGTTTGATCCTTATTCACTTGGGTTTATGTGCCCATTTTGTAATTAAATCCATGGGGGTAAAAGTTGACATATCGAAGGCATGTGATAGACTCAAGTAGTTATATTTGAGTTTGATGCTTATCCACTTGGGTTTATGTGTTCCTTTTGTAATTTGGGTTATGACCTGTTTGACATAAACAACCTTTTAAGTTTTTATCAATGGTGTACATGATGCTTGTTTTAAGCTAAAATGGGGATTGAGACAGGGTTTTCCTCTTTCTCTGCTCTTACTACCTATAGTTGTAGAAGGAATGAACAAAGAATTGATGGGATAAATGAATTTTTAAGACTTCAAACCTATAACAATGAGAATTTTTTTTTTATCTCTCACATAATTTGTTTGTTGATCATATTCTAGTTTTATATGAGGAGGTCATTGATATTTAGTATACAACCACTAGTATATTGAATAATATAAGGAAATCCACAATTTCATGTAGATCCATCTTAAAAGAAGACAAATATTGTTTTCCCCAATTTTTCCTTGTAATCAAGTGGAGATGGAAAAAGAATTGAAATATGGAGGTTTGTTCTTGAGCCTATTGATTATCATAAGAAATACTTGGATTGGTTGAATTATAAGATTCGTGAAATAATTTATGTGTGGTAAAATCATTGGATTTCTAGGGTAGGTAGGCTAGTTCTTTTTAAGTTAATCAATGAGGCAATTCCAATTTATTGGATGTCTTCATTATAAGGATGAGTTATGGGTTTTTGTGCAATAGGGACAAGGAGAATGGTGTATTCTGTTAGTAAATTGGAAAATATTAGTAAGGCCAAAGGAGATGGTGGGTTGGGAGCTTAAACGTATTTTTCTTTTCTCTAAATCTGTAACTGCAAAGAGTGTTTGGAGGCTAATTATTGGTAAGGGTTTATCGTGTAAAGTGTTTATACAAAAACATATAATGCCATAATCTATTAAGGAATGTTTAAAAATACCTGGTAACAATGTATCTATTATGAGGAAAGTTGTTCTTATGTCCTTTCCTATTTTAGGTAAGTGGTTCATTTGGAAAGTTCGGAATGGTGATTGATTGAAAGTTGGTGAGGATATTGAGTGGGATGTGGACCAAAATATAGACTTCTTGAATATATGATTTGTCATTTAAGAATTAGGTGCTTCATAAGACTCAACCATGTGGTTGATCAAGTTCATACCATTGTATCAAAATGCAATATTCTTTGCAGATCTAATTAGTTTTATAGGTTTGGAAGTAGGGGTATGGAATTAATACTATGAAAACCTTATGGACATCCATGTAAGGTGTAGGTAATTAAAGGATAATTTATTTTGGTCCAAAAATCCATAAAGGGTATATACTCCAAAAGTAAGTTAAAAAGTGGTAAGCTAAGGAGAAAAGATGGATGATTAGTTGTGTTGATTAGTTGTGGTGATGTTGGAGTATGTAGAAATTTAAGTGACCCTCCAAAGCCTTAATTTTAATGTCACTACTGCTAAATAACAAATCCCTATCCTAGGATAACCTTCAAAGAATAAATAAATAGGGGCTTAAAACAAGATCCATGTGCAAGGTTGATAAATAATCTAATTTTCATCTTATTATGCCATTTCCATATGCTCTAAAGGTTTAGTAGGGGATGGGAAAGATTATGGATCTAAGAAATATTTGGAGACACTCTTCTATACGTAAGGTCCAAAACTTTGGTGTGAAGATGTTTAAGTTAGGAATAATTATGATTTCCCTTTTATTATTACTAGGGGAATATTGTTGGCTAGAACCCAAGCTTGTTTGAGGACAAATAGATCCCCTCAATCTAGTGTGCTTCTCAAGTGATCAGCATCTTTAAAAAATTACTTCAGTTGAAAAAGGTAAGCCAAGTGGAGTTGAGGAAGTGGTTGATACATGTAGTGCTTTGGATTACTTTGATGGTGAAGCTTAGGGGACCAAGGTTAAGGTATATTTTGGTGTGTAATATTCTTTGTCTAGAATGGATGGATTTCCTCATGTAGTCATTTGAAGATGTAGAAAATATTTTAGTAGTTAATTGGAGGTGGGACTCGACTCTTTTGTCATTAAATCCCTAGTCACATTTCTTTTATGCTTGAGCATATAGGGTTTTTCTTACCCTATTTTGGTTTAAATCACTTAATCGCCCATTTGATTTTTGGTCTTATGAATTGTTTAGGTAAATTGATAATTGTATTGGGCACATTTATGACATGGATTTTTCATTGCATGAATATGGAATCATGACCATGGTAGGCTTGGATTTATGTCAAGGGTTTCTCAATTACATATCTCTTTATTAGGGGTTAGTTACAATTGAGAAATCCTTTCATTATTGCAGTTTACCTTTCAAATGTATTATATGCCACAAATATGGCAATCTAACAATGGATTGTGGAATTCCTTTTCAGAAGAAATAATGGACTATAAAAAAAATTATGGTATTGGCTCATTAACTAGTTTTGGAAGTGGAGGTAATGGTGTAGAAAATGTATGTAAGGAAGGTGGTCAAAATTCACAAGTGTCACACTCTAAGGAGATCAAGAATCCAACTACCTCTCAAAAATGATGGGATTGTGAAGGGGTGTCCTATGATAGAGAAAGTTGTTGTTGTTCATGTGATCGAGGATATTCCTTCAAAGGATCAATTTGTAGAATTGAATGAGGTGGTTTCCTTAGGTTATTAGATTCCAGAAAAAGCTAAGGATACAATTAGTTTACCTTGATTTAATTATTGTCCCATTTCTTATAAATATATGGCATTTAGGTCAATGTCTACAATGAACATTGGGTTTGGTAGTGATAGAGTGGAGAAGGAAATTTCTCGATAGGATTTATGTTATTTAGGTTCATTTTGCTTCTTTGTTATAAGTACCAAGGCTCCCTTTGGATAACGTTAGGATATTCATACACTTAGGGGTTAGTTAAGATCAATTTGTTATAATGTGTCTTCAGGTAAAGTGTTTTCTTACTACGCATTAGTATGCATTTGTACTTATGTAATCCAACATTCACAATATGTTCTATACATTGAGTGATATGATGGTTCATATTCACCTCAATCTTAATGCCTATTTATTTATGTATTAACACCTTATTAGCCCATGATATCTATTTAAAGAGAATGGAGGGTCATTTTCTCGATGATCGTTTGTGAGAAACTTAGATGTAAAATCGGTTTCCTTTACATAATATATTGCCTCAAGGATCTACTTGGTTATGGCCATGGATTGTTTCACTCTTTGATATTTTAACCGTGTAAAACATCAGTGTGTTGATCAGTGATTTGTTTGTGTGAGCGATTGTTCAAGGTTTGAAATATTTTGGAAATATATTGCGTTAAACAAACATGGTATCTAAGCTCCTATGAAGCTATGCTTCCATTGTTGATTGACATTTCGAATTGGTGTTCATGTATGCATCAATGGATTTTTGGTTTCTAACAAAAGCATATTGTACCCAAGTGAAAAAAACACACCAAGCATATGAATTATGTCCCGAGATCCCAAATTTACACCTAGTACTAGCAATACAAATTTATACAACATTTTTTCATGGATTTGGGTTTTTTTGTAATCATATGATTGGTGTACTACAAATTATTATCGGCGTTGTGTATTATAGGAGCCAAAGGATTCCATGGACACAAATCAAGTTATGTCATTAAGTGAGGACATAAGACAAGATGTGGGACATCACGTACACACATGCCAAAACTGTTGAAAAAGTACCAAGGAAAATGTTGGTCACCTTGTGATGCCTCGCGGTGGACAAGAACATTACAAGTGGTCCCTAGTAATTTATAAAGTGAGATACACTTTATTTTTTATAAAGCTACTTTATGAAGAGGTTTGAGGTTCTAATTTTAAATTGAATTTATTTAAAATGAATGAGGGTGAAATATTTAAATGCTCTTTAATTATTTAAGTGAGGTGAATTTAAATCATTAAAAGTTGAGCATTTAATGAGGGCCCTAGATTTGAACTAGTTAAAATTTAATCCTAACCATTGGATTAGATTGAGTTAGTTACCATGAACAAAGCTAGGGAAAAGACATTCATTTGCATTTATTATGATCCTAGTGATTTGGAGAGCAAGAGGAAGAGAACATGTTGAGGCCTGGAAATTCGCAGGTGGCAACAGAAAAGGATTCTCCCCAATCAACGTTCCCAACTAGCCCGTTGACTGTTTGGTATAGGGAATCTGTCCGGTTTACGGTCCGGCTACCGTAGGTCAAAGTAACAAAAAGGTTCTACCGGTTGCGGCCCAGTCCACCGGAATTTGTATTTTGACTTAAAATGCAATACATATGCCTATCTAAACCATGCAGGGTGATAAGGATGCCGGGAACCACACAATGTGCTGCGCAGGTTCTTACCTCTCGTCTTATGTTCACAACATCTAAACCACATGTGCGACCAGGAAACAAACAACTAACTATCTAAACAACTAACTACCTATCCCCGGGGAGCCAGAAAATGATTATTTTTTAGTAATGCATTAACTCCATGTATGATAAACACAATTACAGGTAGCTGATACTTGTATTTACAGCACATGAAAGAGAAATTATTCCAACAATCAGATAGCTAACTGTTATGTGAAGCACCAGCATTACTAAAAGTGAATTCTCCACAAAATAAACCAGAAATCATTCAACAAGACAGAAGTCACAGAGTTAGAACGATCTCACAATTCATGGACATAAGCTGAAAAACAAAATAGTTCATCTTCCTGCCATCCATTGCACACCATTTGGAAAATTCCACAGCTCTTTCTCCAACAGGCAAACTAAAATCTTTATTGCAAAAGGAAATAGTTCTTCTTACAATAGGTCATCCAGTGTAACTGGGAAAAAAACCCTTTTCTTGTCTCTCTTCCCTAGTTTTATACAAAAAGCAAAAAATGGTTGGGCTGCCCAAAGTGACCTTTGGGCTTCCCAATGCTTCATTTTCCTACAACCTTCTACAAAATAATAATTTACACAAAAGTTGACCGGTCCTTCTCAGGAGGAGGGTCCCGCTTGGTTTTCCAAAAATTTCCTCCACGCTACTGCCTCAGCAGCGAGTCCTTCAAACGAGTGGGGTTCTAAGAATTGTATATTCAGCTCGAACTTATCTGCTTGTTTCTGAATAGCCTCTATCCTGGCCGTGTTCAGACGCACCTGTTCCTCCAAGAGAATTCAGATCTTCTTCGTTCCTTTCCTTCCAAAGCTGCAGCCACACAAGAGGAGAGGTTACTTGATACTATGCTCGCCCAATTGAAAATGGTTCCTTCTGTTGCTACAAAAAACATTA
>LPNX011108687.1:106686-182855 GCA_001517045.1 Pseudotsuga menziesii
TTCAGTCATATTAGTGTTGGCATGCAACCTATGCTCTTATGAGGCTTGTCACTTTTTATGAAGGTAATATATCGAAGCAAATATGTGCACGCTATATGTAGATGCAATATGCAATTAACATTCCATCGCTTATCACACGCAAAGAGAAAAAAAATAACAGCCTCAGGCTTAATCAGTCGACACTTCAGCCCTACGGCCCAACATGCCCATTGCGACAGAAACGCAGGCGACCAGCATCGAAGAAAACATTATGCTTCTAACACTCTCACCCACCTCGGCGGGAAACGACCACATCTCAGGAAAAGGTATCCTCATCAAAACCGACCCACGCTATCCTTAATGAAAGCTGCGTTACCAGCGACACTTTCTTTCGACCTTAACCGGGGTTTTAGGCGGTCAACAGCAAAACTAGATCGCGAAAGGTGGCTCAAACAACACGGGCCACAGTGAGAAGGCGACACTGTCAAAAACAACCCTATTTATCCCGGTCGAGCCAGTCCCAGGTTCTACCAATAATTTCCCATCGAGATGGCGCACAACCCCGGACTGTAAAAAAGGAAAACCAGAAGAAAAAAATCATGGCAACTGCGGCCAGTCCAAACCTGACCCCTAAACATTCACCAACAACGCAGTCTCTACTCATCGCAACCGCATACCGAAGCCTGGCGTAGACGGCGTAACGGCCGTCTGCGCCTCAAAACCCCCAATCCTAGCGCGTAAGCAACTACTACGAGCAGAAAGTTAAAGAAAACATACCCCCCCCTCACCCTAGGTGAAGAGAAAAAAAAGATCTAAGCAAACCAAAATCCTAGCTGGACGAGGAAGAAAAACGCGGGGCCCCAAAACTCGGCGGAAAACCAACAAACGTTAAACGCAAATGAAAGACGAGATGCACCTACCTGGAAATCAACGCAGTGATCAAGCTAATGATAGTTGGAGATCCGCCCTCGCCACCTGGAAACCGGTACAGTGACAGCTAACCCTTCGACTCTTTCGAAACGCGACAGCTCGACTCCTCGCGACAGTGTTCGAAAACAATACAAAAAAAACCCCGCTTGTCGCCATACATATATGAACAACGCCACACGTGCGAGGAGTCACATCAATCGGGGCGGCTCCAAAAGTTATGTCGGGCGGCACAAGCTTCATACCATCCGTAACGGCAGACCACCTCCAGTCCCAACTCGCCCGATCAGTTACAAATATCCCGCGAACAAGAATCCCATATCGGGCGTCGACGGAAAACTTGGTTGGACGACCAAGAGTCTAGCCTCCCCTGCAATGGTGGAACATCCTCCACACCTCACTGTCCGCAACGAGGAAAAGACACTCCAAAAGCACGGTTCGGCGGGAGACGAGGATTTAAGAGTCTATGCTGATCCGCAACGGTGGGGACAGCAGTGTTCCTCCTCCTCCGATACGGTAGAGAGACAACGCCCGCAACATACCGCGATGAAAATGAAACTCAAGAGTCGAAACCCCCCCGCAACGGCGGTCGCGAAACGAAAACATGCGGACTTGAAGACCACCCGCAACGGCGGCCCAACCAAGCCAAACAAGAGTCGATAAGCACCCGCTACAGCGGCGTGGCAAAAGATTTGGAGGATCTGGAGAACACCCGCAACGGCGGGCTCAGGAAAGAAACAATCAAAAGTTCGAAGGCACCCGAAACGTCGGCCCGACAACCGAACACGACGACCTGGAAGCCACCCGCAACGGCGGGACGGGTAAGAGAAACTAGAAGCCGGAGGACGCCCGCAACAGTCGGGCAGTCAAATGAAAATCTCCCGATACAAGAAACTTTGAGCGAAGGCTTGAAAATGTTTTTTGCAAAACAACAGAGGGCTCGATTTTAGATGGAAAAAACCTCAAGCTTTTAAACGATGAGAAACCATTCAACTTACAGCATTCAAGACTCGAGAAAGCACTTCAACCTTCATAAGCTAAAATCAAAAGATGAAACCAAGAAAAGAACTCACTAACTTGAAGAAAAGGAGGGCCCCAAAATTTTTAGAATTTTGGGAACTTGTTGCAGGTGCAACAGAACAAAAGGCAAGGGTTTGAGAGATGTCAACCTTTGACAGAGATAGAGAAAAACTAGTATGATTTCCAAGATTATGGAGATGGCATGAATTCCAAAGCAAGGGTAGTGAGGTACAATATAAAATTCGAGAGGAATTCAATGCACATAAATCGAGGAGTTGAATTGTGGGCACACAAATCAAGGAATAAATTATGCATTTAATACTACACATGTGTGATTTCATACCATTGATTTGGTGTCATGTACCCATCCCAATGAGACTACTAGTTTACAATGTTTACCTACTAGTTCCCTGGGTTGGGGAGGAGGCATTAAATCTTGTAATAAGGGAGATATTGGACCCAAGAGAACCTTAGTTTATCATTTACACATTAAATTGGGTCATACAAATAATAAATATGGAGAAAATAAAGTGCCATTGCTTCATAAGGACATTTGGAGATTCATGGAGACCTTGGGTGGCTAGATTCTTCCTTACACATGTCATGACTTAACCCCAAATTCGAAATTATGATTAATGGAAAATTCTTGGAAGGTGAATAGGTGTCAAGTAACATATCATGAGACCAAGTATTTGAATGGGTGAAGAGGAGTAACTCCCTATAGAAGAGGAAGAGGCTAGGAAGAAACTAGGTGCCACTTGGAGAGAGATTCCTTGTGTTTTATGACAACAATGATGAAGATTCTATGACGAGTCATACCTGATTGCAGACCTATGACAAAATGACATGTCAGGGCTAAAAATAGCCTCCAAGAGGGCCAATTTGGGGTTTGGTGGAAACAATTCAAATTTGGACGAAGATGAAGGGTTAAGGAGAAGGACAAGTGCCATGGAGGTTACTAAACAACAAGGATGAGTTGGAGGAAGCCTATGGGAGTGAATTCTAACTTAGAGGACATTAGTAGGGTTATAAAAATATGTCATGAGGAATGAGAATATATTTTTATCATTTGATATAATTTACCTTTTGCATTTTGGAAATCACTAGCTTGTCCATTGCACGGTGAATGCTCACTTACCTTGCTAGTGAGCCAATTTCGAGAGAGTGAGATTCTCATCCAATCTAGTTGTGAGAGAGGCCACCCTAGCCTATAATTTGGAGCTTAATGGAGTGTTTTTACTGCATATAGGATGCTTCTATTGTTTTTTACCCATCTCTCCTCCCATTCTCTCAATCCCCACTTCAATATTTCCACATTTCTCCATGATGGCGCACTTGTGTGAATGTTGGTTGCACCCCCATTGAGTACAGTTGATGCCCGAGCATGGGTGAATGATTTATGGCTCTGTAATATGTATCCCATCCTCTATATAGGTCAAAATCATCAGAAATACATATGCAAATGTCCACATTTCCAAGCTTTGTTGTGACTAGTTTCCATGTGTGGTTTCATGTTTCAATGGAGTTGTATATCTGATGTATGTTGTGACTTGGATCTGATGTTATATGATGTTAGTGATCTATTAATATTATTTTAATGGTATATGTTCATTATTATCTGTTCTGAACCATTATATGCATAGTTTTTGAGTCAAACTTTAGCTTTTACATGTCATTTCCCTTAAGCAAATATCACTGAGTTTATGCATTCAAATATGAAGCTTTGCACCTTTGTTACAGAAATAATAACCACATCAAATGGAAGTAAATAAAGTCTAATATCAGACACCATAATATATTTGACAATTTGTGAGGGTTGCATAGGATTTGGAGATCCATTTCTTCCCCGCACCCTAGAGGGAATTGCACCACAAATTACTAGTAATTTTGCCATTTTTACCAATGTCCCCAAACAAGTTGCAGATGTCTATAACCTATTACTAAGTGAACCGACATTGCATTGAGTGTTCATAATACTCACCATATCAGTTCCTACCAAATTTGAGACCCTCTTGTGCCATTTGAATCCCCTAGAGTCAAGACTAGTTAAGACAATTTTTCCTTTGTTGGGAATTTTCGAATTGGGTCATTACAATTGGGCATGAATTTTGAGACAGTTAGGGCACATTTGCTGTTTTTGTCAGGCACATAAATTGAGGCAAAGATAAATTCTAATTTTTAATAAATTATGGCATAGAAATTGAGGCCACGTGTGTGAGGTTGTACTGTTGTCAATAGGGCACAAATTTCAAGATAAAGTCTAGAAATTTTCAGCAGGGCGTACAATGACTATTTGACACAAATTTCAAGAAGTAATTGTTGAGATAAGTGCTGTTGTAATTTTGCTTAAAATTTGTCTATGAAGAGATAAAAATTCTCTCTTTGAACAGGTTTTCCCTTCGAGGTTTTATACTAGACCAATTTGGTAAAAAATCATTGAGTAATTTTATGTGTGTGTGGCTGTCATACATTTTTTGAGTTCAAAAGTGTGGTTGTCATAAATTTTTTAGTTGTTTGAAAGTTGAAAAACTTCCATGTGTTTCAGGAAAAAATTAATTTTCATGCATGTAAAGCGATTTTACATTTATGGGGTGCTTGCATTAAACTTCAAGTGAAAAACCAAACTTGAAACCGGGTTGGGAATGTAAAAAATTTCAACATTGACTTATGAAATATCAATCGTATGAAATTTAGTGCTCCATCGAATATTTTGCACTATAGAAGTACATTGTATAGTTTATTATCCAATCTTGACAAACACAATGCATCTTGATTATTTTAGGTCGACAATGCAATTAGCTCAAATGCAAAGTTTAAACATTGTACTGGAAAACAAAAAAAATATGTACATGGACATGGACCTCATACTATTAAATCATGTAGTCGACAATGGGTGGAAGAGAATATGACAATGGAGTTTGTAGATACAAGGAAAAATGAGCACACTAAACAAGAGGTTGGTCATGATGACACCACATGGGATGAGTACTTTGAGATAATTGTTGGTTGTGGATATACAAGGAAAAATGAGCACACTAAACAAGAGGTTGGTCATGATGACACCACATGGGATGAGTTCTTTGAGATAATTGTTGGTTGTGGATATTCTAGATGTCATGCAAATACAAAATTCAAATGAGGAATTGTGCAAAGACATTACATAAATGATGACCTTCTAGTGGTACTATACCTCCTATCATTGATTCCAATCCAATTGGGATCGTGGTAAGGGATTTGCAAATTCGATGTGATATATATGTACACATATTTTATTCACATTTTCATATTATTTGAATAATTAATATTTTTCATACTAAATACTTGCAAAAGATCATTTGTGGTTTAAAGTTTCTTGGAGCGTCGACTTCTGGCCTAGAGGGTGATTTAAACATTTATGAATTGATATATCTAACAATAAGATGTGTACATGTGCGATGGAGATGATGAATTGCCCCTGAAGTTGAAAAGAATTTACACAAACACATTTGATTTTTAATTACATTGTACTTGGCCTAGTAATAAACAACTACTTATTGTATATGAGATGTTTCAACTATGGGGATACAACTACATGATATAACCCGATCCTCCAATATTCATGCAGCGAAATTGGGCCTCTTTGTTAATGTCCATGTGGAATAAAAACATACAAACAGTTCACAACAAACCACTAAGAAATTAATGTCATATTACATATTATAAAGGTGAATGGAGGATGCTAGTGGAATATACGCATAACATGCCAGCATATGGTATAAATTAAAATATGTATACACATCGTCTCCAATTGGAAAGAGGTGACTACCACACTCCTGTAGTGTGATTTGCACAACAAGCTGTCAATACACAGAATAATAATAATAAAACGTATACAACTACTTTATGATTATGAATATAATTATAGTTAGAAAAACACTCAGAAAGTAGCTCGTAAACTAATGTACTATGGAAAGACAAAAATAAAACCTTAAGCTATGATCATAAATAAGTTTCAACATCATACAAAATAATCATGTAGTGTTTCTGCATAGGGTGGCTTGCTAGCTTGTTAGCCTCACATATGTACATTTTTTTAAGATTTGGCTTCTTGGAAGGAATGGAACAACAATACATATTATGTTTCACACCCCTATATAGTCTTAACAAAAGTCTTCTTTAGGAGAACAATTTATAGTTGCAAGCATTTTCATTAAAAGAAAAATACAAACAACAATTAGTATTTCATGAGGATAATTATAAGTAGCAGAATGCTTCACTAAAATAAAGTCTTAGTCAATAGATCGCGACTTTAAGAGAACAACACATGCATCAAATAGAGTTATCTAATGGGAAACATCAACATTATCTAACTACCTTGGAACAGAAGGTCAATACACATATGGCTAAATGATAGAGTTTAAAAGCCTTTAAGCCTACAATATTTTAGGTCCACAAAAACTTATGTACATTTTTTAAGATTTGGCTTCTTGGAAGGAGTGGAACAACAATACATATTGTGTTTCACACCCCTATACAGTCTTAACAAAATTCTTCTTTAGGAGAACAATTTATAGTTGCAAGCATTTTCATTAAAAGAAAAATACAAACAACAATTAGTATTTCATGAGGATAATTATAAGTAGCAGAATGCTTCACTAAAATAAAGTCTTAGTCAATAGATCGTGACTTTAAAAAAACAACACATGCATCAAATAGAGTTATCTAATGGGAAACATCAACATTAGCTAACTACCTTGGAACAGAAGGTCAATACACATATGGCTAAATGATAGAGTTTAAAAGCCTTTAAGCCTACAATATTTTAGGTCCACAAAAACTTAAGTTTAGTAGGTATTGTATAAGTAACTCATTGATCCGCTACAAAAATATATAGATCCAAATAATTCAATGGACTAGATATAGGTTCATAAATATGAACATAAATAAGTGTTACGAGATTTTCTAGAGTTCAAAGGCTAGAAGAGGAATGCCGATGGATCTTTCACTGGTGTTGTAAGTTATAGAAGTCAGCGCAAAATTTGATAAAGGAATGTGTTCTTATAGAAATATTGACAAAAAATTTAAACTTTGTCATACACTTAGTTTACCCATATTTCAAACTTAAAAATTGTCATTAATAAAAACACCTCTTGTGCATTTAAATCAATAACCCAACAAGCTGAAACACTGAAACTAAGTCTGTAGTAGCAGAAAATCACATAAAAACTAGCAGACTGATAAACGCATAAAACAATAGAAATTTTGTGAATGTGAACCTAGAAAAACCCCACCCTAGGGAAAACCAGTCCAAGATAATTTTTTATTGCAACATTTATCAGGCAGAAATTAATTTACAACGACATTTATTACAGCAATAAATGACTGTACCAAATTCTTATTTTTTGTGCCCACCTTGATTTTTGTGGCCATCTGACTGTACTACCTCCATAACAACAACCACCTCATTTTTTGTGCCTCAAAAAATGTGCCCAACAAACGTACACAGTACGACCCTCCTCAAAAAATGTGCCCAACTAGTAGAGTATAGACTGTACGGTATTGTATAGAACAACAACAATAAATGCCTTGGGAAACATGTTCATCTCCTTGGGATTCATACCCTCTTGAGAAAAAAATCTTATCCTTGGGATTCGTGCCCACTCGAGAAAAATAGTAGCTCCGTCTATCTCTGCAAATTACCCAACCGAAATGCACACTCTTGGAAATGCTTTCCTTCAACTTGTCTTGCACACTACCCTAAGATCTCTCTTATAACTTGAGAGTGAATTTTCACCTTCACCATTCCCTTAATACAAAGGCCAAGATTAAATCTTGCCTTTTCAATATCATGGGTTGAGAAACTTTTCCCCCAAAAGTGGTTACATTTAATTCTAATAAAGTCACCCTTTACTTTATGAAACAAGTGCACTTTATCTCATAAAGTCACTTTATAAAATTAAAACAATGGAATACTTTATAAAATGTCTCATTTACATAAGAGTCACTTTAAATTTTATAAAACAACATTACAAAGTAAAGTAGCCTAGCTAGTGCATGGCCACTTCCGCATAGAATACAAAAACATGCGAAGTGCCTCCAAAGCTAAATATCTAACACTCCCTCTTAGCGAGGGAGGTACTCACTGCTATCATCAATAGGTCTCACCCTCAAATCCATCACATTGTTCGTTGTAGGAGATCCCTCTAAACCTGGAACCAACGCTACTACCTGCACTGAACTCGAATCTGAAGATAACCTTTTGGCAGCCACCCTGAACCCTAAGCTCCTAGGAGAATCAATTCTCCACTCTTGAGCACTGGTTCACTCATGATGGTTGAGCCTCCTGCCAATACTCAAAAGAGACTCCATCTCTTCCATTGGAATTTGAGACTGTGCCCTTGGCAACACTGCAACCTCAGGAGCCTCATGCTCCTTGTGTGATTCATCAACCGTGGGTTGTGCACTAAACTTGTACAACTCACCGAACTGATCACCAATCAACTATGGATCAATCAATCCTGCTCTCTCCGAGTATATAAAAACATGTCCCATATCATATATATCTGGAAAAATCTACACATGTCCCCTCTTGAACAATGTTGAATAACCTGCATCTTCAAGGCCGAGACCGAGAGAAAGTTTACCCTCATCCTTGGAACAAAGAGGACCCCATCCTGATCAATGTAACCTCCACGACTAAGTTGGAATCTAACATTTCCAACTCCTCGCACTGCATGTGCATGTCCCCCTTCTAACTGAATGAACCGGTCAAGACCAGTCTCAGAAATGATATGGAATATATGTCATATTCCGGTCATATGACACTAGGCCCCACTATCAACATACCAAGTACCATTCTGAACTAATCCATTGTTGTCGACACTAAAAATAAGGGAGAACAATGAGAACTCCTTCTCAAATCTTCTTGCAAAGTTCTCTTATTTTGTTGAACCTGCAACTACCGTATCTTCCTCCTCCTCCTCCTCCTTCTTATTCTTGTTCATGTATTTGTAACTTTGGAATGTATTCACTTGTATATTTTATATATTGTATCTTTTTGTACCACAATGTTCCTATCGGGAGAATCATTAATATAATAAAGTCATGTAAAGTCATAGAGATTAACCCTTTGTTGTAAGTTGGGGAAATAGTCCCCACAGTTGAGGGGTATTAGGGTTACTAGACTCTCCTAGAGAAGTTGGCCCTAGTGAGTAATTGTCAAGTGGAAAACTAGTGTAAATAGAGAGTGAGACTCTCTATTTGAAACAAACACCCACTCAACTGCAGCGCATGAGTGAGAAAAGAAGAGCTCACACAAGTGAGAGACAGAACAGTTGTCGAAGATCATCTTTATGTCTTTGGATTTTACTTTTACCATTGGTGCTCATTCTATCTTTCATGAAGTTGCGGGGTTTTCTCCTTTATGGTTTCCCCGAGGAAAGCTCTTTGTGTCTCTTGTCTCTTGTGATTATTGATGTACATGTTATTCTCTCAGATAAGATCCTAAGTTCATATTGACTAAATGATAAAAAACTAACATGGTATCATAGCTAACCTGAGAAAAAGACACTATGCAGCTATAGAAGCTAGGGCTTCTTACTTTTTGGGTCTCTCTCCATAGATCATCAACAAAATGAGGCTATGCTAACTCTCCATTGAAGGGTGCATCTTTCTGTCGAAGCAAAATCTGATTTTGAGCATTTTCAGTTTTTGACTTGTCACTACTGCGGGAAATTAGGGATTTCCACAGAAGTGGAATTTTTGAGTGAGCCCAGCATAGGATTGCTCTCCTCCTCAAAATCAAAATTTAGAGACCAAGATCAAAATTTTTGGTTGGGTAAAACTTCAGGAAAGTCAAACCCTAATTTGACCTCGGACCAGAAAACCCTAAAGGAGTAAAACTAGTCATTTTGGTGCATTTGCTATATCTCGAGATTGGAGAAGGCTCAGGAGCCAAAACTTTTACAGGACGAAGATAAATTCCTGATGTACCTTGTGTAAAATTTTCAGCCTCGTATTCATTATATTCTGGTAAATTCATGGAGATTAACCCTCTGTTGTAAGTTGGGGAAATAGTCCCCACAGTTGAGGGGTATTAGGGTTATTAGACTCTCCTAGAGAAGTTGGCCCTGGTGAGTAATTGTCAAGTGGAAAACTAGTGTAAATAGAGAGTGAGGCTCTCTATTTGAAACAAACACTCACTCAACTGTAGTGCATGAGTGAGAAAAGAGGAGCTCACACAAGTGAGAGAGAGAGGACAGCTGTCAGAGATCATCTTTATGTCTTTGGGTTTTACTTTTACCATTGGTGCTCATTCTATCTTTTAGGAAGTTGTGGGGTTTTCTCCTTTATGGTTTCCCCGAGGAAAGCTCTTTGTGTCTCTTGTCTCTTGTGATTATTGATGTACATGTTATTCTCTCAGATAAGATCTTAAGTTCATATTGACTAAATGATAAAAATCTAACATGGTATCAGAGCTAACCTGAGAAGAAGACACTGTGCAGCTACAGAAGCTAGGGCTTCTTACTTTTTGGGTCTCTTTCCATAGATCATCAGCAAAAGGAGGCTATGCCAACTCTCCATTGAAGGGCGCATCTTTCTATCGAAGCAGAATCTAATTTTGAGCATTTTCAGTTTTTGACCTGTCACTACTGCGGGAAATTAGGGATTTCCACATAAGTGGAATTTTTGAGTGAGCCCAGCATAGGATTTATCTCCTCCTCAAAATTGAAATTTAGAGACCAAGATCGAAATTTTTGGTTGGGTAAAACTTCAGGAAAGTCAAACCCTAATTTGACCTCGGACCAGAAAACCCTAAAGGACTAAAACTAGTCATTTTGGTGCATTCGCTATATCTCGAGATTGGAGAAGGCTCAAGAGCCAAAAATTTTACAGGACGAAGATAAATTCCTGATGTACCTTTTGTAAAAGTTTCAGCCTCATATTCATTATATTCTAGTAGATATGATTCCTCCAAATCAAGGTTCCAACCTCCCCAAGGATTCATCCCTAAACATGACACCTAGGGAAAATTGCTATATCTCGGGCTATGAAGGTCCAAATGAAGTTTTTGAAGATGTTATAGATAGGGAATGGACTGTAATTTCTGTGGTAAAAGTTTTAGAACCCAAGGGTTAAATAGTGACACACTATAGTCTGTACAAGTTCTCTATGTTGAACAGTCCTGAAATAAGTCACCTTGGGAAACTCGCATAAGTCCCAATTGGTGAAACCAATTCTGCTCAAACCTGTGGTGATGGAAAGAGGATAGATGCAACTACCTTAGTGCGATGTTTCAAACACAGAGGAGCAGTACTTTCATATATATTGTAGAAAAAATATCAGGCAATTCTGCAGAAGAAATTGAAGAAAACTAGGGCATCAGATATTTTGCAGTTCTGATCACATTTTAGGGAAAATGAGTACGCTGCTCAGCTTGCCTTCAGGAGGCACATATTTATATACAATTATATTAGAAATATTTCAGGTTTTGAAAATTAGGGTTTCTCTGAGAAACCCTAGATCATCCAGATCTGGAACCAAGACGGACACCTCAAATCGGTAAAATCTAATCTTTTGCTATTTACATTTGAGGTTCTCATTTCAAAATGACCTATCACAACAGCTTGATGAAAAGCTTACTCAAGCTAAAAAAAATATGAGCATGGAAGTATAGGATCTCATTGGTTCTTGAAGAAAATGAATTGGACTCCTACATAAGTGGATAAGTTCCAGTTCTAGAGGGAGAAGAGGCTAAGGCCTTACATAAGAAGAACTTACTCAAGGCCAAGAGGATTATTGTTGATTCTATCAAGGACCTCCTTATACCACATGTGTCTTCCCTAAAGACACCTAAAGAGATGTTTGATTCCTTAACCAAGCTATTTGAAGTAAAGAACATAAATCAAAAGATGACTTTGAGAAACCAATTGAAGAATGTAAAGATCTAGAATGCAAAGACCATACAGTCATACTTTACAAGGGTCTCTCAAATCAAAGAACAACTTGAAGTAGTGGATGAAGAAGTAGAGAATGCATAAATTGTGATAACCACCTTGAATGGCCTCCCTGGAACATGGGATTCATTCATTTGAGGAATGTGTGCCAGAAGGAAGTGATTACTTTCAACAGACTCTGTGAAGAGTACACACAAGAAGAAGCTCGACTCGTAATAAGAGAAGAGAAGATGGGAGCAACTGAAGATCAAGCTCTCATGATTCAAAGAAGATCCTTCAAGCGATGAGGAATATGAAGATATCAATTCTTGAAGAACCTCTTATCCATCTTAGCATTTGGATAAGAAATGATGTTGTTATGAATGAAGAAGATGATGAAGCTGAAAGAAGGAGTCTACCCATGAAACAAATAAAGATAAGTGTTCAATTGTCATTTCATGATGTTGTTTGGTTATGCATTTGTTTATATTCAGTTGATGTGTTATGCATGATTGAATGCTTCCATTGATGACAGTATACTACTAATATGCATGTGATGGGTAAGTAGCTCATGGTGCTATACAACTCTCAATTGCTACTTATCTAGAATGAAACCTCTTTGCTGACATATTGGATTAGTGCACAATCTCAATGATGTCATGGTAGAGATGGAAAGCATCTAGAATGTTTTTGTAAGATATGGATGAATATTGTATTGGCTAAAATAGTTGCATGATTATATATTTATGCATAAGAATTTTCCATTATGAATGTGCCTTATGAAATGTTTCTAACCATACAGCTAATGCATTTGACTTGTAGGAAAGATCGCGTACAATCGCCTACAAGAAAAGAAGGATGAGACTTGTTCCAAAGAACAAGTGAGGACAGTTCAAGATTCACTCTAATAATCCAAAATGGAGAATGATGACTAGAATGTGATGTCAAAGACCTGAAGGGAAGTCCGTAGTATCTTCCATATGGATCTACAAGATCTAGCATGCAGTAGATGCCAACATTGTGGGATACATGGCAATATTCTTAATACGAGGATTCTCACAGAAAGAAGGCATAGACTGTGAAGAGACATTTGCAGCCATAGGAAGTTAAGACTTATGATAGGGAGACTCATGTGTGCAAATTAAAGAAGGCCTTGTACGAGCTTAGAAGGCACCCATGGGATAACACATGCATGAGGATCTTGAAGATCACCTAGAGTAATGAAGATATTAACCTTTTCTACAAGGTTGAAGATGAAAGCCTATAGAGGATCACAAGTTCACAGATGGGTGCAAGAAGAACTCTTGAAAAGGTTCAAGATAGAGGATCTTGGTATCCAGTGACCCTATATGGATAAATAGAATATTAGTAGCAAAGGAAGCTACTTATCACTCCACTACATGATGTTTCAATACATAGAGTATGAAAGGCAGAGGGAGAATGATGCTCCACTTAAGAGGAAGTGACTACAGAAGATCCTGAGGTTCGACATGGTACGACGAGATGGACAGATTACTGATGGCTCTAAGATTTATTGACAAATCAGATTCAAACCTTTGCTTCAAGGTTGAAGGTGGAAGACCAATGATGCTCCTGTTATATGTCGATGACTTATTCCTAACAAGGAAAGAGGAACTCATTAAAGTTGCAAGAAGGAGACTTGTTGCTGAGTTCGAGATGAAGGACTTGGGTATGATGCACTACTTTCTAGGCATGGAGGTGTGCCAGAGTGCGGATGGAATCCCCCTTGGACAAGGGAAGTATGCAGTGGAGATCCTCAAGAGGTTCAGGATGATGGACTACAAGGCCATGGCCACACCTATGGAATCAAACCTGAAGTTGTTGAGTGATGCTTCATCAGAGTCAGTTGATGCAACAGTGTATCGTCAGATGATCAGGTCATTGATGCACTTGCAAAATACGAGACTATATATTTGCTTTCCTATGAACACATTGAGCCAGTTCCTGACATATCCGAGACGTGTTCACCATATTGCTGCAAAGCATATTTTGAGGTACATGAAGGGTACAGTTGACTATGGGCTCAATTATGATATGAATCAGAATATTAACCTGGAGAGTTATGTGGATTCGGATTGGGCAGGTAGTTCCATTGATAGGAAGAGCACTTTGGGGTGCTGCTTTAGTATGGTATCAGGTGTGATCTCTTGATTTAGTAGGAAGGAGTCCTGCATGGTGCTGAGTATAGCCGAGGCAAAATATGTTTCCACTTGCTCGACTATTTGTGAGAGAGGAGCAGTGAAGCTCTAGTTTGTGATCCAGATTGAGATCTCTCGAAAGAGGGAGTTATAGCATAGCCGATGATGCAGGTTGTCTGAGCATAAAATCATGGCAAAGTTGTATGTTTCTCAGACGTAATCAATCATGTAGGTTGTCCTCGGATGTGATCAATTCTAGTGAAGCTCGCAAGTTATCCTTGGATGTAATCAGCCCTGATGTAATTCTATGCTAGAAATGGCTAGAGTGAAGTTTGAGTACTTCAGGGAGAAGCTTGTTGTTCTCCAGATCAAGGTTCCTTCCAAGGGGAAGTGATGATTCCATGAGACTTTCTGACATGGTGGTAGGCGAGGCCTCCCATGGTCAGATGTAAGTGTATAGCCTTTCTGACATGGTGGTAGGTGGGGTCTCCCATGGTCAGATGTAAGTGCAGGGCCTTTCCTCATATGGAACATGGTGTGTCCTACAATGGTGATGGATGTAAGCGTTGGGCCTTTTCGACATGGTGGGAGGTTGGGCCTCCCATGGTCGGATATAAGTTTTGAGACCTACATCCAACATGAAAAAGGGCTGGCTCTATAGTGGAAATCCTTACAGAGGCAAGGTGCTACATCCAGCATGAAAAAGGGCTGGCTCTGTAGTGGAAATCCTTGCAGAGGAAAGGTACTACATCCAGCATGAAAAAGGGTTGGCTATGTAGGGGAAATCTTTGCAGAGGCAAGGTGTTGCATCTAGCATGAAAAAGGGTTGGCTCTGTAGGGGAAATCCTTGCAGAGGCAAGGTGTTGGATCCATCATGAAAAAGGGTTGGCTCTGTAGGGGAAATCCTTGCAAAGGCAAGGTGTTGCATCCATCATGAAAAAGGGTTGGCTCTGTAGGGGAAATCCTTGCAGATGCAAGGTGTTGCATCCAGCATGAAAAAAGGGTTGGCTCTGTAGGGGAAATCCTTGCAAGGGCAAGGCAGTACATCCAGTATGAAAAAGGGCTGGCTCTATTGATGAAGACCTACATGGAGGCTAGGCCTACAACCAGCATGAAAAAGGGTTGGCTCTGTAGAACTTCCTATGACGAGAAGAATTGAGAGATAACACCATTTGCTCGAGATAGCGGGAGCAGTGGCAATGATGATGATTCAGTGATGATCCAGCTTTGATAATGATCCAATGATGATGATGATCCAGTGATGATCCAGCTTTGATGAATGATCTAGTGACGAAGACTTGTGCTGATGAATTGTGTCAAGAGAATACCTTTCTAGTTAAGAGGGAGTGTTGATGTATTTGTAACTTTGGAATGTATTCACTTGTATATTTTATATATTGTATTTCTTTGCACCCTAATGTTCTTATCGGGAGAATCATTAATATAATAAAGTCATGTAAATTCATAGAGGCTAACCCTCCATTGTAAGTCGGGGCAATAGTCCCCACAGTTGAGGGGTATTAGGGTTATTAGACTCTCCTAGAGAAGTTGGCCCTGTTGAGTAATTGTCAAGTGGAAAACTAGTATAAATAGAGAGTGAGACTCTCTATTTGAAACACACACTCACTCAATTGTAGCGCATGAGTGAGAGAATAGGAGCTCGCACAAGTGAGAGAGAGAACGACTGTCGAAGATCATCTTTCTGTCTTTGGGTTTTACTTTTTCCATTGGTGCTCATTCTATCTTTGAGGAAGTTGCGGGGTTTTCTTCTTTATGATTTCCCTGAGGAAAACTCTTTGTGTCTCTTGTCTCTTGTGATTATTGTTGTGCATGTTATTCTCTCAGATAAGATCCTAAGATCAAATTGACTAAATGATAAAAATCTAACACTTCTTCTCAAGACACTGAGAATTAAAGTGTCCATACAAGTTGCAAGTTAAATATCGAACTTTGCTCAAGTCCTTCTTTGACTTCTTCTTTCTCTTAGCAGAAAGAGCAACATTATATTCATTAAAAACCTCCTTCTGTCCACTGCCTTGAGATCCTTTCTGAGTGAAATCGTCCCATAATATACTCCAATCTGGAAGTTTTTCTCGAGCAACCAAACACTTCACAAAGAATTCTCATTCCTTAGTGAAGCCTTTCAAGTCTATCCTCACTAACTCAGAATTAGAAATGACTTCTCCAACTGTAGCTAACTAATATTTTATTTGGGCCACCGGGTAAGAAAATAAGCTACACCCTCACCCTTAGCCATCTTGGTTCCCTACAATTTTTCCTTGAGAGCCATTATCCAGTTCTCATTCTTAGCCTCAAACAAGCCTTTAAATGTAGTCCACATATTATAACCAATCTTCTTCTCAGCTACATGTGGAATAAGGTGGTCCCTTATACCATCCCGAATCAACCTTTGGGATTTGGCCTCTTTTATCTCATGCATATCCAAAGCAACAATATCAATATCATGAGGAGGAGTTACCATGATGCTAACTATGATCCATAGTCTATTTTCCTTAAGAACATTAGTCATCCTGACTTTCCACTCCAAGTAGTTGGACATACCATCCAACCAATCCTCATATCTGATACAAGAAGCCATCTCTGCTATTAAAGAAAAAAAATAGGCCACCAAAAGAACAATAGCTTCACTCTTCCCCGCCACATGCAAGTCACATCTAGATAAGGTCTTCCAATATTCAAGTTGTTAAAAAAAAACAGCAGGAACTCTTGCCCAACAAATCAACACTACTGATGTACCCACAATCAATTGTAAACACAGAGCATCATCTCTGATACCATGTAGAAATATTGACAAAAATTTCAGACTTTTTTGAAACACTTAGTTTACCCATATTTCATACTTAAAACTTGTCATTAATAAAAAAACCTCTCATGCATTTAAATCAATAACCCAACAAGCTAAAACACTGAAACTAAGTCTGTAGTAGCGACAAATCACATAAAAAACAATAGGCCGATAAACCCATAAAACAACAGAAATTTGGTCAATGTGACCCTAGAAAAACCAATTCAAGAGAAAATTGTATTGCAGCATTTATCTGGCATAAACTAATTTACAACATTTATTACAACAATAAATGACTGTACCGGATTCTTGTTTTTGTGCCCACCTCGATTTCTGTGCCTAGATCGATTTATGTTCCCAGTTGACTGTACAACCTCCACAACAACAACCACCTCAATTTCTGTGCCTCGAAAAACGTGCCCAACAAACTCTACATAATATGACCCTCCTCGAAAAATGTGCCTAGTTGGTACCGTACAAACTGTACGGTACGATACAAAACAACAACAATAAATGCCTTGAGATACGTGCCCAACTCCTTGGAATTCATGCCCCTTTGAGAAAAAAATTTATCCTTGGGATTCGTGCCCACTTGATAAAAATAGCAGCTCCCTCTCTCTCTGCAAATTACCTAGCCAAAATGCACATTCTTGGAAATGCTTTCCTTCAACTTGTCTTGCACACTACCCTAGGCTCTCTCTTATAACTTAAGAGTGACTATTCACCTTCTCCATTCTGTAAATCCAAAGGCCAAGATTAAATCTTTCCTTTTCAAGATCAAGGGTTGAGAAACTTTCCTCCAAAATACGATTACATTTAATTATAATAAAGTCACATTTTACTTTATGAAACAAGTGCACTTTATCTCATAAAATCACTTTATAAAATTAAAACAAGGGAATACTTTATAAAACGTCTCATTTACATAAGAGTCACTTTAAATTTTATAAAACAACATTACAAAGTAAAGTAGCCTAGCTAATGCATGATCACTTCCGCATACAAGACAAAAACATACGAAATGCCTCCATTGCTAAATCTGTAACAACTCTTCCTTTAATTATGAAGCTAGATTAACTTTTGTCATTCACATAAATACAATTCAACGATGGCATGCATAAATAGTTGATATTGTTTGTATGTTAGAGAATTATTTGACTACAAGTTTCATGGACTTGTAAAGGAATCTTTTGATTCGTCTAATTGATTAGGTTTAATTAGTTGGAAATGTCATTTGTCATTTAATATTATTATTAGAGAAATACATGGAAATTTTAAAAAAGTTTAATTACGAAAGAGAAAAAACATAAGGATTTATCGTAGATGATTTCATTGTCCATTGTTTATTTTATTATTCCATTAATTTCATTAAAAGTATTAATGGCACTTAGGTGTGTTACAATATATGCAATGTGATAAAAACAAAATACAAAGATAGATGCTACACACAACTCTACAAACAAATGCAAAAAGGTAAAAGATTTATTTCAGTATAAGACGTTTTATTTATTTCTTTTGTTAACATCATACCTTCAAGTAGTGATGTTAATTATATGAACACTAAGTATAATATGTTTTAGCCTTCAATGCCACAAGTTAATAGAAAACTTAATATGCCACAAAAGTTAATTGAAAACTTAATAACTAACTTTGTACCCCATTCCATTGAACAATCATTTAAAAAGGCATCAACATAATCGAGAGATGATTCTTGGTTACTTCCAAAACAAATTAACCCACACAATTTCTCTAGCAATAATGTAAATATAGTTGTCATTCACCATATTCACCGTATAGTGCAATGATAATTAAAGATATTGGATTTAATGAAAGAGTGGAAAAACAAAATTCTATTTATTCATAATAATAATTTGAAAATCAAATATATTTAAATTATAATAAAAAATATTATCCACTTACTCATAAATATAATTCATAATATATCAAATTTTTAATATATTTTGTAAAATATTAATATTAATATAATTACTTTTATTTAATCAAATTTCAAAATAACCATATAATCAAAGTAATGCAAAACCCAAAACATAAAAAATGAGAGGCACTTTCATTTCATTCAATCATGATACAATAGGTTCAAACTATGACATTATGGGGCCTGATTTATTACTTGTTGTGGAATAATTCGAGATGTCTCGCAGAGTCTATAAAGGTTTGAACTCTACTGATATCGCATTAAGGCAAAGAAACCATAAACTTTTAGTGACTTTAGACCTATTACAATGTGTAATTTGGCTTACAAGATCATATCTAAAATTATTGCAAATAGAACAAAGCCAGTGTTATCCGAACATATATCTCAGGAACAATTTGGTTTCCTACAAGACATGCAAATCTTCGATGTTGTAGGCATGGCACAAGAGATTTTTCACGGCATTAAGACAAGAAAGTTGTAGGCGTTGATACTAAAGTTGGATTTGGTAAAAGCTTATGATCGAGTAAACTATGGGTTTCTTAGGCTTATATTATTACAGGTGGGACTGGACTTGGCTTCTACTAATTGGATAATGGCTTGTGTGGAATCTGTTAGTTTTGTGGTTATCATTAATGGATCTCCTACAAATTTTTTCAGAGGTACTAGGGGGATCAGACATGACTACCCTTTATCTCCCCTCCTTTTTCTTCTTAACATAGAAGGACTCAACAAGTTGATATAATATAAAAGAGAGAGGGGTGGGATTACTGGCATTTGCATATCGATTGTTAGAAATATCACACATATTTTATTTGTGGACGACGTTATGATTTCTGTCTTGGGATAAAGTGGTGAAGGGCTTAGATATGAATATGTTTGGGACAAATTTTGCAGCGCCTCCGGTATGCAAATTAGTGATAAGAAGTCAATCTTTCTCTATCATGGGGTGGATGCAAATGATATCAACATGCTCCAAAATATATTCTCGTTTGCACTCAAGAGATTAGAAGAAGGTACCAAATATTTGGGATATGTACTCAAACCCAATAATTATTTGGTGAAGGACTAGTTTTGGTTAATCAATAAATTTAAAATTCAAATTAACCATTGGAGTTTGAGGTGGCTCTTAATGGGTGGTAGGTTGACTTTGATTAATTCACTCTTAACCAATTTGCTAGTTTATTGGTTATCGTTATGTAAAGTGCCTAAATCCACTAGTACAACTATCAACACCAAGATTTTCAATTTTTTATGGTTTGGATTGTTGGATAAGAAAAATTATCATCTGGCTAAGTGGGAGAATATTGCTAGGCATATTTCTTTTGGAGGATGGGGTAGCAAAAACTAATATTTATTTGCAAAGGCACTTACAACAAAAAGACTTTGGAGGGCTCTGGACAATATGTGGCATAGGGATATCGAAGAAAAATATCTAAAAAATATGGGAATTAATAAGTGGATCCAAATGGATAAAAAACCCTTGAGAGGTGCTTCAAATATATGTCATGGCATCACAACTGCATTCAATATTCTTGGTCAATGGTTGGTTTGGATGCCTAGTAGAGGGGATTCCATACGGGTGGGTATGTATCCGATTATGGGAGGAATGGATAAATATATCCTATCATCAGCTCTAGTTAATGCTTTTCATCGGACCGAACAATATTTGCTAAATCATTTTATCAAACACCGAAATAATGGATGTACTGGAACATATTGGATGACTTCTACAAATTTGGGATTGGCGAAAAGTCATGGTATGGATTAGGAGGAATACATATGTGATTTAAAAAAAGGTGGTATTATGCTATCAAATGAGATGGATTCCTTAGCTTGGACATGGAATAGGACTTCCGGTGTTGTTACAGCTAAATTGACATATGAGACGCTCTGGCATAATTATTAATCGGTGGTGACTCGGTGGCACCAAGTAGTTTGGCGATGGAAGATTCCGTTGAAATGTAAAATCTTTATTTGCCTTGCTCTAAACAACAATATATTAACATGGGAGAATTTGGTTAAAAGAGGTTTTATGGGACCAAGTATATGCGTGTTATGCCTTGCACATGAGGAAACCTGTAGTCATATTTTTACACAATGTGCCTTCATAAAACACATATGGTTCTGCATGCGGGGATTTACTCAGTCATTGGATAACTAAAATGGTGACTACCTGGAATCATGCCTAAACAATTGGAGGCATACATAGTATAGCTTGATGAGCTTACCTGTCTCTATATATGCTGGGAGGTTTGGAAAAAACGTAATCGTTATATTTTTTAGAACATTATACCTTCTATAGGTTCCACTATCAACAGAATTACAGCCTCATACTTAGAGATGTATGAGCGAGAAAAACATAACAAGTTCAAGGTACATAGGCTGCCATTATTTGACAGAGATTGTTGTAGGCCATTTTTTTACGGGGAGTCACAAGGGGAGGCAACCTGTGGAGGTGTCGGGGCTATATTATGGCTTAAGGAAGTTTCTTATTACAAGATCAACTTTAACTGTGGACCTGGAACAAACACCATATTAGAAGTTTTGGCATTATGGATATTGCTATATTTTACCAAGTCTTTAGGGCAAAGATTCTAAAGGTTTTTGGTGACTCAAAGGTTGTAATAAAATGGGTTAATGGTATAGGTAAGCTACAGGTGATTATGCTAAAAAATTGGTTAAACAAGATTAAAGAGATGACACTAACATTTGATATTATCATATATGAACATACTTACAAGGAATTCAATATGGTGGCTGGTGCTCTTTCTAAGTTAGCTTTAGAGCTTCAAGAAGGAACAACCTTGATACAATTATTCCAGAATGATAGGCAGATTGAACAAACAATATCTAGGATCTTCTAATCCACAGTGAAGGCTACCGATCACAAGATAGTGTCGCTCCCCCATACATAACCATTTTTTTTTATGATTTTGCCTCCAATACTTATTTCCAGATTAGTAGATATTTTGACTTTTAAAGATGATAGGAGTAACTTCTTTTATTTTTGTGTTTTGGCTGGAGCTTGTGCTTACAGGATCTATCTGAAGATGGCATTTGAGACAATATCTTGTTGTATCGGGCTCGACCATATGCATGCTTCATTTTATCTTTAATATTTGTAGATTTCTAGTATTATGTAGATAGTTAGATATCTATTAGTTAGTAGATATGCTCTCTTTGATTTATTATATTACTATAGACTTCATATGATGGACAACTTGCATGGGATGACTATGATGAACTCTTATGTGTGTTTGATGCTATCTTTTTTTCAGATGAAAAAATCCAAGCCTTGATATTTAGTGTGAATCAAAGGCCATCTAAATGGGCCCCCCGTAACTGGGAATTACAACAACTTTCAGCCAACTGAGAAAGCTAATAATAAAAAAGATCAATTGTGCAACAGAATACAAAACACTCCCAAACCCCTCCAGGTGAAGCCAACAATCATCCAGGATTGTCAAATACATGCCAACCAGACTACTAAGGAGCACAATGGGAACCCAGATAGCTGATCCAGAGATGGCCTCCCCTTTGCTGAAACATATTCTAGAGAAGCCAAACATATCAATGCCAAATAAAAAAAGGGAGACAAGCTCCGGCACTTTGCTCTAAAAGAGCTCAAATTCACCTATCATGCAGGTAGAACCATCAATCACTTCAGTAAAATGTAGGACACCAAGGGCCAAAGCTAGGGCATCTTTGGATAAGTTGTTTGCACTCTGATTGTGCTCCCTGTAAACATGGCGAAAGTCCAGCCACGAAAAACCTCTGAAAAGTATTCTAACATTCTCACGCCAATGAATCAACTCAAGGGAGGTAAGGGGAGCTTTGTCCTTTGCCCAGCTGATTATCACCGATGAGTCTCCAAATATCTGTAAGTAGGGGATGCCCATCATAGATGCCACCTTGAGGAGAGACTACAAGGCAAGGAGTTCTACTCTAGTATTGGTTGATGGGCCACATCCCATCTTAAAGGGGATGGTATGCGAGCTGCTGATAGACAAAAAGATGCCAGCCCCACCCTGTGAAGAAAAGGAAGCCCCGTCAAAGAAGCCACAAGGAAAGACTGTAACCGAAGCAGCTCCTATATTCCTGATATTGACCTTCTCTATAGGCACTGGATACAAATGCATCAAATAGTCAACCTGATACAGGATACTACTGACAGAAGTCAATACACCATCAAAAATACTATTGTTTTGTGCCTTCCAAATACACCAGCAGACAAAGAACAACAGGTATCTGCAGCCCAAGTGTTCAGAATATTTAGATAACCAGACCTTCAAACAAATTGTGATAGTGTCCACTGAGCTGGGATGATCGCAGGAATAGTTCACACTAATCAAGGACCAAACCGAGGAGGTAAATGGGCACTCCAAAAAGATGTGATGAATGGTTTCTTCTTCCAAAAGACATAAAGCACATCTTCCAGGACCAAACCGACCACGCTTAACAAGGTTATCCAAAGTTAAAATTCTATTGAATAGAACCAACCAGAAGAAACAATTAATCTTTAATGGAAAAGCATCGTGCCATAACTGCACCAAGAGTCGGTCACAGGATGGTTCTAACAACGTTTTGGCCATCAAGTCATATACCTAAGCAACTATGACCATGCCATTTTTTTTGTTATGGGACCATAGTAATTTATCTGGCATGTGCTTGAGTCTCGTACCCCCTTTTTCAAGACTAGAATTATAATCATTCCAGTTGGTAGCTCAGGAACCTTCCAGCTCCAGATATTCTGCGCGAAGCCAATAGGACCCAGTCACGATGGAAGGGTTGTGGGCTCCCTGAAGCGTCATAATGCCATAATCAATAAGATATTCTATAAGATCTGGAGGGAGAAATGGTTGGGCTATGGAGCCAATAATGAGATCAGATCCAATATGAATGTTATTGCCAATCCCAACCAACCATCCCAATTCCCTACCCAACCAAGATAGGGTAGATAAAAAACCATTCTAGAAGATTGAGGTTCCCTTGACAAGAAAGTTTTTCAATTTGAGCCATACCTCCACAGACTGGTTTTTTAAATACTTTGCTGAAATCACTTGATGCCAAATGCCAGAGCCATTAAGCACCACCCATAATCTCTTTATTTGTAAAGAGACACTCAACCATTCGAGGTTTTTTATGTCCCAACCCCCGAACTCAACAAGTCTGGAGAGCAGTTGCCAATCCACCAAATGATAATGAAACCTATCACCTAAAGAGCCCCATAAGAAAGCAAAGATCAGCTTCCTTAATTTGTTAAGTATGGACTTGGGAACTGGTGCAAGGCCAAACCAATAAACCAACAGACTGATAAGTATAGCACAAACAAGTACAAGCCTACCACCCAAGGAGAGAAGTTTATTTGTCGAATGAAGAATCCTCCTTTCGAAACATTTAATCAGCCACAACCAGTCTTTAACCTTATACCCACACGGCTTGATGAAATACCCCTGGTATTTAAAGCCGTTCCGAATTGGCTCCATCTTGTATGGTAAGATATTCTGAATACTGCTTTGCATCCCCAAATCCAGTTCACTAAAAAGGAAACCAGATTTTTCTAAGCTGATACACATACTTGATGCCAAGTAGAAAGTGTCAAGAATGACTTCAAAAGCCATTCATTCAGCCAAAGTACCAATGCCAAAAAGAACTACATCGTCCACAAAAAAGAGATGGGTGAGAGTCATGTTGGCCGAGATTTTAATGCCACGAATCCTTCCCTTTGCCTTTGCATCTTTAATCAACAAACTTAGTCCTTCAATGACAAGGATGAACGGGAGAGGGGACAAGGGGCATCCCTGCCTAATCCCCCTGGAAGAAGTGAAAAAACTAGAAGGAGTACCATGAATCAAAACTGTGAAATTAACCGAGGTGAGGCATCCCATGATCCAGTTAACTCCGCCTAGGGGGATACCAATCTAGAGCAGAATGAGATGAAGATAAGACCAATTTACCTTGTCAAATGCTTTGACCAGGTCGATTTTAAGAACCAAAGCACTTCACTTTTTAGTATTCAATGTATGAAGAGCTTCCTGAGTGATCCCTATTGGCTCCACAATCTGTTTGTTCCGGAGGAAGCCAAATTGTTCAGGCGAGATGTGCTTATCCAGAAAGGGCTTAAGCCTGAGAGCAACAACTTTTGCGATGAGCTTATATACCAAGTTGCAGAGAGAGATAGGCCTAAAGTCGGCAAAGGATAGGGGCTTCTCCTTTTTTGGGATAACCGTAATAAAGGTGGAGTTCAGAGAGGCTTCCACCCATCCCAACATCCTAGAAGATTCAACAGCAACAAGTAGTTCTTTCCCCATAAGGTCAACGAAACAGAGAAAGAATTCTACAAGCCATCCATTAGGGCCTGGACTTCTATCCTTTTTTGAAAGACCGAAGTGCCCCCTCCACTTCTCCCAGTGTTATCTTAGATGTAAAAGCATCAGATTCTTCTTTAGGAACAAAGGAAGGAAAAAGTTGAATGACCTTGAGCTGGTCAACAATATTAGTTCTATTGTCATCTTTAAAAATCCCAACAAAATGACTAATGCTGAGTTCCTTCAGCTTACCCTCATCCTCCACCCAATTATTATCTTCGTCCATCAAAACCCAAATGAAGTTGTGGTTCCTGCGAGCCGATGCTAAGGAGTGAAAGTATTTAGTATTAGCATCACCAAGCTCAGCCCATTTAGTTCTACTTTTTAGCTTCTAGGTCAAGATATCATGAGAAATCAGCTTGAATTTTCTAGCTCTGAGAGACTTAAGGGAGACAGTATCATCAAAGGAGAGAATACCAGATGGACAATAAGTTAGCAATTTGGAGATCTCATCTAACACAACCTGATATTCCCTATTCATTTGTAGAGCCCTATCCCGAGTCCACAGTTTAACTTCCTTCTTAAGAAACCTCAACTTCAGGGCCAGACCCTTCATGTCATCCAACAAGGGGTCCTCTTCCCAGGAGTCCCAACACTCCTTAACAAAAACACATAAATCTTCCTCTACTAGCCAGGCCCTATTAAATTTGAAGGGATACATCCTTGAATTTGCATCTACTGCCCATTCCAAGCAAATTGGATAGTGGTCTGAGACATCAGACGGAGTAGACCAAACTTTGTGATGATGGAGACTAGGAATAACTAAAGATGCAATCAAGAATCTATCAAGCCTTTTGCTGATACCATGGATACCAGCTCGACCATTCCTCCAAGTAGGACCTGCAAAAGGAGGGGCCAAGTCAACTAGATCATGAGAATCAATGAGCTGAGAAAAATAGTGGGCAAGTGGGTATAAGAGGGATTTGTTCCCCCAGATTTCATCAACCCCAAGGGTGAAGTTTAGGTCTCCTGCTAGAATAAGATTAGGAAGTAGCAGTAAGCCTCCGACAATGACCTTTTCCCAGAAAATTTCCCGGTCCTTATAAGGGCCATAGCAATTGAGAATAGAAAGGATATCAGGGGAATCCCTGAACCGAGCTTTAACCAAAATACCAGCTATTGATTCATAAGCCTTGCAACGGACTGAGTTAGGGTTCTATCCCGTCAACAACCCACCAAAAAGACCAACAACACTGGTCGCACAGAACTCCCATCCTGGAAGGAGTTTTGAAAAATCCAGAAGAGCAGGGTAATGGCTACACATGGTTTCTTGCAACATAATCAGGTTAGTTGATAGAGTACGAAAAAGAGCACCGAGGGATCTTTGCTTGGCTGACCCCCTAAAGCCACGAATATCCGCTTTAAGAACCTATAGGAGAGGGTGATGATGCTCTAAGTACCCTTGGATGAGAAGCAAATTGGACTTGGACGCATTTTTAATTCGGATCGACACAGGAATAAAAGGAGGTGACTCTGAGCTTGGCCTAGAAGTCCCCCGGGGCTTCTTTTTGGGTTTTCGAATGGTAACGTTTTAAAGCGGATTGAATCCAAAGGCAGGGTAGATGGTGAGCTTGGCGAGGATGCCGAGAAAATAGAGAGAGTCTTCAAAAGTGAAGGGTCAAAGAAAGTTGGAGCTAATCAGGGACTAGTTGAGGAGGTCGAGTCATAAGAGGGATTATACGTGACATTTAGGGGAGGGAAGTCATCAGGAGTGAAGAGAGGGACATTAGGACATAAAACAGGGGAGGTTTCCAAAGTGGGATGTTCAAGAAGCACCACAGTCGTAGGTTCCTCCAATGTATTCTAGAGAGCAATCCCAGAAACAGGTAAAGGACCGTAAGGATACTCCAAAGGGGAGGGGGGAAAAGTGCCCAGACAAGCAGGAACAGGTACATCCAGAGAAACCCCATGATCCACTACCCCGACAACTTTAGTCAAGGATACACAGGATTCCAAATTCTGGATAATCAATAGATCGTTCTCAGAGACATCACCAAATAATGACAAGGATTGGGCATACTTACCATTAGCGGGACAAGGAGTAGTGAACTGGTCCTTCGATAATGAAGACACTGTGTGCAATCTTGGTGAGGGAGGCCCTTCCGAAGGGCTGGAGGGCAACGAACTTTGGAAACGCAGCAGACAAAAGCGCCTCAGGTGCCCAACATCATGGCATAGATTCCATTGGAACGACACATGAATATAATTGAACTTCTGAAAGATAATACTGTCCAAACATTGGATCTCAACCTCTGCCGGCAACCCCTTCAAAATATCAAATTCCACCAAGATCTTAGCACTTCTTTTGTCAAAAATAGAGAGGAAGTAATCTTCGACAGCAATAAACCTACCCAGGGAGTTGGCCAACCCAATTAGAAAATCCCTATTCCATAGCGAGAAAGGAAGCGTAGGAAGCACCATCCACAGGTGTCTTTTGACCACTCGTTCTTTCAAAGGATCAAAAGCTACATGCCATCTGCTCAGCACCAGAGAACCTGCCCCTATTTTCCAAGTAGAGTCAAGGACACGTGTTGCGTGCTCCTCTTCCAGGAAGACGAATACCGGCCACCCTTTCACTAATAAGCTAATGGTCGGGACATAGGTAAGCAGAGGTTTCCAGTGCTGTGAAGCCCACTCCAACCATTCCTTCTTGCCCATAGTGCAGTATTTGAGCCGCCCTATCAGGGATCTGGTACACAAGGCTCCCACCCTTTCCATAAAATATCCTTACCAAGTACATACCGCGAGCAACCCTCACGTTTATGGCCTTTCCATGACGCTTAGCTCGAGCTCTAGAATAACCTGAACGGCCCCAAGGCTGACAGTCCCCATTCGTCAGGTCCAGCATTCTAAAGACCCAGGGTCAAATACACACTAGACCAGACTAGGTGGAAGCTGTGAGAGGCAAGGAGAACAACTGAAATAGGAGCACAGTTGGCACAACCCACACCGATACCCGACAAACATGCAAGGGAAACACCTATCGACCAAACCACCCGACAGGCCACAAAGGGCCACAACGTGAACCACGGGAACATAGACCCCCGACCCACCTTCCACAAACCCAAAAGCAAGATCGGAGAAATCAACCGGAGCTGGTACATAAACCACTAAGGCAGAAAAACGTGCCAGGCGACCACCAATGGAATCTCAAAGAACCACAACGACATACCACATACCAAAAGAAACCACCCCCTAGAACAATGACCAAACTAGACAACAACATTCAAAATTCGAGTCTTAGGGTAAAAACCCCGTTCTGGCTACTGCCCCCAACATTCACGGGTACAAGAAACAAACATCGCAAATCTCGCCACACGCCCTGACACAGAATATGTCAACGGCAAGACCTAGAAATGAGAGAATCCCATCAATGATGACCCCAATAAGCCATGGAGAAGACAAAAAAGCCTTTAAACAGTACCCTAAGGACCAGGAGCGTAAGATACCATACAATGGTGAAACGAAAAAGCATGCAAAATCACCCAAGTCAACGGAACGACGTAGCAACCTCAAGTGAAAGGTGACAGACTCAAAAAATAAAAAACCCATAACCTATTCCCACTTTTTTGACGCATGGTTGGTACTAGTCTCCCGCTCAGGGAGAGGAACTCCATGTCTACCCATCCAAAACCCAGGAGCACTGAACACAGAGTAACCCAAAAACTGTAGATCGGACAAGACCCAACAAACCCACGAACAACTAGAACCTGGACTGGTAGGGAGCCAAAAACTAACCATCCAGTAAGCCGCTCGAAGAAGTGAACATACATCCATCATCTAGGGATGAGGCCGTGAAACGAGGGCGAGACTGTGCACTAGGCAGCCGAGCATCGATGGCAAAAGATAGAGGCACAAACCCTCCCATCATGTTAGCAATATCATACATTCATAACCTATGAAGGCAATCGTAGCCCCAAAATCTCCAATCTTGTTTGATGCTATCTTATTTGACGAGTGGTCTTTTGACCATCATGGTATTGGGTTTTGATTGAAAACCATATAATGTTTCCGTCTATAAGTCATATGGTTTATTTGGTTATAACTTGGCTATATCATGACTATTTGTATCTCTTAGACTTAAAAGACTTATACTTATAAATACAAAGTATAGTCTTTTTCAGTATTGAAAAAATGGTTCGAAGTATGACTTGAGATTATACATCAATAATTCAATCGTAATCAAGAACCTGTAAAATATTTGAAACCATTAGAAATTTGCAAGAAAACCACATGTAACTAACTATTCAGCGCACCAGTGTGAATTTCATGGTAGCATGATACTGACCTGTTTACTGGAAAAAAAAACCTAGAACAATGCATATATAAAGATGTACGATTCAAAAATGTTTCGAGGGAAGTATGTAAATTTCTGTCTGCTCTATTTCTATTTAGTTCTTTTCGGAGCTCTGGAGTTCAGTGGTTGGCTTGTGAGTGATTAATTCATTCCCATTTTCTATCGTGACAGGAGAAGCTCATGTAGTGGACACTGAAGCTGAAGCTGCAATACGAAGGGCCTCATTATGTTCAAGTCATTTATGCTGTTCTACCTTACTGTGGAGTATTCATTCTGCAATAAGCAGCGAAGGGAATGTACGGGCAGCTCTACTTTGCATTGCCCCAAGAGAAAGACAAAACATGCGATATGGCTGCAATAAAATCTTCCCTTGACCTTAATGTTCCTTTATTTATAATTTGATATTAATCGAAGATACAATGTTTCGTCCAGGCTCTCTGTGCACAGTACATTTGGGCAAGAAACAGTTAATGCGCCTAATCTGGCAACGGAGACTTCAATGCCCTTGCATTGGGAAGGTGTCAAGTGTTATGCATACTGTCAGAGGAGGCGGTGTATTTCCCCCCCCTCCTGAAATTGTATTTTCAGCAGACAAGTCAAAGAAGGCGAGGGTAAGCTTGAGAGCAGCAAGAGCACCTGGAAGGGCTGCATTTCTATCAACAGCAGCAGCGGCTTCTTATTTTGAAACTGCGGATTTTGAAGAGAAGAATGGGTGGGGTTTGAACGAGGAGCAGCTCGCTGTGGCCGAGGTGGAAAAGGCGAATGTGAGGGTTGTAGCTGGCCCTGGTTCTGGCAAGACCAGAGTCTTGACCCATCGAATTGCGCATATGATCAACGAACTTAATGTCCCCCCTCGCAGTATACTGGTACATAAAACTGCTATACTGTCCTTCATATTGCCAACAACCCTAGTTTGGTATTCTGGTTAACAATCCATATCCATGATTTCAATAGAGACAAACCAGAAAATGATGTAGTTGTTATATTCTCTATAAAAGCTGTAATGTTTCACAAACTCGTCATAAATTCAGCAGGGATTTGATTCTATGGGGCTTCGTCAGTTATTTTTTTTCCTCAATCAAAATAGTATATTCCACTAGTTTGTAATATTAGATAAAAGCTTGATGATGTAGGGCTGCCAATGGTACCCTATTGTGTTGGTAATCTGTATTAGCCATGTAGCGACAGCGCTTGATCCGCCCGAATCTAAACATCTGCTGGTTCTATTGTTATTTCCTTATACTATCTTGCTGCAGCCTATGGTATTCTAACCGATACGTATCATATTTACAAAACTTGGCCTAAAGTCCTGATAAATTAACACAAAGGGAAGCAAGAACATTTATTGATTAGTCATCAAAATGAAACTGCAAATGATTTGGAATGATCATTCATGATTGTTGCTTTCAGCTCTCGCAGTCCACAGTGTGTAGAACTGCCGAACATTGCTGATTCAGTATTTGCACTGATTTAAACTTTCTCGTGGAGGGTTTGCAGCTGGTAGTCCTCTTCTCTACTTGGTCCAGTGATTGTTTGAACTCCTGCAAGTCTGCTTACACTATGGGAAACTGCCTAAACACGTTGAACATTGTTTCTTTGAGTCTAGCCATTCTCCATCCAACTCAACTAAGGCAATCTTTCATTTCTTCCGCGAGTTCTCATATTATTGCGTTTATATTATTCCTGTTGACGAAGAAATTACTGTTGCATTGCATCCAAGATGCAGTTTTCACCGATCTAAATGTTATGTGTCCTTTGTTAAGAGCTTGGGACTGAGTGGAAATGGTTATCGAACATGTCTATTTGAATAAAACAAATGAGAGAGGGCTTGACAAAGAGCAGCTGAGAGACAGAAACCGTTTTTAAGCTATGGTGATTGATCGAATGAAGCTACACATAATAATTATTGCCGTTCTCCAGGATGATTATAAAAGTCGTCCTTCATGATAAAAGTTGTCCTTCATCTCAGTGTGGGTTAAATCAACATTAGGGTTCTATGCAGTGAATAGGCGTGCATGTGACGAAGAAGTATAACATTATCACAATGGACAACCTTTCCTAAGAAGACTAAAGATTCCAATAATAAATGGTCAACAAAGAAGTCCCAAGAAGTCCCAAAGAAAGTTGAAGGCAAGAATGAGCACAATTACCCCAATAAAATGGGTAAATAGCCCCTAGAAGACAAAAGTACAAGTTGAAAATTGAGTCAATTGAAGAATATAAATAGAAATGTTCTCACACTTCATTTGACACATTCACATCACACATCTTCTTCTCTCTTCAAGTGCGCACCTCCAAGGAAGGCCTAATAAAGGCAAGAAGCATAATTTTTGAGGTTCTCTTATTATCTTATTCTCTTTGAAGATTATCTACCCTCGTCAGGGGTTCTTATGAAGGAGTGCGAACCTCACTTGTGCTAGGGTTCTTTTATTGTTGTTGTACTTTTATTTTTGGAATATTCTTCTTAAGAAAGGTTGCTGGGTTTTCTCCTGAGTTTGGGTTTCCTAGGGCAAAACTTTATGTCTACTCTGCATGGTATTCTTTTAGTAATCCTTTTATTTTCTGCTGCAAATTTGAAGTTGAAATGCAATGATACCTATGTGATGAAATAAGATTTGAAAATAATACTCCTAAGCTATAAAATCTAACATGGTTTTAGAGTTGTTTTGAATAGATGCCATTGCCAAAGACTGTTTCTTCCCTAGTTTGAAAACTAGGGCGTCCAAGTTTGGACATTTCTTAGCACAGATTGGACTTGAAATTAGTGTTTTTGAACTTGCCTTAGTTGGGCGCATTTATCTATGGAGGTCCATAAAAGTAGGAACTTGAAAAAATATGTCCGAAAAATTAGGGTCCGAAAAATAGGACTAAAAGAGCAGGGCCAAATAAATAAGGTCGAAAAACTAGGGTAAAAAAAAATAGGGCCAAAAAAGTAGGGCCAAAGAAATAGGGCCGAAAAAACAGGGCGCATCTTTATGTGATGAAATGGGGCCAAAAAAGTAGGGTGCATCATCCCTTGACAAAATGGTGTCCAGTCTTAGAGTAGAAGATAGATTGGATGGTGCTTTTAACTTCAGATCCTGGAAAACCAGGCTACTCTTCAACCTAGATGAAAATGGGATCCAAGATTATGTAAAAGAACATGTCAAAGAACCTGGAAATGTTGAAGAGAAAGCCAAGTACAAGAAAAATGAAGCAAAGGCTAAAAGGATCTTGATATATTTTGTAAAAGATCATTTGATTCCATATGTTGCAGAGTTGAAGACTGCGAAAGCAATGTTTGATGCTTTAGTAGGATTGTTCGAGAACAAGAACACCAACAAAAGATTATCCTTGAGAAACCAACTCTGTTGTATGATGTCCAACTCAGATTAGTTGCTACATACTTCACAAAGGTCTCCCAGTTAAGAGATCAGCTTAAAGCCATTAAAGATAATGTTGATGATTCTGAACTTTTGACGGTAACTCTTAATGGACTTCCCTCCTCTTGGGAGTCATTTGTTAAGAGTGTTTGCGGAGGAGATGAGTTGCGCAAATTTGATAGGCTATGGGATGATTGTGTCCAAGATCAAAATGAGGAAACTCAAGCTCTTGCAGCTCATGCAAGAAAAGGAAAAGAAAGAAGAAACTTTGAGAAGAAAAATTCAGGTGGAAGATCAACTCCATCTCAAAGACAAAAAAATAAGGATCTCTCAAAGAGCAAATGCTTTAATTGCCATAGTTTTGGGCACTACGCTTCGCAGTGTCCTCAGAAGAAAAGAAAGGAATATGCATCAACAACTGATGTTGATGAGCCTCCACTAGAAAAAAGACAAAGCTTGGTGAAGTTACAGATGAACTCTGAAATGAGTATTTCTTCTATAAGCATTCAAATGCCAAGGATAAAGTCTTCAAGTAAGCTCAGGGCTTGAAGAAGAAGATTAAGACTTTAGTTTAGACAATGAAGAAGAGTACACTTCCAGAAACTCCAGTGATTTCTGCAAAGAGGCAGAGATCAAGAGGGAGTCAACAAAACAAGCAAAGATAAGTAATGTTTTGTGCAGTAAATGTCATTTATTCAAATTGAATTGTTATTGATAAACAACATAACTGTTTAATTTAGTACTGGTTAACCCTTGTGGACAACTCTATAATGTATAGGTCCATTGTAAAGACTGTGAAAGCAATGATCCATGATTAGGATTCATCCATGATCTTATGGGTAGACATTCATCCTTGGAGCTTGAGCCATATGGCTAGAGGTAAATGGCCCTCCTCAAGGGTAGTCAATCTCCCATTATCTTGAGTAATATGGTGTGGGGAGGTTTGCCCAAGCAGGAGGCTCCAATTGTTCATCCTTCAAACTTTCAGGAGGAGTCAATTGAGCCAATAGAACTAGTAGATCTAGAGACGTTACTTTGCAGAGAGACATACAACTCCCAATGATACTTTCAGAGAGAAAACAAAAGACCTTAGAGGTTCTCATGATGAGTCACATCATCGATTTCAAACCTTCCAGTGATGAGGAGGTAGCAGGTCGACATGTTTGAAAGTATGCCATGATGAAGGAGTATTAGTCCATCATGAAGAATGATGTGTGAGAGATAGTGCCGAGACCTGAGGGGAAGCCAGTGAAGGCTTCTAAGTAGATCTATATGATACAACATACAATCCAGATCAAAGTTCGAGATGGCACTTTATATAGGCTATGGAGTTAGCCAGTTTGCAGACTCTAAGAGAGTCTTGGATGGTATATAGTGTTTCTTAGTAGACCTACTTGATGGGAGGGGACGCAGATGGATACACAGGGGCATACAATCTTCCATGATCCTGAGTCATATGGTGAGGATATTGGCCTAGGTAGGAATTAAGTGTCAAGATGCAGAGGGAGCAGATACTAATATGCAGAGAGTGCATGATACTCAGATCCAGAGGGAGAAGTATGCTTCTGCATAGAGGAAGTAGTTGCAACACAACTTGTTGATGATAAAGAAGACTTTGTACGGACTCAAGCAAGCATCTAAGACGTGGTATGTTAGGACAGGCGTGTACTTGATGAGCTTGGACTTCACCAAAAATGATGTGGATTTCAACCTTTACTACAAGGTTGTCGATAGTGACCATTTGATTTTGGTGCTATATGATTGATGATCTGTTCCATTATGGGAACAAAGAAGCTTAGTGTCAAGCGCAAGAGGGAGATGGTCTATGAGTCAGAGATTATTGGGATTGGAGGTGTGATGTGACCCTCCTCATGAAGAGGAAGTGCACAGTTAAAATCTTGCATAGATTCAACATGATGGACTATAAGTCCATGACCACACCTATGATGACAAATCTGGAGAAGTTGAGTGATTCTGCTTCAGATTCAAATTTGATGGATCCTACCATGATGACAAATTTGGAGACGCTGAGTGATTCTTCTTTAGACTTAGACTTTGCAGGCAGTTGATTAGATCCTTGGTGTACTTGGTTAACACCAGGCCTGATATTTGCTTTGCAGTGAGCACCCTGAGCCAGTATATGATTGGGTCAAGGCATTCACATTGGTTTGTGGCAAAGCATGTTGTAAGGTACCTGTGTGGTACGATTGGATATGGTATGAGAGAGGTCTCAGGTGATGAAGTGAAGCTGCAAAGATATACAGATTCTAACTAAGTGGAGTATAGTAGACAGAAAGAGCACGTTGGAAGTGTTTCTTCAGTTTGGGTTCAACCATGATATCTTGGTTTAGCAGGAAGCAGACTTTTGTTGCACTCAATACAACAAAAGCAGAGTATTATGTAGCTAGTGTTGCAAGTTGCGTAGCCTTGGGAACTTCTTGCAGGACTTCATCCGAGACATGGTGCAGAAAGGAGCAGTGAAGCTCCAGTACATATCCATAGATGAGCAAATAACCTACATTCTCACCAAGCTTCTGTTAGGGACAGGCTTGGCGTGATGGAGAATGTTTCCCTTAGTGAGAGGGAGTGATGAGTAGATAAGTGGCAGACATTCTCGAGAAGTGAATGGCCCAGACACCAAGATGGTTCTACAGGTGAGTGGCAGACATTCACGAGAAGTGAATGGCCCAGACATCGTGATGGTTCGACAGATTTGCGACAAACATTCACGAGAGGTGAATGGCCTAGATACCGAGATGGTAGTACATATGCAATACAGATAAGTTGCATCTGGCAAACATTCTTCGCAATAATCCATGGTGATGGAGAATGATACATTCACACACAGAAATAACCAGTTTGGCTAGTGGTGAATGGCCCAGGTGTAGTCTTGACAGACTTGAGATACTCATTGTGGACATTCTCACCAAGTATGGAACTTGGCGTGATGCAAAATGTCTCTTTCGTTGAGAAGCAGTGTTGATGTTTCTCCAGGTGTAGCATCAGGCAGACATTCACTCACAGATAGCCATGCGGATTTTTGGCTAGTGAGGCCATGCAAATTTGTCTAGTAATGAATGATACATTCACATTGTAGAAGTGAATGGCTCAAGCAGGGGTAGAGACTCTCCCAGTCATATGGTGGGGAGAATGGACCCCAAGATGCTCTCACATTGCCTGTTCCCATAACAGAGTAATCTATTCTATATTAGATGTTTGACTTGTTTATTTTATTAAGGGATTTCATCCCCTTGTGAAATCTAAAAGTCTAGCCTAATGTTGAATTTGACATGAGCACTGCCACTATGAAGCGACCAGGACTTCTTAGTGTGGGTCAAATCAATATTAGGGCTCTATGCAGTGAATAGACATGCATGCGACGAAGAAGTATAACATCATCACAATGGACAACCTTTCCTAAGAAGATGGAAGATTCCAATAATAAATGGTCAACAAAGAGGTAAGAAGTCCTAGAGAAAGTTGAAGGCAAGAAGTCCCAGTAAAAGAGGTGAATTGCCCCTAGAAGACAAAAGTACAAGTCGGCCTCAAGAGTGAAAATCAAGTCAATTGAAGAATATAAATATACGTGTTTTCACACTTCATTTGACACATTCACATCACACATCTTCTCTCTTAAAGTGCACCCCTCCAAGTAAGGCCTAGCAAAGGAAAGAAGCATAAATTTTGGGATTCTCTTATTCTCTTTGAAGATTATCTATCCTCGCTATGGTTTCTTGTGAAGGAGGGCGAATCTCACTTGTGCTAGGGTTCTTTTATTGTTGTTGTACTCTTATTATTGGAATATTCTTCTTAAGAAAGGTTGTTGGGTTTTCTCCCGAGTTCAGGTTTCCCATCATAAAACTTTGTGTCTACTATGCATGGTATTCTTTCAATGATCCTTTTATTTTCTGCCGCAAATTTAAAGTTGAAATGTAATACTATCTGTGGGATGAAATAAGATTCTAAAATAATACTGCTAAGTTATAAAATCTAACAAGTTTGACAACTGCACATCCTTGTATTGTAGAGCACCCTATGTGAGATTGCTTTGTTGGTTACTTATATGGACTTATGTCCTTGTTTTATGTTCCCCTCCTTCACCTACTTTATATATAAAGGGAGGAGAGAGCTCTTGTATACATTATCCTCATTGTACTCTATTTTTTGTATTGTTTTGGAGAATTCTTCTAGTGAGCAAGATGCTAGGGTTCACGAGGAAAACCTGGGAACTAGGTGTTAAATTTTTTGGTTACTCCGAAAGTATTTACACCATGTTTGGGGGTGCTTCATGAGACTTGGGGTACATGGTGTATGTTCAACCCTTGAATGGTAAGAGATGGATTGTAGCATGAGAGATGGTCTATGATGGAGATGCACACTTGAGATAACTTGCTCATTGGATGCTTGACCTCAGTTGATCTAGCTTTGTGTGCTTCCCTTGGGCATTGGAGATCTCTTACTTGGATGGTGGATGCACTTCTTGATGGCCACATGGAGGATTCACTTGGTGGGAAAACACCCTACATGGGATGTGGAATATTGTGCATCATGGAGGAGGGTGGCTGACCCAACAAAGTAATTTGCTTTGGAGGATGGATGGAGTCCTTGGAGGCTAGGGATGACACTTGTACTATGGAGTGGATGTGTCACTTGTGTGTCCTACAAGGGCTCATGGAGGTTGCTTGTAAGCTATGTCACAGGGTTCGGTGAATTTTATCCTTGGAGTTCGAAATTCGCCGAACTTTAAAAAAAAATCGAAATTCGTTTAGGTTCGGCGAATTCCAACGCCGAACCTCAAGGCAAACCGAATCGAATCTAATCGAACCTCAAAGAACTCGAACTTCAAGCGAATTTCAGGCAAATTTTGGCGAATTTCAAAAACGAATTTCAAGAACGCATGCCACTGTCCCGTCCTTTTCATCTGCTCCGGAGTCCACACTGCTCATTATTCCACGACCCCGATTATCTATCAGGAACTACAACTATGGACCGGCCGGAACTGCTCTCGGATTCGACGGCATAAACAACCCGGACATTGTTGCTACCGATTCGACGGCATAAACAACCCGGACATTGTTGCTACCGATTCGACGGTCTCTTTTAAAACGGCGATCTGATTCTGGATGACCCCGCAATCTCCAAAGCCTTCTTGTCACGACGTGATGAGGGGAAAATGGAGTCCGTCCGGCACCGACAGTGGCCCCGGGAGAGCAGCGGGATATGGAATGGTGACTAACATCATAAATGGTGGGCTCGAGTGCGGGAAAGGAAGCAACCCTCAGCAGGACGACCGCGTCGGCTTTTACAAGCGATATTGCGACATTCTTGGCGTCGACTATGGCTCCAACATCGATTGCAACAATCAGACCTGAGACGCCCTTTGGAGGTTAAAGTCCAATTGATCTCACGAAGATTGAGTCACTGTCGTATGATAATTACGGTCCATTGTTATGAGCACAAACTGCCTTTGTAGTGAATAAATGATATGAGCTTTCTAGTTCGAAATCTAAATTGATTGTCTCCAACGACGATTTGCCTTTTTCACTATGATATAAAGGAAAAATTAATTGTTCTTTCTCTTCTTCCATAGAGTGGCCGTCTTACTTTTGGTTTTCTCCATGTATTTCGACCGCAATTGGAGATATTAAAGTTTCCTATCAAAACTTGGAAAAGTTCATTCAACTAATAATAGGTTTAACTCATAACGCCTTTAGATTATATATATATATATATATATATCATTTGCAAGAGAATATGAAAGCGTAACTAGTATAAACATTCTATCTGCAAGAGAACACAAAAGCTTTTATAATTGGGGTTATACTAACCAATCGATTAAGGTTATACTAAATTAGATTTTTATAATTGGGTTTTAAATAAATGTATTTCTATTATTGTTTATCCATAAATTTGTACAGTTAATATATTACTATAAATTTGTACAATTAATATATTACTATAGTATGGATTTAGAAATAAGCTCTCCTTTCTGTTTATTGACGTTAAAAATAAATCTATAGTTCAATATTCATTAAAGAATCATTTGTTTTATTGTATATTCATTAATGATAAAATTTGATATATTTTCTTCATTTGTTTTATTGTATATTTTATTATATATATTATTATATATAAGAAATTTTTTATATTGGCGAACCTAATGCCGAACCTCATCCCGAACTTCATAAAAAAAATCGAATTCGAATCGAATTTCAAGGTCATCGAACTCGAATTCGAACTCAAACCATGTGACATAGCTTGTAAGGGCTTGTGCCCACATATTCTTGTTGGTCAAAGGAAGGAGAAAGTCTTTTATTCATATGACTTGTGTGCTCATTCTTACTCACTCTTGTGTAGGGATGTGACCTAGAAGAGGAGCGCACTTGCCCCCTCTCTCTCTCTCTCTAGGTCTTCACATTGTACTTGTTTTTCATTGGACATTAATAAAATTATCCTATCTTATCTCCCTCTTGGAGTTCTAGGGTTAAGGTTTTACCCCTGGAAATTGGAGACTAGGGTTTTGTGTCCAAAGAAGAAGAGAAGAGGAGGATGCCTTGCCTTGGAGATAGTGTTGGAGTAATTCTTGCACTTTTTCTTGTTGGAGCTAGGCTTTAATTATTTACCCTAGCTAGGGCATTTTGCATGGTTGGATTTTGCAGCCTTTAGAGGAGGCTATGGTATGTACTTCATCATTGAGCTTATATATCTTGTGTCAATTTCAGATTTGATTTTCAGGTACATGTGTTCTTCACGTTTTGCTATTTACATCTATTTATCATCTTGCTGATTGGACATAAGTAAAAGGGCAAATTGATAAGTGATTTGACATCTAAAGAAGAAGATAAAGAGGCTGATTCTACCGCTGCAATACTGCTGTTATTTCTATTGTAAAAGTACATTTTCAGATCTGAATATTCACTAATAAGTTGTCTTAGAATGGCTGAAAACTTATATCATTGGCTGTGTCTTTTCTCCTTAGTTGTTGGGAAGTTTAGGGCTATTTGAAAGTGAATTACTATACTTCTTCTGCTGCTGTTTTATACTTCAATTTACAACAGTCCCAGGACAGAAAATTTGGGGTTAAGACCCAAGGAATCTTCTAGAAAGACAATGAAATTTCTGAATTGCAATGAAGTGTCATTTTGGTGAAATTTTCAACACTAGGTACTAGGGTTCGTGAGGAAACCCTAGGATAAGACAGAGAGAGGGAGATGTCTTCAATATTCAAGGAGAGATTGTTTATGTGATGCTAGGGTTTGCACTATGCATATAAACCCTAGAGAAGAACTTGGCATTGACGATGATTATGGTTATTATGGTTCTTGTTGTAGTGCTAGGGTTTCTACTCTAGTAGAAGACATGGTGAGTGGAGCTAACGCCTTGCATGATTTTGGAACCTTGTTCTGGTGGGATCTGATGTTGGCGCAAGATCACTGAGAGATTAGCTTGACGAGTCTTGAATTTGGTGTGTTACCTTGATGTTCCATGGAGGTCTTGGTGTTGGTGTTGATGCAAGAGTTGAAAACCTATGGTTTGAGGATTCAAGCCCTAGGATTTACATTTAGATTTGGAGGATAGTGCTAGAGTTGTCTTGCCATGTATTTGTGTGATGCAACATGGCTAGGGGTTACAAACCCCAAGGAATACAATAGTGCTATTGTTCTGTGATACAAGTTTGGTGTATGTGCCAAGAAAGTCTTGGTGGTGTTATATTGTAGTGCTAGGGTTTCTACTCTAGTAGAAGACACGGTGAGTGGAGCTAACGCCTTGCATGATTTTGGAACCTTGTTCTTGTGGGATCTGATGTCGGCGCAAATCACCGAGAGATTAGCTTGACAAGTCTTCAATTTCGTGTGTTACCTTGATGTTCCATGGAGGTCTTGGTGTTGGTGTTGATGCAAGAGTTGAAAACCTATGGTCTGAGGATTTAAGCCCTAGGACTTACATTTAGATTTGGAGGATAGTGCTAGAGTTGTCTTGCCATGTATTTGTGTGATGCAACATGGCTAGGGGTTACAAACCCCAAGGAATACAATAGTGCTAGTGTTTTGTGATACAAGTTTGGTGTATGTGCCAAGAAAGTCTTGGTGGTATTATGTTAGCATGTCGAGGATATTTGGTAGAGTGATCAGCTTTGGTTGGAAGTGATTTCTAGCTAGGAGGAATTTGCGGCCAAGGTTTTCTTATGGTTTTCCTAGCGAGGGTTTGGAGATCTTCACTTAGTCCAACTTTGTGATAAAGCTATGATATGTACTTGTATCACACACACACATACACACATACATGATGTTTCCACTTGTCCAAATATTGTGTACTTGCAGATTTTAATCATTTGATTATTAACTTATCTTCTTGATTGAGAAGATTTCAACTATCGTTGTTCATGTTGATTTGACATAACATATAGTTGAATTGGTTAAGTGATTTAATGCATATATGAAAGATAAATGAACAGATTTGCTGTTGTTATAATCTATTGTAATAAGACATTTCAGCTCTGTTATATGCCTTGAAAAGTGTGCCCAAGTGATGTAGCATTGTGACATTGAAGTACACGTATGTGGTATTTATTCTGTTTGGTTGTTGGTTGATCCAGGAAACCTCATGTTTGAGGTGAAATTTTGAAAGTTGCATTAATTGTTTGATTCTCAAAATTTCTACACTACATTGAGTCAATAATCAAAAGGAGCGATGAGCACTATATGGTTGTATAGTGGATGGAACCTGTTGATAAGTTGTCTTCAAGCGAGAGGTCAAATGTTACCATGATTGCTCATCGGTCCATTCAAATTTAATCTTGATAATGGGCATTGATACAATTTTTTTCTATCTATGCTTCTTAAATGTTGATATTTAAGGCATAATAGTAAGAAGATCGATACTTAGGTGAAGAATGACAATGTCTCTAAACAATGTGATTAGGATATTGATAGAGCTCGCTGCTCAACTGTGAATGGTAAGTTATTTGGTTTTGACTGAATAGTGTTGAGAATGGTGTAATCTTCACATGTGGCTATGATCATCTCATATTATATCACCAATGGATTTTTTTAGGCATAAATTATTGTCAAGGCCATAATTTATTTTAATGCTAGGTTAAGGTTAAGGCTGTTAACCTAGTCTTCTTTAATATGTAGGTTCAATAACCCTACTAGGAGTGCTACCTACTGATATGGGCCTAGAAGGCTAGAACCCCTCTTGCGAGGATACACTACTTGAGTTGTGTATAAATACACAACTCAAACCTCATTTGTAAATAATCTTGTGTGATCATGTGATATTGTGGTCATTCTTTAGCCTATGAACATCATTGTTTTACATAAATGATTAAGCTTGTGGGCCCTATATCTTTGTTGTTCTCTTGTTCTATGGCTATGTTTTTCTCTCTCTAGCGCATCTTTTGGACATCTCCAACACACTTGTTTAGTGTTTTGTTCCTTTAATTTTGTGAAGGTTTTTGGGTCAGTGGTTTGGTTCCATTTGATCCCCTCATTCTCTTGTGACATCGACATGGTATCAGACTCTGTGTGAACCTTTCTCTACCTATTTCACTACTTAGGTTTTTCTTCTTGGCTGTTCATGCTGGTATAATTTTTGGTCAGACTTTGGCATATGGAAGAATCTCTAAATCAAGGAGTTTTGGGGCTGTTTTTCATGGTGTTATTGTTATTGGAAAAAGACACTTTGTTTGACACTGCTTTCATTGTTTGTGCACCTTTACTTGGAGATATTGTCCATAAATTGATGTGCTCAACATTAGTGTTTTTGGTTGATTTTTATTTTAGGAATTTATAGGAGCAGATCCTAGGCTATTGGCTGGTCCCATCATTTTTATTTGTGACTGTGGAACCATTGTTTCAGATTATCCTTGTGTTGATTTATTTTAAGGGTCTTTTCAACAACAATTTTTGGATATTTTTTTCTAATGGCATTGTCCTAAAGGTTGCGGAACTAGGGTTTCTAGATCTCTTTTTTTCTCTACAAGTGATCTAGAGATTATTGTCTAGAAGCATTGCTCTAAGGGCTGCGAATCTAGAGTTTCTTGACCATCTTTTAGGTTTTCCTAGGTTTTTAATCCTTCTTCACATCTCACTTCATCTGTGATCCATTGCTAGTGACATCATATCTTATAGTGTGGAACTAGGGTTTTCTTGTATCATCCTTTTGCAGTAATATTTTTCTAGGACTGTGTTTTTGGCCAAGGCTTGTGCTGCTCTATATACAAAACTAATACACTCAAAATTTCTTGGAAGCACTGGTACTACTTTCTTCCCTGTTCTATACAGGGGATCCTTGAAGACTTTAGGGATTGTTCTTCTTTGTTGAACCTATTGACCTCAGATTGGCTCTCTACCCTATTCAACATGGCTATTGAACCTATGTACCTATGTGGGCCCATAACCCCTTGTGGGAGTACTCCTTACTTGAGTTGTGTACAAATACACAACTCAAACCTCATTTCTAAATCATGTTGTCTGATAATGTAACCTTGTGATCATTATTTACCCTATGGGCATCATTCCTTTATACAAGTAATTAAACTTGTGGACACTATCTCTTTTGGCATTTTTTGGTTCTATGGTTGTGTTTTTCTCTCTCTAACTCATCTTTGGATAACTCTAGCTGCCAGCATACTTGTTTAGTGTTGTTTTCTTCTTTACTTTTGGAATTCTTTTGGGTGACCTATGTGGTTCCATTTGATCCCCTTGTTCTCTTGTGATCTCAACAATTAGCAGGTGTAGAATTTGATTTTGATGGATGAAAAGGTATAGGGTTTGGTTCTTGGAGATCCATAGTAGAGGAAGGAACACAAAGACTCACATATGACGATGTAATAATACTTGTCCATGCTTATGAAGTCCATGCCTTGTATAGCCTATTTGACGAAGTAACTTAGAACTAATACATTAAGCGTGTTTCTCAAATTAGGAGAATACAGCATATGAGTAACCATTAGTGCATGTGAAGAATTTACATTGGATGATCGCTTTCTCTCAATCAAGAAGGGTCCTCATTATATGTGGAGGAACTCATACACAACGGTTGAGGAACAACTGTTCACTTACCAATTAGGACTTCCTAGCTAGGACTTCATAATAACCCTGCAACATAAATCATCACCCATTTCATAATAAAATACACCATCACGTTATAATATTTAGCATAATCCCAAGATTTTATTGCCCACTTGTCATTAAGGACCACAGACTACAAGGCCAAGTCGTGGCAAGTATATACTAGTGTTGACATTTCTCTTTCATGTTAGTTTGGCCAATGTTCAAGGAATGGTTCAAGTGTTTTTGTATCAAATGTAAAATTGTTGCTAGGTTGGCAAAATTGCTGCTCACACCATGGCATGTGTGAATTTCTTCAACATGTTCTTTTCAAAGACTATCTAAGAGATTTAAAGGTTCCTTTGTAGGTTCTATTGTTAGGGTGTAGTTTGTCAATTTTAAAGTGTCTTTGCATACCTAGAAAGTTGAGTTATGTTCATTGTCTGTATTTTATACAATTGTAAATAGAAGTCTGGACTCTGGACCCGGAATTTACAGTCCTTATAACTTTTTATAGACAACTTACATTCATATTCGTCATCACTTTTACTATAAGTTTCTTTATTAGTTGCAAGACTGATTTGTTTGGGCTTGCATTTAGTTGCAAATATTCAGTCCATGAGTTGAAAGATGCCAGATTAACTTTTGTCTGTTTTAACTTTTTTCAGTGTGTAACCTTCACAAAGCGAGCGGCTCAAGAACTTTCTGAAAGGCTAAATACCCTACTTGATGTGAATGTTTCAAGTCAGCTTACGGTACATTATTTTTATAAACTGCATTTTCATATGTTTAAATGGTTAGATTTTGATCTTGTTAATAGTTGGAAATAAATAGGGCTGTAATATTTTGGTGAGGCCTACCCTCCAAATAACAAATCTGGTATTGATATTTCTTCTAACAAACAAAGAAGATTGAAGTTTCGTTATATTATTACTTAGACATTTAGTTCGTCAATTGGTTCTCTTTTAAGCATTTCTGACTTTTTCATAGAAAATATGTAAATGCCTTTGCAAAAAAACATAGTTAACTATATGTGCTCAACTTTCCTATAAAATTTTATGATAAAAATACATTACAATCCATCGAAAGTAAAAACATATTTGAGGGGTATTTGAATAATAAAAGTGAGATTCATTGTAACTATGCTTGTGGCTTTTTTATTCTTTCTGTCTTCTATGTTGAATATTTTATGGATAATTTTGTATTTACAAGTGTTATTGCAAAGTGGATGTCTATGTTGTGTCAAAATATTATCTCTAAGTGCAAATTATAGTAGCAAAAAGGGAGCAATATGCTGTTGTATGGTAAGTCACTGGACACGGGGATTCGAGTGTTCAACATATGTATATAGACCCAACCCAAAACAAACACGTAGAATACACATACACAAATAAAATATAGGCACAAAGATGTAATTTTTTTCAATATTTAGGAAATAAAACTACAATAAATGATCAAACAGATAAGAATAAACCATATACCACACATATAGAATCAATAATAAACCTTAAAGTCAAGAGTCAACTGTTTTATAGTTTTCTCATTCAACGTCATCAAAATGTGCTACATAGATAAAGATGAAATCATGAAATTGAAAAATGATACTTATGTACTATCATACTATTGATTGACAAAGTGTCCTCAGACACACAATTTTTATTAATAAGGAGGAAAATAATTACAACACAGATGTGAGGGCTAAGCAACTACATCTACCTCACTCGAAGTACAAAATGAGTTTAAATAACCCAAGACTAATAACTAAAAATAGTGTTACTAAAATTGACTTGGGACACATCACATAATCACGTGAGTGTGTAGGTGTCCTTTTACAATAATGTTTAAATACATATTAATATAAAGTCCTAAACATTTTGGATCATAATTTCTAACAATCCCCCCTTTGATCTAAAATTTCTTTAGAGCAGATACCAAGTTCATTTATGAACTTGGTGAATTTAATCCTTCCAAGAGATTTGGTGAAGATATTTGTAGTTTGATCTTTTGATGGACAATACTTTGGCTTGATGATTTCCTTGATGACGCGAGTTCGAATGTAATGATACTTTAACATGTTTTGTCTTTGAATGAAAAACTGGATTTTTGGCTAACTTGATGGCTGATTGATTGTCAATGAATAATGAAGTAGCTTCCTTTTGATCAACTTTAAGATCCTGTAAAATCCTTCGTAGCCAAATTATTTCACACGCTGCTTCCCAAGCTGAGATATACTTTGTTTCTGCTGTAGAATTTGCAATTGTGTCTTGCTTTTTACAACTTCATGACACATCAACTAATTCCTGTTGGCACGGGGTTGGAGTGCACAAAGTGCGGTCCCACCATCGACAAGGACGTTGACAAGGATAAAAGTCAACCGCGGAGAACAAAGAAACTGATAAACAAGGATATTTCGGTTGAGTTAGTTAGCGATTGGTCAAGTGGACCATTTTGTAACGGCCTAGTGAGCCTATAAGTAGAGCTAGAATTGTAAATCTCAAATCATTATGTACTTAGTGTTGAGCATGGTTGTCATTGATGATGAGCCATTAATGACAAAGGTTGATGAATTGGCATGAAGTGACAAGGGCTGATGACATGGCTGTTTGGGCATCGGAAAGGTTGATGAATTGGCATGAAGTGACAAGGGCTGATGACATGGCTGTTTGGGCATCGGAGACATTGGAGATGGGCATTGGAACACATGAGTCAAATGACCCATACTGTGGTCATTTGTGACTTGTTGAGTAATGAAGGGCATTGGAACACATGAGTCAAATGACCCATACTGTGGTCATTTGTGACTTGTTGAGTAATGAAGCCTATACACTTAAAGGTAATTTAATGATGTGCTTGAAGACTATGATGGAGTGATTTGTACCTTGATGACATCGTGTAGATGATGTAGGAAAATATCTTGGAAACGCAAGAGAAGCTTTGAAGTGTGGACAATGAAGGACATGGAAGATAAACATGACAAGCGTTGACATGGACAAAGGACAAATGAATGGAATCATGTTGGAAAAGTCTCCAACATGGACACGATAAAATAGGTATCTAGAATTAAAACAAAATTTGAAAATGCCTGAGAAGTCGGCTCAACAATTTAATTATTAATTTAAAAATAAATAAAAATTCAAATGACATGTCGGCTCAGTAATTTTTTTATGGAAAATCACTATAAATAACAGGCTAAGTTACCAGAAACTTCTAGGAAGGGGAGGGGAAACACCGTTCTCGTTTCGGAAACTGAAATAGAGAGGATATGACTTGGAAACGCCACTGAAACGTTTCCAAGCCGTATCCAAAAATCAGAAACGTTTCCAGGCAGTTTCCAGCCGTTTCCTGAAACGTTTCCAGAGTTTCTAGCTGTTTCTTGAAACGTTTACAACAGTTTCCTGGTTTTCTAAAACGTTTCAGCTTTTACAAGGCAAGTATTTTACTAGAAATATTGGTTTTTTGACATGAGAATAAACAAATAAATAACCCCAAAGGAAAAATATAAAACCCTAACCATAAATTGAACCTCAGAACTTAAATATAAAGCCTCAAAGCTTATAAATCAAGAGTAAAACCTTAATCCTAAATTGGTGAATGGTAATTTGACATTTTATGTCTCATTGATTTTGTTTCATTGTAATTTTCCAAAATTGATAGAGGCTTACCGTTGGTTCAAAAAAACATTGATCTATGGACATTTTATTGTATCAAATGCTTGTCTACTATAGTGTTAGTTTCACAACCTAGTGTAGAAGTACAATGACTTTTTTTCCATTTTTTTAACCAATTCCTAACAACTTTGTTTTAAATAAACCTCAATAACTTGCATACCAAAATTGATAAATTGGTAGCTTTAGCCATACAAAATAGTGTACTAATTTATGTAGGGTTACATTATCCAACACATATTTCCAATAATCTTCCAACAAACTTCAGTTTTCTTCTTTTTCTTTTTGAATTAGTACGAACCCTTGACCTATGGCCTTATTTACTCCATTGCTAGTACACTCGTATCCCTATCTTTATGTTGTGGAGAGAATTATGATGGTGCGTCGTTTAGCCAATTCTCCATATGATATGCATGCGATATTTTAATCTTATTTCAAGCATTTTTATTAGGATAAACCATAAAACATAAAGAACATAACCAAGGAAACTCATTGGTGTCTAGAGATAGTATTATGGCATAGAGTGCAATATTGCATGTCATCATAGTCACAACTAAGTTGCACTAAAACATGAGCTCACTTATTTATACTTGAGTGCTTAACTAATCCCCTTAAAACATGGTTGATTATGTCAAATTTGAATATCCAAGTCGGTTGCAAATCATAGACCATCATGTGAATTTAGGCCCTTTATGAGCCAGTCGGTTAGTCACTTTTTGAACCAGTCGGTTGGTCAATTGACTCACTTCCCTAGTTGATTGTCTCGTCAGTGAGTGGACCAACCCAAATACAACATAGTAGAGTCTTTGGCTTACATAAAAAATTGTGTTTAATCGCAAATTTTAACACTTTTATAGAGGTGCAATCAGCGTAATATTTGTTAGATGGTAACATTTGGATACATCCATCAAGTAATTTTAGGGTTTGAAATCGATGTTTAGAAGTGGTTGACATGTTCTTGTTTAAATGCTTGCCAGTGGGTGACTTATCTATGGCACTTGAGATAGAAGGATATTGTTTAAGACAATATTTGAGTTTGCTAATTTTAATTGTTATAAATGACATGACTATCTTTAAATCTAATTGATGAATGGTAATCTAAAGTATGTATGTTTCGTGGCCTTTTTGATATATATATATAAGTCTACTGCCGTTTCCTTCCCGTATCGTATCCAACATTTTTCAAAATTTGTCGTATCCGTTTTCCTCTCTGTATCCGTATCCGTTCTCGTATCTGTTTCAATCAACTTAGATAACAGGCTGACGTCCTCATTTTATGTGTGGAAAAAGTGCTCTGAATTTCTGATTAGTCTGAGGCAGCCGCAGAGAGAGTGAAGACTGATTTTTGACAGTCGCAGGTGTGGTCTGAATTTTTGGGGAAAACAGTCCACTGTGGCAGCAACAAAGTGAAGTAGCAGCAGCCAGTGATAACCTTTTATGTGCAGATGTATGCAATAAACTCACTCTGAATTTTTTGGGCTACAGTAAACAAAATAAGGAGAAACAATAAATCGTGGAGGATGAAGTGTGTAGCAGCAACAGTACACAGACTTTGGACAGTTTAAAGGTGTGATCTCAGGCTTTTACAACAGAGCATGATCCACAGTGGAACAACCTGATTTCTATCTCTGTTTTATCTAGCAGCAGACAGTGCACTATTTGATAGAGCTCAAGGTTTGAGAAAGGAAGGGATCCGAGGAAGCTACAACATAAATGATCTTGTACACAAGTTTGAAAATTGTTTGACAAATGGATCTATCTTATCTCTGATAGCTACATTGGCTTAAAGCATCCATTTGTAAAGACAATTTTTCGAACTACATATTGTAGACAGTGGAATGTTTTGAATCCGAATAGCAGAATTCTTATTTCTTTTCAAGCTATGCTTGATCCTGGGTGCTACAACATTTAAGTTGACAACTCTTACACATTTGGTCGTCTAAATAGTTGAATTTGTGTGAATAAGATAATGTGAATTGGCTGAGCCTTAAAAGTATCCAATGGGTACTTTGGACAATCATAGTACAAATACAAGGATACTTATACAGGCATATGAAGGAACATGTGAAAGTATAAATAGTTGGTTGTCTAAATAGTTGAATTTGTGTGAATAAGATAATGTGAATTGGCTGAGCCTTAAAAGTATCCAATGGGTACTTTGGACAATCATAGTACAAATACAAGGATACTTATACAGGCATATGAAGGAACATGTGAAAGTATATGAGCAGATCCTATGCACATGAGCAGAATTTGATGATATAGCTGTGGACAGACTGATGACATGGTTGATGACAGTTATTGGACAACTTGGGATGATGAGCATGGACAGACTTGAAGACTTGATTATGACATGCTGACTGAATAAAGATGAACCTACAGGCAGAACGCTGATATGAGAATGATGAACAGAGGTGTAATGATGGGATTGATGTCATGACGATGTATGTGATGTGATGTGACAAATATGTACTTGTAATACAAGCAGGGTCTTGTATCCCTTTCTTAGTAGGATCTAAGAAAAACTAGGCAGGGTCCTAGCTAAGGAGTTGGCGCTCTTTGTTTCAGTAGGTGCTGAATTGCCTCACGGTCACAGCCATTTGAAATATAAAAAAATTACAAATATTATATCTTGTGTCTCTTGTGTAATGTGTTGATGATTATGTGTTTTATTTGATGAATGAATTGATCATTGAAGCATAATCTACTGATGAATATGATATTGCTTTGAATGTGAAATGATGACTTAAGTTTTAGAGTTTGACGAAGTTAAAATTGAAGTAAGTCCAAGCTCATCGATTCACCCCCTCCTCTCGGTGAGCCATTGTGTCTAACACTTTGCAACCTATGAACCTATGAAGAACTTATGAATGAGATTGTTTGTTGAGATTCAATTTTGGCATCGATTGTACAAAGACTCTTCCTTATAAATTGAATTTGATCGGCATTTTGGATCTTCTGCTTTGTAATGTCTCGTTTCTATGGATTATGTCGTATATGAAGAGGTTTTCGTTATGAATTCTGTTTTTATAGATTTTTTTTTGCATTATTGGGTGAGATCTGTGTCAATCTGCGATGGATCAGATGAGTTGATGAATGATTATGCTATTTTTGTGTTTTTCCCTTTAATGCTATGCGCATGATGCGAAGTATCGCAGTGCTTGTTAGTTTGATGCATGTTGATATCTTTGTCGATCTGAATCTGGGTTATGCGTATGTGAATCATGATGATAGTAGTCTTTGTTGATCTAAATTTGGGTTAATGTACTTGCGGATCGTAATGACAAGTAGATCTGGTTGATAATGCGGTTGCATTGTATCTTGCTGTAATCTTGGATTTTTGGGTAATATTGCGATAGGGTAGAAGATAGTGCAAAGTCCTCTTCACACTGCGGAAACTTGGTTCCTGCAGCCCTCCCTTAGACATCTCGGGTGAGACTGTGTCTGCTCTGTAGGTGTTGCTGGAAAGGGTAAAACCTTTTCGAGCCGATGTTTAGGGAGTCCGTGTCGATGGTTGTTAATAGCAGTGTGAAGTGAAACCCTGTCGACAGAACTGTGTCAACAATTCCATACTCATTAAATAACTTAAAGTAGATGCCCTATCATCAACATTTCTAGCAAAATCTGCATTTGAGTAGCCAACAAGTCATAATTTTTTGTTCCTTTTAAACTCAAATTCAAAATCTTTTGTTCCTTGATGATACCTTAGTACCCTTTTCGCTGCATTCCAATGACTTTCTCTAGGTTCCTACATGTACGTGGAAAGGATGCTTACTGAAAAAGATAAATATAGCTGAGTATTAGTCAGGTAGATCAAACTTCCAATTAATTGTTGATACTTGGTAATGTTGACAAATTCCCCTCCCCCCCACCTTTAAACTTAGAAAGTTTTAATTGTCCTGGGTTCCTGCATGTACGTGGAAATGATGCTTACAGAAAAAGATAAATCTAATCGAGTATTAATCAGGTAGATCAAACTTCCAATTAATTGTCGATATTTGGTACTGCTGACAAGTCCCCCCCCCTTCAAACTTAGAAAGTTTTAAGTTTTGCTCCATGGGGGTGATGGCTGGCTTGCATTCCTCCATTCCAAAATCTTTAATAATTTGAAAACATACTTAGTTTGTGAAATAAATATGCTTCTTTCTTGTTGAAAAACTTCAATTCTAAGATAGTAATGAAGTAAGCCCAGGTCTATCATTTCAAAACCTGTTTGAAGTTCTTGTTTTACTTGAGAAATATGATCATCATTATTACCTGTTATGAGTAAATCATTAACATACATAACCAAAATGATTAAGTTGTTTTCCTGGATTCGAACATACAAAGTGTCATCTGACTCACCGCGGAGAAAACCAACTTTCTGGAAATAGGCATCCATTTTAGCATACTAAGCTTTGGGAGCTTGTTTTAACCCATACAATGCCTTAATCAATTTACAAACCTTCCTTTCTTTTTCCAAAATCTCAAAACCATGAGGTTGAGTCATATATACATCCTCCTTCAAATCACCATTTAGAAATGCACTCTTTACATCCATTTAGTGCACTTTCCATCCATTTTGTGCAGCGAAAGCTAGCACAACCCTGGTAGTATTCCATTGAGCCGTTGGAGCGAAGGTTTCATCATAATCAATCCCTTCTTTCTTAGCAAACCCCTTTTCCACCAATCTTGCCTTCTACTTATCAACTTCACCATTTGCCTTGTGTTTAATTCTGTAAACCCACGTACAACCAATGGGTTTTACATCCTTTGGACATTCAACAATAATCGAAGTTTGATTTTTTATAACTGAATCATATTCACAGTGCATTGCTGACCTCCATTCATCATGTTCAGCTGCCTCTGCAAAATTCGATGGCTCAATAGCAGAAAGAGCAAAATTGTGTGAATCCAAATTCCATTAATTCGTTTCAGAGCTCCTTGTACCTATTTTATGTTTTTCATTAGGCTTAAATTCCTGAAGTAACTTAGTTTCCCACTTTGGTGTCTTGGACTCTAGTGTGCAACTTGAGGCGGTGATGAAGTACCTTCCATAGAACTGTTATTAATGTTAACTTGAGTTGGTTCTTCTAAGTTAACTTGTCCAATTTCTTTATCTTCAACCTGTTTGTTTGAAGTCCAAGTCATGTTAAACCACTGATCATCCATTGATTTGTTTAAGTGTTGCATTCATTGTTGTTTCTTAGATACTTTTTGTTCTAATTGATTATGTTGATCTTCAATTTCTTCTGCACCGAATTTCTCTTTCATAAAAAATAACATATCTGTTGACTATAAGTTTTCCATTTGATAAAAGTATATACCCCTTTTTCTGTTCAGAATACCCAATTAGAATGCATTTCATACTTCTAGAATCTAACTTTGTTCGTTTTTCTTTTAGAACATGGGCATAGCAAACTGAACTAAAAACTCTGAGATGTGTAATCATAGGTTTGAATCCATACCATGCCTCAAAAGTAGTATTGCCATCCAAAGATGAAGAGGGGGATCGATTTCTCAAATAAACTTTTGTATGTACTACCTCAGCCCAATAACTTGAACTTAATCATTTGAAGGACAACATGTTAGAACTTTGACTTAAAAATAATTATGTTAGACTTTCATTCTTTCAACATGTCACATCATGATAATTGCATACATAAGGATCACTGAAAGAAAGACATTCAACAACATACACAAGAGACAAAACTTCTCCTGGGAAACGACCTCTACCCCTCTAGCTCCACACACTAATCCTTTTTTCTCAATCTTGCAATAATGGGTTGAAATGCCTATTATTCTAACCAACTCGAATCTTCTCGCTTTCTTGTTACCCAGGGTCGGACCAACTGTCAAGGGGAGTGAATACGGGGCAAAGATTGGGGCAAGGTTTATTTTAAACGAAATGAAGAATTTAACAATTATTAACAATGCAAGCCAACACGATATTGCAAGGATGACATAGCCAAATCACTTGCAAGGTGTGGGCAAATAAAAATAAAAGAAGGAAAGATACAATCCAACACGATATTGCAAGGATGGCAAAGCCAAATCGCTTGCAAGGTGTGGGAAAATGAAAAGAACAAAAATATGATTCTTACCGACACAATTTTGCAAAGATGACATAGCCAAATCACTTGCAAGGTGTGGGAAAAAAATAAAGAAGAAAATAAAAACAAAATGAAACTCTAACTAATCTAAACCCACACCAATCAACAATTGCTTGTGCAAAGGTGGGCAAACCCAACTTCTTTTGCTAGCAATTGATGGAACATAAATGAAACTTTATTTAACTAAAAATGCAAAGCAAGAAATCAAGTCTAAGAGACTCTCTTGGATTTGTTACAATGGCTGAAATTTCAGCATAAAGAAAGAGAAGAAAGAAGTGGGAAAACCAATGTTTTCACCCCTTTCTTGTGATGGCCTTGAAGCTCTTCCTTTGGGGTAGCCTTTGCACCTTTCTATGGCTGAAATTTGACAGAATTTTGCCTTGTTTTGTTGCCAACCTGCTAAAAACCAGCAAACATAAAATAATAAAATGTGCCCAAAATCACTTTGGGGAAGTTAGTATGTTAGTGCAATATATCTACAAAATTTACACAAAATTGTCAAATGAATAATTTTAAAAGAACTTCAGTATATAAGAGTTAAAATCAAGTTTGAAGCACTCCACAAACTAAAACTAAAATGCAGAAATTTGTGTGTAAAGAAAACAAAAATTGGTCTTTTGTTCTTCAAGAAGTGAAGCAATGGGGCATCCAACCGAGGAATCCCACTCTTCAATCTAAATAACTTGCAACTTATAAGATTTTCACTAAGCAACTACTAGAAGGTGAGAATCAAATAATGAGCAAAGAAATCGTAAACTTCAAACTAGAAAATATATGAACTTCTTTTGCTACAAGAATGAAAACTCACAAAATTTATGGATTACAAATACTGCAAATCTTACCAAAGCAAATTAGTATGCTTCTTTGGCCAACCAGACTTGTGTAGCTCCTTAAGAATGGAAGCAAATCATCAATGGGAACAATGGACACAAGATTCCTCCAAAGATTTTTGATTAACAAAGCTAAATGGCTGAAAATGACAATGGCCCAGGCAAGAGCAAGGGCAAGAGAAAGAATGAGAAGATGAGCAAGAGAGTGGGTGTGTGTGTTTGTCACCCAAATGAGGAGGAGAAGCCTCCTTAAATAGGAAATGAGTGAGGAGAGAGCCCAATTGCATGCAAGCCACTTGTCAAAATGAGAGAGTGGGAACCACTTCTCTTGGAGGCATCTTCTGAGAAATCAAATAGAAATGGGGGGGGGGAAACCCCCTTCTAATATTTTTAATCTTCATTCTAGGCCTAGGGGGGACCACCAAAGTGGGAACCCTTACTTTGGCTTATTTTTAGTTATCTCAATTTCCATGGTAGAGAGGGTGCCCCCCCTTTGGCGACATCTTCATTCTTGTGAAACACTTCCATGGGGGTCCCTTTTTTCTACCTTAGGAACATAACATACCACTTAGAAGCTTAATTTTCCCCTTCTAAGTGACCTTAGGGACTTTTCCAAAATCTGGCTTACTAATTAATTGTCATTTTTCCTGATTTCCTTGACTGACTTTGGAAAATGTGACCAAAACCTTAGCAAAATCTGTTTGAATGACTTCAAACTTTGCCCAAGGGTGTAGGGGGACTCATGCCATTGATTTTGAGTACCCATACCCCAATCCATGGGCAGTAGATGCCATTTCACCCTCTTTTATTACAACATTTTTATGCTAAGGTACCTTTTTTAATCACCAAAAATTAAAAAATTCTACGTAAAACCTAATGAAATTTCACAAGACTCTTGACAGTGTCTAGCATGGTTACATAGAACATTCCTAGGCCTTAGTTGCCCCGTGGAGTTGATCATTAGAACACCTTTCACCACTTTAGAGGTAATTTTGAGTGAAAAACTCAGATAATTAAAATCACTAAAAATGAATTTTAATTATCCAAGGGAAAAAACACTCGATGAAAGGACTTCCATAATGAAAAAGTCCTAGGCAACTAAGTTATACAAAAACTAGACCTTGATGCTGACATATCATTAAAATATCCCAATATTCCCCCAATTTTCGGGGACGGGAGAGTGTGGGAGCAGGGAAATGCACGGTGGGGACGTGTGGAGACCACCCCCAAATTTTAGGGAAATTCAGGGGGGACGGGGGGACATCGAGGTCATAAAAATTATAAAAAATATAATAAATCTTGGTAATAACAAGTCAACCTGTATAAATATAGTTTAAGCTGCTCCCTATAAAGACAGTCTAATTATTCAATGATTCAACACACTTCAACATTGTGTAAATCCATCTCATAGATGTTGTAATAAGGAAGTGTGACTAGAGGACCCTATTTCTTCATGATTCTAGCGGGCATCACATTATTTGAGGATTTCAAGTCCAACATACAATTATGCAAGAGTGAAATATTAATCCTATATTGGGATCCTATTCATCAATAGCACCTTGTGCCCGTCTCCTATAGGTTTTCAACGCTTGCCTCTACCTTGAATCTCGAAGTTGATCCTCAAAGGACATTACTCAACACCCTACAATTTTGATGAAACTTCCTAAACCAAACATTAAAATAAGGTAGTATTAGAAAAAAAATCATGCTTAATAAGTGGTTTTGCTTGACTAAATGGTACATTTTGATTAAGGTCATGATAGAGGAGTTTAACAATTAGTACCACCAACATCAAGGTACATAGAAAGGTTGATGTGCTTGATTAAATGACAATCCCTTAACCTCATACATGATAAAATTCAGTGGAAACGTTACAATACTCAAATCCCGAAAACTTTTAAGTCTGTTGAATTTTGAATGGGATCTAAAATTCTACTTTTTGCATATGAACTCCAATGAGGTTGGAACCACTCTCAAACATCCCGAAACAATTAATGGTAATGTTAAAAATTTAAGTAAAAGGATAAAAAATGAAAGATAAGGAAAGTACCACTTTTACTTTAAGAATTTAGCATTACCATTATTGCTAGAGCGCGTAGAAGCCCCCCACTTCATCGGTGCGCGCTTCAAAATAGGGGGACGAGCTCCCCCTTGCGTTTCGCCAAATTGGGGGCGAGGGGAAACATTTTGGAAGGAGCCCCCAACTCCTCGTGGCGTGGGGCGTGAGGGGGCGAGCTCTTGACCTTGGGGGGCAACACCCATGGAACACTGCAATATCCCTATAGATATGCGGCAATTTCATGGAGAAAAGATAAGAAAAAGAGTTGCCTCGCTTGAAAAAACTTTATCAGGTACTTTTTTCTCATCTTCAATGCACATGGTACATGGTTGGCCACCTAGTTGGTTAGGTGGTCAACAGGGCCGACCTACCTTGGTGAAATACAAAGATAATTTTATTTTTATTCTTTTCTTGTGTATTCCTTCCCCAGGGTTCACATTGATTTTTTCTAGGGTTTACATGAGTAATTACATCGGTATAATCTTTCGTTGGAGGTACAAGGAAATACAATACAAGTACAATAAGAATAACTTATGAAGTTGCTCAAATTCCAACAAGATGTACAAGTACTTGTTTATATTCCGAGTTCAGAAGTCCATTCAGGCCTTCCAAGGTCCTTTTTTCACCTTTTTACCACATGTTCATCCATAGAAGAAAGAATCGACGATTTTTCACCAAGTTCCCAAAAAATTGCGAGAATTAAGGGAAGGCGTTTTTTTAGACGAAAAAATTGCGCCACACATGATGATGAAAAAATCGCTTTGTTGTAAAAATCGATTTCTGGGTTTGTAAAAAACTATTTTCTGGTTTGTTTTTCATCATTTGAGTTGGAGAACGACGGAGAGGGCTATTGCTTCAGAGCATGAGGGTTTTAAGCTAATATATTAGCAACTTGGGGTCATTTTTACATTACAATCCATGTGTTCCAAGCAAATCCGCGCACAGTTAGCAGCCCACTCACAAATCGCGATTTTGCATCTGAAACTTTGAATGGCAGTTTGAGGGGCGTTTGAAGGGTGTTTGAAGTTCAAGTTGAATTGTTGAAGAATCAAGAGCCCTTGGTCAAGGGAAAACGCAGAGGTGAGTTCTTTATTTTAAAATCTATGGTATTTAAATTTTAGTATTTAGTATTAATTTTTAGGTTTTAAAAATTTAAGCAAAATAGATTCTCAACTTTTCAAGTGCTATAACTCTATTGAATGTTCATTTGAGGGCATCGCTACTCAATATAGAGTCCAACTCTGTATACACTATACAATTCAAACTTCAAAGTTTGCATATTAAAAATTTATAGTTTTGGCATTTTGTGTGAATCGACCAACTCTTGGAGGGTGGACAACCCCAATGCCAAATTGGAAAATACATTTAATGATTTCGTAATATTAAGTTTAAAATTTAAAATTTAATAATAATATCATATCAATATGTATTATGCAATTACACATTGTTATTTGTCATTGCAGCGTTTAAAAGAAATAAAACTTAAAACTAAACTTACTAACTCTTATTGTAGATCTATAGTAAGTTAGTAGCAAACAATTTTAGTGTTGATGATTTTATGGAAGGCCTACTAGCCTTGTGCTTTGGTTTGTTCTTTTTCTATTTGGGTTTAATGTCTTTTTTTGTTTTTTGCAGCCATAGGTTTGACTTTTGAGGCGATACATTTCCATTGCAAAAATGCCAAAGGCATTGGACCCATTTTGGTAATATGCTGACCCTGAAGATGGAACAAACCGACAACGATTGAATTGCAAATTGTGTTGAAAACTTATGCCAGGAGGCATTAGCAGGTTGAAGTACCATTTGGCAAAACTCGTTGGCCATGATGTTGGGCTTTGTAGTGCAGTTACCCCCGAGATTATGAGAATGGCCCATGATGCAATTCACTTGAAGGATAGAGAAATGGAAGAGTCAACTGCAAATAGAGTTGAACTTGCTGCAGGTGGAGTGGCTAGGACTTCACGGACAATATGAGGGTAGTGTTGGGGGCTCCATGGCCATGGGTTCAGCTTCCGTGAGGGCCGGTTCATCTTTCTTTGTTCAACGGACTGGAAGTGGTGCTCAACCTTCCATCAAGTCCACGGTTAAAAAGAAGAAGGAAGAAGCAGATAGGCTTATGGGGAGGATGCTTTTCTGGAGTGACTTGCCTCTTACAATAACAAGAAACAATCATTTTTTTAGCCTATGTGTGATGCCATTGCTATTGTTGGCCCAGGGTACAAGTGCCCTACATATGAGGAGATTTGGGGCCCAATTCTTCAAGCAAAGAAGAAAGACATCAACACTGGATTGGAGGATTTCAAACAGTAATGGGAGATTTCTGGATGCACATTGATGTTTGATGGTAGGATAGATGCGAAGGGTAGGATCCTTCTCAATTTTTTGGTACAGTGCCCTAAAGGTACCATGTTTATCAAATCCGTTGATGCATCGACACAGGTAAAAGAAGTAGTATTGTTATGTGAGTTGTTGGATGGGGTCGTTTAGGAGATTGGTTTGGACAATGTGGTGCAAATCATAACAGCTAATGCGACCAATTATGTGGCTGCTGGTAGATTGCTTATGGAGAGGCATCACTCACTATTCTGGAGTCCATGCGCTGCACATTGTATTGATTTGATGCCGGAGGATGTGGGGAAAATTCCCTTCATCAAGGAGGTTGTTGATCAGGCTAGGAGTATCACCAAATTCATATATAACCATGCTTGGGTTCTTAGCCTCATGAGGAGATGCACGAGAAACAGGGAATTGTTGCGCCCTGGAATCACACGATTTGCCACCAACTTCATTTCTCTTCAATCTTTGCTTTGAGTTCAATTTGAGCTGAAGGAAATGTTTGTTTTTGGTGACTGGCGAGATTGCACATATAGTAGGAGAGAGGATGGGAAAGCCATCGCTAGATTGGTTTACATCGACTCCTTTTGGGAAGGAGTGGAGGAAGTGTGCTCAATCAGTCTTTGGTAAAGGTTTTGAGATTAGTTGACAATGACAAGCTCGCTATGGGCTATTTGTACGAGGCCATGGATAGGGCCAAAGAGTCTATTAGGTCTTATTATGTGGGGAAGGGTACCCCTTGACACAATAGACACATGATGCTATGGGATTTGATTGATACATGATGGACCGGGATGCTCCATCGACCTATTCATGCAGCTGCACTTTTCCTCAACTCCGCCTTTTCCTACAAGTGTAAGTTTGATTTTGATGAAGAGGTTTTAGAAGGGCTTATCGAATGTATTAATAGGATGGTACCTAATTTTGAGACTCGCATGAGTATTACTCGTGAGATGGAGATGTATCGAGAGGCTATTGGACTATTTGGCTATGCTGATGCTATCCCTGCAAGGACCAGTTTGACTCCAAGTAAGTGATTACAAATTAGAATTTATTTGAATTTTGAACTTCAAATTCTTAAATTTTAATTGTGTTTTATGATTTATCATTTTATTTGAAAATTGAAATTTGAATGATATAATCTGATTCTCTTTCTTTCTTGTTTATTGTAGGGGTTTGGTGGAGGAAATATGATGTAAGGGCACCAAATTTTAAAAAATTTGCCATCCGAGTCCTTAGCTAAACCTGTAGCTCTTTTGGATGTGAGTGTAATTGGAGTGTCTTTGATAAAATACACTCAAAGAAATGCACCAGGTAAGAACTTTTTCAAAGCAATTAAATTCATTGTAATTTAATATCCTCTTTCATATTGTTTTCCTCTGGCCTCAAGAGTCAAGACCCATGGAATCTTTTTATCACCCTCTTACAGGTTTGATTTCCCACGCTTGAATGACTTGGTGTATGTCCACTACAATCTTCGACTGTGGATGAAGCAGGTGGAGAAAGCACCCGATGTGGATGCCATTTGCTTGGACAATATTGATGTATTGTCCAAGTGGAGGGTGGAGGTCGAGTTACCTATCATGGAGGAGGCACCTGCATGGTTAGATGAGGAGCAACAACAACAGGGGCAGGTGGATGAGGAGGAGCAAGAGGAGGAACAGGAGGAGGAGGCGGAACAGGAGGAGGAGGCGGAGCGCTTTGACCCAGAGGACTTCATGGAGGGTGATGTGGCTTCATCAACACCACCTTCTACACTGGTCGATGTATCTAGTCCCTCATTGGCACCGAGTGTAGGGTTATGACCTTCTACTATCCAGGGCAGGACTGGAAAACAACCCATGATCTTTTCCCGTAAAAGGGGAAGAGGGCATTGATTTCAGAGACAAATAGTTAGCTGTTAGTTTTGTGATGTCATTTTATATTGGACCATTGGTTTCCCACTTTTGAGTACTATTGGACAACTATATTCAAACTTTCAATATCGACTTTTATGTCTCATATTATATTTGGCATGACTACATGATATATATTAGTGCTTTTTCTATATTTATGTGCCAATGTATTTATTTGATGTCATTGTTGCTTTATATGCTTAAAATTATGAAAAAATGAATATATTTTGTGTTTTTCAATATTTGCTGTGGTTTGCCGATTTTTGCCGACTTTTTCGTCGATGTTGCCGAGAAGATGTTTTTTGGACCCTTGCCGATTTTTTGCCGATGTTGATGTTTTCTTCTATGGAATTTCATACCCTGCGAGAAAGTTGTAAAAAATGCGCTAGCATATTTTTTTGTAAAGAACTTGGTGTCCTAGGACTTAAACATCAATCTGGGTATTTCAAGGTGTTTTTTCCTTGTTAATTATATGTTGTTGAATAAAGGGCATATAATTTTCGATTTTTCACATGCTCCTCCAAAGCTGGAATTGTTGTCTTGGTGGTTATGCTTAGGAGGTTAAAAGTTAATGTGTCAATGTATATGAACATGCTAGACATTATTATTGAGTCATATGAACATGTGCTAGGTCCCTCTAAGTTTATTTTTTATTTTCGCAAAAATAATTTTTTTTTCTGTGAAACGAAGATTTTTTAATGTTTTAATTAAAAAAATTGTAAAGTGCATAAAAGTATGGTCTAGAGGTGGAATTTGGCGTGGGGATACTCATTTTCACACTCAGAGCATATCGCATATCCCGAAACTCACTTTTCCTATGTTTCGGGTGATTAAATTATTACTTAGAGCATCTTTTCTCCAAAAGGCATCAAAATGTCAAAAAATGCCAAAAGTGACACAAAATGACAAAATCCAAAATCATGTGGGGACATGTCAAACATGTTTGAAAGTCAACTAAGGTGGAAGGCGAATTGCACCCTCATGATGGTGTCATTTTTGAGTGAATCAAGGAAAGGTGGCGAGTGTATCTTATGAGAGCAATGCACTGACCATATCGTGATATCGCATTAGTTGTGTGGAGAATGAAAGTTTGACATGTTGGCAATATGAACTCAAGTTTGAAGGCGATCTTGTTGAGCACCAAGGCATCACGATTGAGAGAATAAAGGGATGAAGTCGAGTCATTCCTTGGAAGAGGATGCACATCTCTCCAAGAAATGGTGCATGTGTAGGGGTGGCGTCTTATGGTTGAGTAGAGATGAATCCAAGGTGAGGTAGGCACATCTCTTATGAGGTGGTGCCTACCTCTTCCACTTAAGCTTTCACTTAACTCCACCAAATCCCTCGTTTCACTCAGAGCTCATGCCCCCTCTTCTGTTAATGATGGACGCACCCCCCCGGGCCTAGGATTTCTATATAATGAAGGCTATTTGCCATTGTAATGCATCAGAAGGTGGAACCTCTGCTTGCGCTCTTGTTGTAATACTTTTTGTTTGGCAATAATAAAAGAAAGACTTTGGAGGCTTATGCTGGTGTTACCATTGGATGTTTGGTTGATTTGCTCTTCATGAACTATTGAGGTAAACTATGTCTTTGCAAAGTTGGTTTATAAGGTTGGAGTTGTAATAGCTTTTGAAGGGAATTTTTTTTCTAGTAGAATAAGAAGTAAGATTTGGATAATTTACTTCGTATTGTTAGTCACTTGAAAGATTTAAGAGATGTTGTCTATTCTTGTTTGAATGCATCTATTTCTACATGTTTTATTTGGTTAACACTATCATGCTTTAACTCCCTTTTTGAAAGCTTTTGTGAAGTATTTCAGGTAACCAAGATAGGAGAAATTTGTGAGCTTGCTTGCTCTCCTTTTTCTCAAGCAATTTTCGAAAGAAGAGTTTCATCCCTCCAGAACACGGAGAGGACGACTCCATTGCCCAAACCTTTCTTGCTAGTCTAACCATTGGTTCTTATTTCATCTAGATCCACAAGTTCTTTCATTTTCTTTTGGTTACATTCATTTAGATTTATCAGTAAAGTGAATATCATAAGTAGATCCAAGTTTCTAGATCTAGTTTCCTTTCAAAAGTTTATTCAAAAGTCTAGATCTAGCTACTATATTTTCTTTTTGCAAAGCTTAAAACTTTTAAATATTTTAAAAGGATGAAAGAAGAATTTGTGCTTTCAATCTTAATCTAGCATTTAGTGCTTTCTCATCTGCTTTCCATCTCTTAAAGAGGCGAGCAAAGATCCTAAGAAGACATTTTTTCTAGCTTGCCTTGCTTGGTTAAATTTTGCAATTTTTATTCATAGTTTTACTTAGAATTTTTTAGGATGTTTTGGAGATTGTTCAAAGACACTCTTAAAGTGTTTTTCAGCATCTTTCGGATTTTATAGCTTGCTGTTTTTTGCAGGTTTAACATAAAAGAGAAGGAAACTTTGACCGATTTTCGAGAAAATGAACCATTAAAAGTTCAACGAAGTCTCATTTTTCGCTAAAATTCATTTTTTTATCAAATTGTAAGCCTTTGGATTCAATTTATAAGGACCAAAGTGCATTTCTCTAATATTGTAATAAACATTAATAAAGTTTTGAGTAGGCTCTTAAGATCCCACTCCCCATTCCCCCTAGGGGGATCCACGTCGATGTGATTTTTTTCATGCTTTTATGCTTTCTTAGTTTAGCTTTATTTGCTTTAGTTAGTCATTATTGATTTCATTTTGCTTTATTGTTTCAAGTTACTAATCACACGCATTCCCAAGTTACTCGAAAGGGAAAAGAGATTCATGGTAGGACCAATTAAAATACATTTCATTTTTGCATCTTTACCTTTTTCAGTAATTAACCCCGCTTGCTTTCCTGAGTACGGTTTATGAACCTGAAAGAGACTCTTGGGGTTTAATAAACAAGAAACGTTTGTTCCAAAATTCTTAAAAGTAACAAGGCTCTCATCCTCGTATGCTCTACTTTTGTTGCAGCTTCGTCTAATTAGATGGTTGTATCAGAAAATGATTTGAGTGGCTAATGATTAGTCTCATTTTTCAATTGATCCCCAAGCGAAAATCTGGCATTATTGATATTGCTATGTTGTGAATAAATTCTTCAAGTGGAGCGGGAACCACTAAACAGTGACTGCGGAGCGGGAACCCTGTCAGGCTACACCCTCGTTTGGTGTAGTGTTGGACACACCCCTGTGACTCCGGTTTAGCCCATATTTCATTGTGAGAACCACCTCTGAGCAAATCTAGACATATTTCTCGTACTCCTTGGGTATATCTGGAATTCCCTCTACCTTTTAATAATCCATATCATTACCAAATTAATAAAATAAATCAACAATTTACCCACTCCCTAATCAACTCATTAATAAATCTAAAACTTACCAACGAGATAACTGCAATATACACAACAACACCAACCCATATACACAAGCACTCCACATTGATCGACACTGGTCTTTGTTATCTTTATGGTTAAGTCAATTTTCGTATAATGTCGTGAATGGTGTTTGGTTTATTAAAGCTGTGGTTATAATTTATTTGCAGTAACTTCTTGTTAAGATTTTAATTCATTTCATATTAACTCCTAGAATCAATCTTTTCTTTCATAGATTTTACTTTTTATAGGGACCACCCCCCTTGGCTTTGCTAGGAGTTGGCCTAGACGGAGGAGCTGAGTATCAAATGACAACACTTGGATCTAGCTTGACCCTAACGTTGCACCCAGTGGCTTGAATATTTCTACCACATGACCCAATGTGTGAATTAGGCGGCAACAAGAAGTTTTCCATATATTGCTCATCTCGGTCAACATAACTACCTGAATTCGGACAATGATTTAACTCTGAAATGGATGCTGAAAATGTGATAAAATTCACATGTGGACACCCATGCAAATTGGGGGGAAACAGGCCCATAATCCTCTCTTATGGAATGCACCTTACAACCTGAGTTGTTTATAAATACACAACTCACTTCTCATTTATAACATCATCTTGATCTATGGATCTCAAATACAAGTGAATCATTCTTTAGGTTGCAGGCACCATATCTAACATTGCACTCTCTTGTTCACGATGTGATCTATTGTTGATGGGTTTCTCTCAACTGTCGCATTCTATTGTTGTTGGCTGTTTTCTTTCTAAGGCACACTTGCTGGTTTCTCTCTATTGCATACACAAGCGCTGATCTTTCTTTTGTCCTAGAGCTAGTTTATCTTCTCTGTTTGCTGATTTAGGGGTTGTTGGTGGTTTTATTCAATCCTTTCTCTCTTTCTTGTGAATCCCAACATTCTGTTGGGAAATTGAAACTCAAGGAGCTAGGATCCAATTAGATAATTTTTTGTTTTTAGATTACATTGTTATTTGTCATTTCAACATTTAAAATATTCCTAACTACCTTTTTTGTGGTTATCATGATAATCAAACACACAAAGAAACCAGGTATATATAGAGAGAACTGAAAGAGAGAAAATGATTCTTCTATTATAAAATGAAGAGAATAACCTTCTTTATAATAATGAGATGACATAAACCGTAATTGCTCAAGCCCTAATTGCATCGACCCTAAAATGACTGATGTGTACTTTAATAAAGTCACCAAGTGACTTTATTAATATGCTTAAGTCTACAGTCTAGATGACCTCATTATTCTAACGCCTTCTCATAATGGTCAATCTAAAAAATACACCAAGTTTGTCCTTGAATTTTACATTTTTTTCTGGACCCAGAGACTCAGTGAGAATGTCTACAGTCTGATCCTCTGCAGGATAGAATTACAGCTCAACTGTTCCATCTTCTACAAGCTATCCGATGAAGTGATAGAGAATGCTAATATGTTTGGTGTGCTTGTGGAAGATTGGATTCTTTGCCAACCTTGATACCATATTGCAAAAACCGAACACACAAAGAAACCAAGAACACAAACAGAGAACTGAAAGAGAAATTGATTATTCTATTATAAAATTTAGACAACAACCTTGTCTTTATAATAATGAGATGACATAACCCTAACTTCTCAAACCTTAATTGCACAAACCCTAAATTGACTTATGTGTACTTTAATAAAACAATTAAAGTAACCTAAAGTCACCTAAAGTTCTTTATTAATATGCTCAAGTCTATAGTCTAGACTCTAGATGCCTTTTATATTCTAACAGTGGTAGCATTCATGGTTTTATAAAGATATGTGAAAACCCTAATATTTCTCCTGTCTCAAAGGTACTTTCTATGTTATCATGGAAGGCTGTTTGCTTTATCTATCAATTTTCTATATACAGGTTCACACCAATCTTAATTGTACTGATATGTAATGGCTTTTTAATTTTCTTTGTTGGTTTTTATTGGAAGAAGATACCTGAGAACGTAGCATTTCTGATCAGAGTTGTAATTTAGTTGGATTATGATTTTGTTTTATTTGTTGAGCTCTGATTGATTTTCGCATTATGCTTGCAGGTTGGGACCTTTCATAGTGTATGCGCAAGGATTTTAAGACAGTTTGCACAAATTTCTGATTATAATTTGAATAGGAATTTCATAATCTATGATGAGAATAACTCAGAACAGATTGTGAAAAGGATTCTTGAAGAGGTCAGTGCTGCATTTTGCATTTGCTTTTAATTTCTCTTGTTATTTATTTGCAGTGGATTGCATTTCTGAGTGCCATTGACCTGTTTGTGGTTTTTTGTTGGATATCAATAACATTATCTTATCTAGTTGTTTCTACTTTCAGTTAAGCCTTTATTTTAGGAGACATTTTGGTTTCCTTCATTTCTGCCAGGAAGAAAGGAAAGGGCTTGCCCATTGAATCAAAATGAACCTATCACGCTTCTTTTTCTTATGATGTTTCATTTTTGGCATGAATGATAAACTCTTTAACAAGTAAGAAGATCTGAACTGTAACTGATAACCTTACTACAAGGACACTCTTTTGTTGGAAATTAGTTTCGGTACCAAAAAGTTGCATTCTTTTGAAGATTATGCAGGAAAGTTGAATGTTGTCAACATCTAAAGGAATATATGAAGCTCTGTATTATATTGTGAATATATAGATTTACTTGGCCATAATATTAGATCTTGTTCTTGAAACATTTTACCAGAATTCTAAGTGTTTATTTTCTACCTTGTATATTTTGATTTTCTGATGTATATACAGGCATTAGATTCTTTTGATGCAATGAATGCATCCATTGGAAGGGAATGCTTTACTGGTGATGCAGATTTTGAAAATCTCTCTGCTCAAAATTTGGATGAAAATGTCACGCAAAGGTCACAGAGTGCAATTTGGGAGGATCTTGTTCGATACAAATTTCTGACAGAGAATGCACCTGCAAGATTGCAACTACTGCAGTTCCTGGAATGTCACATTAAAAGGAGGCCTGAGCAAAAGAAGAGGCCAGTTACATCAGATGCTGTCCAAGATTTGTTACATCTTATAGGAACAGCCAGACTACACAATGTGGAAGAATTTATAGCCAGAAAAAGTCGAAGAACTTTGCACCCAAACAGGAATTCAATTAATGCATTTGCCATCAAGATGTCAGAGATATATGAGGTATAAGATGTATCTTTCTTCTATTATTTTTGTTTCCATATCGTGGTTGATGTTTCATATTTGAAGTTTTTAGTTTAATTCACTTAATGCATTTGTTTTCAAGATGGCAGAGATATGTGAGGTATAAGATGTATGTTTCTTCTATTATTTTTGTTTTCATATCGTGATTGATGCTTCATATTTGAAGTTTTTAGTTTAATTCTTGGTTGTACTAGGTGCTAACAAAAAAGCTCATTCTTAATTTTCGGCATGTTTTGAAATCACCTGTATATGAGTTAAAACTTAAGATTTGAAGAGAACTGTATCCCCTTTAGGTGGGAATGATGAAATGATGCACTAGAACTATCCTGAAATGGATCTGAACCGATGTTGTATGCTTTGGATCCCAAGACTATACATCAACAAGTATACATCTTTTCTAAAAAGTACTAAACCTATTTCCCCCATAAAGTGCATTGACATGTCAACTTGTTGAACATTTGACAGTTGATGCCATGATGAATGTCCACTGGAGTATATGAAATCGAAATAATAATTGTTGATGGATGATTTCTAGTTGCATGGTGAGATGGGCAAATAGCAACAATTTATGGCAAAATTGAGAGTGGAATATAGCCATCAAAGGACATGGAAAGTGATGGATCAAGTTGACTATTGAGTGTCCAACAATGAGATAAAATCAGGACACAAGAATCTTAACAACAGATGATAATGGAGGCAGAAGGAAGATTTGTTTCTGGCCGTTAGAATAGACATTCACCATATCATGATGTCACAAATCTGTTCTCAGTCACAAAGAATATGGGATGTTGTGGTGGTATAGCTGGAAGTTAGATAATATAAGATAAAAATATGATTAATCTCCAATGGATAACCATAATAAGCAGTTTAATGGGATTAAAAAGTACATGGTGAGAGTGCAAAAGTTACTGCAGAAGTACTGATCTCTATGTGTTTAGACCTGTCATGGAATATGGATTCTTAGAGAGCATGATGTAACTCTGATTATCGGAGTATATAACTGTAGGCCTCAACTCTTGATCAAACAAGTCAACCATCAACTTGCGAAGCCACAATGCCTCGTAACTACCCTGGCTGGCTGCCATATACTTAGCCTCAACAAAACTCAAAGCAGCAGATTTTTGCTTTCTGCTGAACCACGACATTGCTGTCGAGCCCAAACTAAAACAACAATCGAAAGTGCTCTTCCGGTCCGATGCACTGCCTACCCAATCTGAATCTGTGAAACCAATCAAGTCCACTCCATTTGATCTACTGTAGTCCAGACCATAGTCTCCTATCCGAGCAATATATCTCAAAACATGTTTTGCAACTACCAAGTGCACTCTCCTGGGCTCCATTATGAACTGGCTGAGAGTTTTCACTGCAAAACATATATCTGGTTTGGTGTTAACCAGATACATCAACAAACCAATGAGCTTCCTGTATAAAGTAGGATCAACCAACTCTCCCTTAGAAGCATGAAGCTTCTTCTAGTTGGTGATCATGGGTGTGGACATCGGTCTGCAAACCTCCATCTGAAATCTCTTCAGAACTTCAGCTGCATATTTTCGTTGCCCCAGGGAAACATGTCCATCCTCCTGCCATACCTCCATACACAAATAATAATGCATCAACCCAATGTCAGTTATCTCAAACTCTGAATCAAGATCTCTTTTGCAAGTTGCAATCAAGTGCTCCTCCCCCGTGATAAATAAAACATCAACATATAGCAGAAGAATGAGCGGATCATCTCCAACCAGAATGAAATATAGGTTGGGATCAACTTCACTCTTCTGAAATCCAATAGACAACAATTATTAGTCAATCAATTTACTTGAGCCTATACGAAGAATAACGAGCAACTGGCGCAAAAGTCTCCTCATAGTCAACTCCCTCAACCTGTGAGAACCCCCGCGCTAGAAACTAGGCCTTGTACTTCTCGATGTTGCCATCCACAACATGCTTTATCTTGTACATCCACTTGGAAGTCACAACTGACTTCCCCTCTGGTCGTGGAACAATCTCCCACACATCATTCTTCGTGATAAAATTGTACTCTTCCATCATGTCATCTCTCCAAACCTGATGTGTGGTGGCCTCCTCAAAAGTAGAAGGCTCGGGCTCACGCAATCTATTCACCACTGCCATGTAGCTGGAAAACCTCTCTAGTGCCTTGCTCTCTTTGACCTCCTGCCTAGGTGGCCCCACAGACTCCTCAACTTCCTTCACAAGCTCCTTAAGCAAACTAGGCTTTCTCTTCCTGGAAGTAGCTTCCTGTGGCAGACCCTCCTCTACATCCTCATCTGACGAGTGTCTCCTTGAAGAAGTACCCGTGGTCTGAGATCTTGTGACTGGTGAACCTGGACCTGAACCAAGTGCTCTCGAATCACGTGAAGGTGAAACCTATGAACTTGTAATCCGAGAACCTGTCCTTGTACCGGAAGTCCTTGTAGACTGTGTCCCTGAAACTGATGATCTTGACACCTATGAACCAGTCACACCTGAGACTTGTGACCCTGTACTCTGAGATGCTGTCACATGTGGAGTAGAAACCTGCTGCTCCTCCATCCCAGATTCTCGATATTTTGTAAAGGCTCGTTCCTCAAATCTCACCTCCCTCCTCACTACAACTTTCCTCTGTGTAGGAAGGTATATTCATAAGGCCTTAGAAGTCTCATCATATCCAACAAAGATGCCTTTCTCTACAGTAGCCTCCAACTTTGTCTTCTTTTCAGAAGGGACATGTGAATATGTATGGCATCCAAAACTGCAGAGGTGGCCTATTTCATGCTTCTTCCCAGTAAACATCTCCTCCGGAGTTTTACTACCCAATGAACGACGAGGATTCCTGTTCTGAACATAAACAACAGTACTATAGGCATCATCCCATAGAAAGAAAGGAATACTCTAGTCATGCAGCATGGCTCTCACTGCTCCCACTATCGCACGGTTCTTACTTTTTGCAACTCCATTCTGTTGTGGATTGTAAGGAACTGTCAACTGCCTCTTTATCCCCTCCTATCTGCAATAGTCATCAAATTCCTTGGAGGTATACTCACCCCCATTGTCTGATCTTGAGTACTCTGATCCTCCTCCCTGTTTGGTTCTCCACAAGAGCTTTGAACTCTTGGAACCTCTTCAAGACTTCTTCTAATTTCCTGGTCCTTAGGAAGTAGATATAGGTCTTCCTGGAATATTCATCAATGAATGTGATGTAGTACTCAAAACTTGTCAAAGAGGTAGATCCATGGGACCACACAAGTCTGAATGAATGAGATGAAGCAGTTCCTCTGATCTGGAGTCACTGTTTGGAAAAACAGTCTTGGTGTACTTTCCCAAAGCACAACCCCTACACCAATGTTACAAATATCGTGTCGGCGAATATATTGCCAAGGGTCCAAAAGAAATTATCGGATTTATCGACAAAAATGTTGACAAACATCGACAATATATCGACAAAATAAAAAATACAAAAAAGCAAAAAAAAACACAATATATTCGAAAAAATCGGCAAATATCGCCATAAAGTTGACAAATATCGCGATAAAATTGACAAAATATCGCGATAAAATCAGGAAAAAATCGCCAAAAAATCGGGGAAAATATTGGGGCGATCTATTGCTGATATATTGCGAGTGAGTTAACATCATGATATATTGCGATGTTGCCGATATATCGACAATATTTGTAACACTGCCCTACACACACCACTTTGCTCTATGTTGAAATCTGGCAAACCTGTAGTCATATCTCAACATCCTCAAAGCTGGATGATGAAGATGGGCCATTCGCCTGTGCCACAACTCGCACAACTCACTGCTGCTGCTAGTATGTTTCAGTGCATGATGTGGCTGGAAGAGAAGCTTGTATAGTTTCCCACATCTAACCCCGATGGCATATGAAGCAGATGGTCCTGCTGCCTTGGGAAAGACACGAACTTTCCCATCTGTGAATTATACTCCAAAACCCCTGTCCTCAATAGTAGAAATTGAAACAAGGTTCTTCTTCAACATAGGGACGTACAAGACATCCCTCAGTGTCTTGGGCTCCATGGAATCACTCTCAAAACTGACAGTCCCACGCCCAACTGCCCTCGCCACTGTATCATCCCCCAACACCACCTCTAGATCCAAGCTTGTCTCAGTCATCTTGGTGAACATGTCTCGAACACCTTTTATATGGCTTGAAGCCTGAGTGTCAATATACCACGTGGAAGTAGTGGTGGAAGTGTTGATTTTTTTGAGCAGCATTGAGAGCCATTCTCTTAGGAGAATGGGAACACCTGGTCCAGGACTACAGTGTGGACTCAACCTAGAGTTGAGTGATCATTCTGTTGAATGATGATATCTGGTTCGAGACCACGATATGGACCCGGTCCAGCACTGGGGGGACTCAACCTTGAGTTGAGTGACCATTCTGTTGAATGGTGACATCTGGTTTGGGACCACGATGTGGAACTAGTCTAGCATTGGTAGATTCATCCTAGATCTGAGTAGCCATTCTTTTGAATGGAGGCGCATGTTCAGTTACCAAGAATGCACCTAGTTCGAGACTAGGGACTCAGCTCGGGGCTGAGGGCCATTCTCCAGGAGAATGGAGGTGCTTGGTCTGTTACCAAGTATTTGACCTAGTGTCAAATTATGCAGCCTATGGCTGAGGCACTTGGTCTGTTACCAGGAAGGAACTATAAGCCCTAGACCGGGTTTAGGCATGTGTGACACTCTGACCCTTGTTCAGTGGGCTTTGCGATCTTCTCCAAGGCTTAGCTACCCATGGTTAAGACACCTTAGTACCCGATTTTGGTGTCACACAGAGTGTGAGATAAAAGCATTAGTACTTCTCTCTGTTTATGACGATGTACTTTGAATGGTGATGAAAGACCACCTTGACCACTTGTATTGACCACATGGCACTTGAAGAAGCCTAAAGCAAAAGTAAAAAATACATAAAGACCCTTAGTACCACTAAGGAGTCAAAATGAAAGTGCAAAAAGACCTTTAGTACCACTAAAGGCAAAAAACAAATTTAGAAAAGAATAAAATATTATTATTTTGATCTTTCTAATTTTGGTCCACTTACAGGTGACTCAAAGGATATAAAAGAAGATCAATCCATTTCATTATTACGCACACACTTGCTCTCACAGGTATAGCTGCTCCATCAGAAGATCTTATAGGTTTTGGAAGAAGAAAGTTTTTATGATTATGCCCTAGCATGGATGAGTCTAGCTAGGGCATCATCACTTACTGAAGTAAAACCCTAAACTAGGGTTTCATTGTCAAATTTGCAGCAGCTGGTTTATGAGCTAGGGTTTCACCCTAACTCCTTCTTCATCTCACGGGCAAGTTCAAAGTTTTGAGCAGCTCTCCATCTATCATCGGGCAGCCTCAAGTTCTCCACGGGCAACCCTCTTCCTCCACGAGTTGCCCTCCTTTTCCACGGGCAGGGCTCGACCCTCTTCTTTTCTTCCTTGGGCAGCTCACAGCAGGTGCCCATGAGGGTCTCGGGCCTGCTGCTCACCCTCGGACAGCCTATTAGGCATACCCAAGAGGGTGCTGTGGTTGCGCAGACCCTCAGGCAACCTTAGGCAGACCCGTGTGGGTCTCGAGTAGTAGCCCGCAGCTTGTGAAAGCTGCCGGGTCTGCATAGACCCTTTGGGCAGCGCTAAAGGGCCTTGGCCAGGGCTGACTGTTCTTCAGTTAGCAGCATAGCTCCACAATAGAGCAACCGGGAAGCAACAAAGTTGCACACCAGAGTTGCCGGGCAGGGAAGCAGGGCAACTAATGGGCATGAGAGAGAAACAGACGGGCAGGGGAGAGAAACAGTTCCGGGCAGAAGTTAAACAGATCCGGGCAGAGGAAGAAAAACAGATCCAGGCAGGGTCTGAACAGTCTGGGCAAGAGAGAGAAGATTAGCATCAAGCCCTAATTTTTGTAAAAGCCAATTTGACATTTTTGTGGAAAAATTGATCTTTTGTGTAATTGTGGTACAACTCAGTTAGGGTTTGTGGATTTTTGGAAAAACTCAGTCATCTCATTTCAAAATGAATTACTAATGCTTTTGGGGTTTTTGTCCTTTAAAGGTTTCCCTAGTGAAAAATCTCGTGTTCAATGTGTTGATGTGATTGATGTTGTTTACTGCACTTATCATTTGTTTAAGTTAGTCTGCAAAATTTTTAAGTATTCATGCTAATGCTAAAATTCAATAGGAAGCACTCGATGAATGCCGAACTATCATGAAATGCTTCGTCTGGTCCTCCATATCATCACTAGTGATAGATGACACTCTCTCTATACAACCACCAACAAAGAGAGAAAACTCTCTTTCCAAGTTCATCTCGAACCTGTGTAATCCCGGTAAGGTAAGAAACCATGTTCTCCCCCTTGTTCATCCGATTACTCTTCAACTTCTCCCTTAACACCATTTCTGATTTTCATTGGAACTCTAGTATAGGTTGGTTAAAGTTGTCCACATCTGTTGAGCGCAATCTTTCCCAGATATATGTGGTATCACATGGTCTTTATAGCATAAAATATTATTCTTTTTGCTTTAATGTCTTGTTCGTCAAATGCAGCCTTATCAGCTGCAACTGTAGGAACTGTGACTGGATTGGCAGAAGTGTTGTTCACTATGTCCCATAGTTCATTGTCCTGCAATATCAACACTATTATAGCCTTCCATAGGCTAAAATTTATTGCCCATCCAACCTATCTTCTTGCGAAATTCCAGTAGATTTCATTGCAAATCAGTTCAAGAACTTGTTTCCCCTTATTTCTTCAAGTCTGAAATTTCTTTCTTAGTTTTGTTTTCAGCCCTTCACCTCAGCTATGATACCATGAAAATTTTGGAACCAAAACCTGGTTTCAAGTTTAGTTTCTCTGCATGTAGTTTAATGCCCAAACCCCAGCATGCATAAACATTTATAATTTAAAATTTTCATGATTTGCTTGAAACACATGGAATTCTTTCAACATAAATAACTCAGATTTTTTTATGGCAACCTACTTTTCACACACATAAAAGTATGACAACCAACACACACATGAAATTTGACTTAATATTTTTGACCAATCAGTCCAAGATAAAACCGTGAAGGAAAGACCTGTTTTCAAAGAGAGATTTTTATTTCTAAAGGCAAACGAAACAAGATTTATAGCGATACTTATCTCAACCATTTTATCTCGAAATTTGTGCCAAAATCTCTTTGAAAAACAGCTGCACGGATTCCTTGAAAACTATGCCACACGTGTGTTGTACGGACTGTATTTTTTCTTGTTGTATGGTCTGTACTTTTTTTGGAAACTCGTGCCAAATCTCAGTCTTGAAATCTGTGCCCTTTACCTCGAAATTCGTACATGTATGGACAACAATACAGCTTGTTAGTATGGTCATGGGATTTGTTCCAAATCTGCAGCTGTACGACCTTGACACGTGCCAACAAAAACAATAGTACAACCTCATTAAATGCAACAATCACTTCAACAATCCTTCTTGATTTTTGTGTCCACCATTAATGACTGTACGACTTGCTTTAAATGCACCAGTTTACCGTGGGAATCGTGCTCACTAGAAAACTTCTCATTTTCTTTTTATCTCTCTCAAGAAAAACCCTCTTCTTCTCAAAAATCGATTTCTCTTCTCTCTCGCTCTCCTCTCCAAAATCTCTTTGTGAAAGTGAACAATGATACTCCCAATGCCTTTCCCTAGCCTTTTTGTTTGAGTAACCACCATCTCAAAATCAATGGCTCAGATTAAATTATAACTTCATAAGATCAGAAGCCCTCATTAATGCTCACTTTTTTCATTAAATGATATTAACTCACATTTAAATAATAAATGAGGCATTAAATACTCACCGACCTTTTTAATTGTCATAAAGTCACTTTTTAAATTTTAAAATAACTCAAACTCACTTTTTAAATCACTTTATAAATAAAGTCGTTCTCACTTTAAAAATACTAGGGACCACAACTTTTGAAGTGTTCATTTCCACCCGAAGGCATCACAAGGTGAACAAACACTTCCTTGGTAATTTTCAACACAAAGTTATCACACTCTGACTCAACAAAGGTTCGACTGTGTTGCCACCTAGATCTGCACATGAACATGAGAAAAATATTAACCCATCGAGAGCGGCCTTGGGGACAAGTCAAAGGGTCGGGTGCCAACTACCACCACAAAACTCCACTCCTTTTGTTTGGGCCAACTCCTAAACAAAAGCCAAGGGAGGTAGATCCTATATGAAAATCTAGGATGGTTGCCTTGGAAAAAATGACTTACGAGTTAATAAATTACACTTGGAAAGCAATCTAACAAAAATAACCTAATAATCGATTCAAAACTTTATGCATAAAAGAAATTATAGATCAATGCTTTAAAAAAGGATACAACAATGGAGTCACAAAGAGGTTGCCAGATACGCTAAAAGATTACTTTACTAGCAGGAAATAAATGATATTTAAATCATTAGAAAGTAGAAGCAAAGCCAAATTATGAACTCGTTGAGGCAAGGATCGACTTTGCTTGTTAAATGGAGATACGTTGAATTGTGAACTTGCTTGATGCAGGGATCTACTATTTGTTACAAGTTAAATTTGTTAAGTTAAAGGGTGTTTCCAATATACTCGAGGTACGTGGAAACAAGTCCAAATTGTTAAGTGTGGTTCCACGCAAGAAGAGGACTAGATCAGAGTCGTGGGGGTGTGTCCAACGCTGACACCAATTGTGAGTGTAGCCTGACGGGTCCCCATGGTCACTTCCTAGTTGATTCCCCTTTACTGTAGAATTTGCCCACTATTGCCGCCTTTCACACACCTGGGTCACATGGCAGAAATCTTCAAGCCACTTGGTGTGTCCTTGGGGGCAAGTCTCGAGTCAAGGATGTCACCTTGTTCTTGACTCCTCCGTTTAGGCTCAACTCCTA
>LPNX011108687.1:187867-262513 GCA_001517045.1 Pseudotsuga menziesii
AGAGCCATATCATCCCTGTCCGGCACCACACCAAGCCTATCTGGCTCCACTACTGACCTGATCCTCTCCTGGGGCCTACCAAATGCCTCAGCTTCCTTCAAGGTCTCCTGAAGCCACTTAGGCTTCCTCTTCCTTGAAGGCTGCTCCTCCTCATCTGATGAAGTCCCTGTACCTGAAGGTCCAAAACCCCGAGGACCAGTAACGGATGAACCTGTGCCGTAATCTGAGGACTCAAACCTGTACCTGTCCCTGAACCTGTCCCTGAAGTGCCAGCCACCTGGACCACTGAACCTGTAGATGCTGTGCCCGTACCCTATGATCCAGTCCCTCCAGAAACCTGTGGACCTGTAAGCTGTATCGAAGAAGCCTGTACCAGCTGAGGTGTGGGAGCTGATGTCTCCCCCTGCTCTAACTCTCTGGACTTCCTGAAGGCTCTCTCCTCATCAAACTTTACTTCCCGGCGGACAACAACTTTCCGCGAACAAGGTAAGTAAATCCGATAAGCCTTCGAAGTCTCATCATATCCCACAAAGATGCCTCTCTCTGCAGTGGGATCAAACTTCGTCCTCTTCTCAGAAGGGACGTGAGAGTAAGTCATTGAGCCAAATATACGAAAGTGGCTCACCTCAGGCTTCTTGCCCGAATACATCTCCTCAGGTGTCTTGCTCCCCACTGCCCTGTGAGGATTCTTGTTCTGCAGATAAACTGCAGTACTACATGCCTCAGCCCAAAGAAAGAAAGGTAATCCCTGATCATGGAGCATCGCTCTGGCTGCCCCCACAATCGACCCGTTCTTCCTTTTTGCTACTCCATTCTGCTCAGGAGTATAAGGAACCGTCAGCTGTCTCTGAATGCCCTCCTGACTGCAGAATGCACTGAACTCCTTGGAGGTATACTCACCCCCATTGTCCGATCTCAAGATCCGGATCTGTCTCCCTGTCTGCTTCTCCACAAGGGCTTTGAACCCTTGGAAGACTCTCAACACAAGCTCAGACTTCTTGCTTCTCAAGAAGTAGATCCAGGTCTTCCTGGAGTAGTCATCTATAAAGCTGATATAGTACTCAAAGCCTGTCAAAGAACGTGATGACATGGGACCGCATATATCAGTATGAATAAGATCAAGCACCCCGGCAGCTCTCGTGTCACTGCTCGGAAAAACAGTCTTGGTCTACTTTCCCAAAGCACACCCTCTGCACACATCCTCCTGCTCAGTGCTGAACTCTGGTAAACCTGTAACCATGCTCCTCAACACTCTAAGAGCTGGGTGATGAAGGTGGGCCATCCTCCGATGCCAGAGCTCACAAAGCTCACTGCTGCTGCTATGTGCTAAGGCACACTGTGGCTGAAACAATAGCTTGTACAGCTTTCCACACCTAACTCCAATATCCATGGCACTGGACATACCTGTGGCCTTGGGATACACCTGCACTCTCCCATCTGAAAAGCACACCCTAAGACCCCTGTCCTCAATAGTGGAAACTGATACAAGGTTCTTTTTCAGCCCAGGGACATACAACACATCCCGCGGAGTCATGGGACTCATAGACTCCCTCTGAAATGTGATGGTCCCCCGACCAACAGCTCTCACAACGGTGTTGTCTCCAAGGACAACTTCCACATCTCTACCTGCCTCTGATAACTCTGAGAACACCTCTCGAGCTCCAGTCATGTGGCTCGAGGCTCCACTGTCAATGTACCAACCTCCAGGTAGAAGAGGTGGATGGCCCCCCCCGATGTCCCGCCAACAAGGAATGCTCGCTGTCCATATCCATATCTATGCTGGTGGCTAAAGATACTCTCTCTCTCCCCATCTGTCCAGCATAAAGGGAAAACTCCCTCTGAAATGCAACACTAAACTCATCAACCTCTGCTGAGGCTGCAGTCTGCTGTCCCTGTCCCTTCTTCTTCTTGTTGCTTGGACACTGTGAGGCATAGTGTCCAAACGCCTGACAAGCATAGCACTTGATTTTACTCAAGTCCTTCTTCTGCCCACTCTGCTGTTGCTGCTGCTGCTGCTTGGCCCCACCCTTCTTGGGACCCTTCTTCTTCTTACCCTTGGCTGCCAAAGCCACATCCTCATCATCAGCCCCTCTCTGAGAAGTACTACGCTGTACAAGACCTCTCCTGGTCTCCTCCTGCACAAAGTCATCCCAAAGCCTCTCCCAGTCAGGTAGGTTCTCTCTTCCCACTATAGCTTGCACAAAAGCACCCCAGGACTTTGAAGCCCCATTCACTGCGGTGCGGACAAGCTCTGTAGGGGCAACCTTCTCCCCAACCGCTGCAAGTTCATCTCGAACTGCAGAAATCCTAGTAAGGTAAGCTGTGACTCCCTCACCTCCATTCATCCTGATACTCTTGAGTTTTTCTCTGAGAACCATTTTCCTGTTCTCATTAGAACTCTCATACAGACTGATCAAGGCTGTCCACATCTCATGAGCCTTGTCCTTTCTTGAAATGTGAGGGATAATGTGATCTTTAACCGCATCAAGAATAATTCTTCTAGCTTTGCAGTCCTTCTTATTGAAGGCTGATAGGGCTGCTGCATCTGTAGATGTAGGAATGGTGATCGGATTTGCAGTAGTGTTCCTCACTATATCCGGCCACAACTCATTGTCTTCTAGTAACAACAAAATTCTGGCCTTCCACGGCACAAAATTCCCTGTCCCATCCAGCCTATCCTCCAATCTAAGTCCTGTAGCCATCTCAACAACAACTCAACAAAGTGTTGTTCACTGACAGAAGTAAAATAACAAAAAATTCTGAGTTCTGGAAATTACTGTGTGTTTGCAAAAATCACTGTTTTCTGCCCCCTTTGCTCTGATACCATGTAGAAAAACTGAGTTTACTGCTTGTTGGTTTAAATGCACATTTCGTGGTTTTCACTTACAGCCGGTTTTGCATTGGCTGTAAGTCACTTATGAAATTTTTTGGACAATTTAAACACACAATAAAACTTCATTAACAGGCCTAAAAACACATTTGGACAGTCACACAATAAAAAAATTTGACTCAGAGATTTTTGGCCAAATAAGCCCTGGAAAAACCCCCACGGGGAAAACCAGTCAGAGAGAGAGAGAGATTTATTATTTCCTTCAGCAAAATACAGGACAGAAAAATAGTGAAAAATACAACTTATCTCCACCACAGATTTTATCTCAAAATCTGGAAACTTGTGCCCAGCAAAAACAGCAGCCGTACACCCTCGATTTTTGTGCCTATTTAATGCAGACCGTACACTGTCTCGAATTCTGTACCAGCAATTTAATGCACTGTACCCTGTCTCGATTTGCATGCCAGCAATTTAATGCAGGCCGTACTCCATCGAAAACTGTGCCAAATAAATGCTATTTGATCCCTCGAAAACTGTGCCTTAATTTAATGCAGCCGTACAGCAAAAACTCAGGCCGTACTCCCTCGATATCTGTGCAAATAAATGCAGCCGTACTGTATTTAATGCAGGCCGTATTCTCTTCTCGAAATCTGTGCCAGCATTAAAGCTTCAATACTCCTCGATTTCTGTGCATGAACTTTCTCTCTGAAAATGAAGAAACCCCTCTCGTCCTTCTCTCCCAGCGCTCTTCTCTTTTTCCTGGAAAGTAAAAAGTGAAGTGTCTATTTGCCTCCCTCAGCCTTTTGATCAACCCTAAGTGAGTTTCTAATCCAATGGTGGAAAAGAGATCTAATCCAATGGATGAGAATCAATGAGAGTAAAAATCCCTTTTATTTAATTCACTTAAATAAAATTACTCACTCACTTAAATTTATCAAAAGGTGACTTTATGTTCATAAAGTCTCATTAAGTGACATTTAATGTGAGGGTCACCTTTTTCCCTCTTAAAGTGACTTAGGCAAAATAAAGTCACCTAGGGAACATCTGCCTAGGTACAAAAACTAACAAACCTCAACCAAGAAGATAAGACTTAACCAACTATGTCAAACTCAACCAGTCTCATAAACTCTTAGACACAAAAGGATTTTTCACTCCACTCAAATCAAGTCAACAAATCAAGCAAATAGTCACTTACAATATTGTCATAGGTTGTCATTAACAGTCAATAACAATCTAGCTCCACTTAGGTCAAAGACACAATGATCAACACTTGTCAAACTAATTTTCAAAAAGAACACTTAGGTTGATCAAAGAAATCACTCACAAGATCTATTACTTACATGTCAACTTCTCATTCAATACTATACTATACAACAGTCAAGATAAACACCAAAATCTATGCCAACAATATCCAAGATAATCATCAAGATCTATATCAAGATCACATCAAGATATATTCCAAGATAACCATCACCATAGCCTCCATAACATATTCAATGACTTCAAAGATATATACCAATATATAGGATCGCATACTAAGATCAAAGATGAACTCTATCCATGAGAGACATGTGCCATCACAAGAGAAACCCATAAGCATGAACCATACCTTTTTGAAGATCACAAGATGAAGAAACAATAGACAAGCCAAAAGAAACTCTATATCATGCCATCTCATAGCCCTTGTAACAAGCTTTCCAATGAGCCAAAAATTTTGTAATTTCGATTCCGTATGTGAAAGTTAATATTAGTGAAGATGCCCAAAAATATCTCCTCCACAATTTTTCACACTTTTCTCCAAGAGTTGCGAAATACCAAAGAGAGAATCGATTGATGAACAAATGAAATGTTTGATATTCTATTTATATAGGCCGTGGAGGAAAGTTAGTACCTCAAATTGGGTTGACATGCAATTCAAAATTACAAATAATTAAATTCTCTTTTGTTTGGTCGGCTGACCCAAAAAGGTGGGGTATACCGACTTAAAAAATTCTAATCTCCTCAACCATAAAGAGTTAGAAGATGCTCCACATATCAAAGGAAATGGCTTAACGAGGACTATCTCCCTATGATGGGTTTATTTGCAAATTCTTGGTCCAATACCCTTAAATTCTTCAATTTGTACATGGCATCAAGACTCTACACATAAAGGTGCGAAGTACCATGTTACCTAATGCACAAGTTCAAAGGTCAAAGGCTTTAATGGACATCATCAAAGGCATGATGGATTCAGTGGTCTTTACATCCGCAAACTTCACATCAATAAGGAGGAGGGCACCACCATAGACTCATCATATCAAGTGTATCAAGGATCCCAACACCACCAATCAAGTGGGAACAAAGACTTTTTTAAGAATATCATCATCATATTCAAGGTCTCCATATCTTTAAAAACATATCCAATGGTTCCACTATATATCTTCATCACAATAAGAGTACCAACACCCCAAAAGAGGGGTACAAAGACCTCACCACTAGTTTGCAACATCTTGTGGGCTAAATATGCATGATCACAAGGCTACAATATGCCAATGACCATATAGCATCCAAGGGCCATCAAACCACCATATGTGTGGGTTCAAGACCCAAAATTCCAAGGACACCAAGGACCCCATAAGAATGGGTTCCAACATACCACTACAAGTGTGAGTTCCAAGACCCAGGTCTCCACATGCAAGAGGATTACGATCTATAAGCTTGTGGACTCAAGGACCCCACAAGAACTCAACAATCTCAAGACCATCCAATGCAAGCAATGGGCTCCAGCATCAACACATCAAGGGACTTACACACATGAGCCACATTATCCATCCAACAACCAATAAAGAGACCCAAAAAAGTACAAGCATAACAAGCAGCACAAAGATCGATAACGAAAGATCAACCAGGATCAAGGAACTCGACAATGAACTCAAATGGGACCAAGATACAACTTAGGGGCACTTGACCAATTGAATGGGTGACCAGGGCTTTTGCCATTGTTACAAGGCCTTCAAGGGCTTCAAGCTTGGGTTTGTACAAGGTCAAAAGGGCTCCTTTGACACAGACAACCACAAACTAAACACTAATCCTTAGGGGTTCCACAAGGGGCACGAAAGACTCAACAGTTGGCAGCAATGACCAAACACTGTTGGTATCAATGACAACTTAATCAACAATCTCCCCCTTTGTCATTGATGACAACACCATAACTCCTCTATAGAACAAGCTCCCCCTGTTAACAAAACTTCTCTCCCCCTTTGGAATCAATGGCAAAGGGAACATCCTTTGGCCATACTGCTCCCCCTCAGGGTATGCTCCCCCTGTCATCAACTTCTCTTTCTTTTCAACTTTTCTTCTTGTTTGTATTAATGGCAACAAAAACTTCTTTTGGCAATACTGCTTCGCTATCACTGGGCACTGATGCTACTTTGATGGATTTGTATTCTATCACACAAATACTGCTGGAACCAACTACTATACGATACTAAAAACAGTGTGATCGTTTATCTCAAATTTGATAATCAGGTACATATCTCCTTTTACACATTCTTTGTACACTTCATATCATTGGTCGATAGTCTTCAAAATGGTATTGGGTTTTTCCCAAGATTTTCATCATTTCATAGCTGGATGTGCTAGGTCCTCATTTGTCTCATGTCACTGCTGAACAATCATGACTTCCATATAGCTGTTTCGTCTGTTACAAAAGTCATTCTTCTTCCTAGTCTGTAGCCTAGGCAGAGAATCATGTTCTCTATTGATCACTGAGTATCAATAGGATCTATATGTCCATCATCTGTTCTTCAGAACAAGTTGCATCATCCTTTTCTTGTAGGCCATAACATATGGTCTTTTCCTTACAAGTCAAATCCCGTCAGATGGTTAGTGACATTGCATAATCAAATTTAATCAATTCATATTTCAATGCAATGGAAATAGTTCAGACAGTTATGTAAGCTTCTTAGCCAATGCTTCAACACAACACACATTATGGTAACTATATGGATGCCTGCTATCTCTATTAGAACATGCTATGAAGAGTGTGCACTACCCTAAGCATGTTAGAAGGAGATATCATCCTAGATGGGTTCATGGAATGTTGTGTAGCATTTACAAGCTATTTAAACAATCTTATACATAACAAATACTACATGAACCTACTATTCAATAAAGGAACTATATCACATGCTCAATAAACTTCCTAATTATATGAATATAGATCTACATATAAAATATGTTCAAAACAAACAAATCTAATCTATAGGAGCAATAAATCCAAATCCTTATTTTTTATTGTTTTGTGGGTGGGCTCCCACTGCCTCCTTGTAGTAATCACGATAGTCCTTTGATCTTCGTCTTCTTCCTGGAAGCCCATCGCATTAATAATCACATCACCTCAACTAGAAGAAGAACTCCATACGATCATCATTCCTTGGCTTCTTGTGAGCAGTGTCTTCATCAATATCTGTGGTGGAGGCTTCATGCTTCCTTTTATTTGAACCATGACATTGTCTGGCATAGTGTCCATATTTATGACATTTGAAGCACTTAATGTGTGAAAGATCCTTCTTCTTCTTTTGTTTTGGAATAGGGCTAGATCTTCGACCTTTGTCTTTCTTGTCATGAAGCTTTTTTGCCTTACCTTTTCCTTTCTTGACATGAGATGTAAGGGCTTGACTTTCTTCATGTTGAGTGCCATGTATTCTTCCTCTCACTGCAAGTCTTGTCTTTTCTTGGAAGAAGAGCTTTCACAAAAGGTCATGCCTTTTTAGAAGCACATATTCCTAATTGATATTATTAAATGCTACCTATTTTGTATTCACAACAGAAACAGACTGAATACTTGCCTCTTGGTCTTCATGAAGTAAATCCAAGTCTTCATAGAGAAGTCATCTATAAAGGTAACATAATACTCAAACCCACTCAAAGATACTTGTGATATCAACCCAAATACACATGAATTTACCAAATTTGGAATCTTCGTTGCTCTGCTATCACTACTCGGAAATTCTGTCTTGGTGTACTTTTAGAGTGTGTTGCCGCCTAATTCGCACCTTGGGTAACGTGGCTGCAATCTTCAAGCCACTTGGTGCGACCTTGGGGGCAAGCAAAAGTCAAGTGCTGTCACTTGATCTTGACTCCTCTGTCTAGGCTCTCTCCTAGAGAAGCCAAGGGGGGTGGCCCCTAGTAAAATAATCTAAGGCTGTTTTATTCTATGAAAATAAAACAACTATTCTAGGAGATGAAAACAATAAATACTGAAACTAAGGTGAACTGCAAATAATTTAAATAACTAGCATATAAAATAACATACCATACAACACATTGATTAACTTAAATATCAAGAAAAATAAGAATGTCGGATATACCAGTGCTAATGGAGTGTTTGTGTAAGGGGGTTGCTAGTAATGTCTAAAGAAGTATTGCAATTGTCTCGGTTGGTCAGTTTTAGAATTATTAAGTGAGTAATTAAGGAGTGGGTACATTGTTTATCAATTTTATTAAAAATGTGGTAATGATATGATTATTAAAGGGAAAATGGTATTCCAGATTTATTCGAGGGGTACGAGGAATATATCCGGATTTACTCGGAAGTGGCTCTCACAGTGACATGTGGGATAGATGGAGTCGTGGGGTTGTGTTCAGCACTACACCAACAAGGGTGTAGCCTAACGGGGCCCCACGATCACTTTCTAGTAGTTTCCGCTTCACTTGAAGAATTTCCCTACTAAAGAGCAGTGTTACAAAAACCGGACCGAAACTGGTAAAACCGGTCGGTCCGACTGGTTTCGGGGCATCACCAGGTCAAACCGGTGTCTTGAATTGGTTTTGACCGGTTTTACCAGTTTTGGTCCGATTTTGACTGGTTTCTTACATAATTGTATAGCAACACTTAACAAGGTATTTTTTAATTTTTTTTTAAAGTTTAAAAGTGAGTTGAGTAGGGAAGGTTCTAGTGAAATATGCTCAGGATAGCACATAGCAAGAGCACATTTTGCAAATTTGTGTATAATGGTTTGGATTCACATGGTTGCACATGAATATATATATAATTTTTCAAAATTTAAGTAGTTTTTGTATTTTGGTGGACCGGTTTTGTGATCCAGTGTTTTCCCCGGTTTTGGTCCGGTTCTCGTCCGGGTCCGGTTTTCAAGGTCGGCCGGTTCAACCACCGGTTCGGTTTTTGTAACCTTGCTAAAGAGTAATTTCGAGTAAGTGCCGCATTTTCACTTTTGAGATTAATTGAAGTGTTAGACTAATTACTAGTCACTCCAATCCCTTTTTGATTGTCCCACCGATCCAACCAATGGGTTGCAGTGTTCACAAGAGCATATGGGAATTGAAGCCTTGTTTATTTTAAGGATTTTAGACTTTTAAATATGAGTTGGTTAAAATCTTAGTACTGATACTCTCGTTTCAGAGAACACGGTCAGATTTGTTAATTTTAAAGCAAGAAAGTAGCAACTTGAAAAAAATGAAAAAAAAAAAAAAAAAAAAAGATGCGAATCCCCCTTGGGGGGACAGGGTGTGGGCACTTAGATGCCCACTTGCTTTTCTTTTTTACAATGATTATGATAAGAATATTTGTGCTCCTTTGTAGGATAGGAAACACAAATTTACAAGATTTGAGGCCTTATAAAATTAGCCATAGAAGAAGTAGTAAAATGAGGGGTCTCCGGATAGCTTAGATCTTCAAAATTTCGCCAGTGTGTCTCTCTACTTGATCACCTTTTGCTGCAAAGCAGCGAGTAAATATGAGCCAAAGATGCTAGATATCCTTTAAAAGCATAAAAAATTTAACAAAGTTTTCAAGTACTTTAAAGATATAAAATTTTAAATGCTAGATTGGTACTTGTTAGAAGTTTGATCCTCTAAAATATTACTTTTTAAAAATAGATCTGAACTTTCAAATGCATATGTAAATCGGATTGATAAGATAGTCTCTAATATATTAATGAGATTTAGCTATCCACTAAGAACTAGTAACCGAAAGAAAGCTTGAAATTTGTGTCGGAAATATATCACCAAGTCTGAACGATAAGCAAAGAAAGGAAAAGAGATGTCCACAAAGTGTTGCCAGTGGGATGGAATTTTTTCTTCAAGAACTAGTGAAGAAGAAATAGAGCTAACATGCTCATCCAAACCTCTAGCTTAGGTAACCTGTAAAAGCTCTACAAACCTTGCAATCGGGATTAAATGCCGGTATTACCCAATTACAAATACTTAACGGAAGTATGAATTCAAGCAAGAATAATCATAAATTCATAAGCATTCTATTACAAATAACAATAACAAGCAATCATGAGTATTACTTCCTATCTTACTAGGGGGAACTGACATCATACTCTTCACCAACCCCATAACATACAATACATCCCTCACTACTATGGGTTGCTGAAACTACCTCTGAAAGGAAACTATCCCACAGCCTAATGGCTTGACCTTGGAATCATCTCCAAGCTCAACATCAAGATCCACATCACTCTCTGTAAGATCTGTAAAGTTCTCATACACACCTGTCATATGCTTGGAGGCTCCACTATCTATATACCAAACACTTGTAGAAGCTGCACTCAAGGAAAGCCATACCAGCAAAGAGAACTCTCTCTCAAATCTAGCATTAAACTCATCTACTTCAGTTGAAGTTGCAACTTGATTCTTCTTTTTCTTGTTAGGACACTAACCTACATAGTGCCCCATCTTATGGCATGCAAAGCACTTAACTTTTCTCATGTCCTTATTCTGTTCACCCTTCGACTTAGTCTAACTTGTTTGACTTTTCATGGACCTGTAAAGAGCCACATTTTCCTCATCATCATTCCCCTGCTGCTAACCTCACTGTATGGAACTAACTTTGATCCCCTCTTGTATAAAGTCATTCCAAAGTCTCTAACAATCAGGAAGATGTTCCCTGACAACAATACATTGAACAAATATATTCCATGGTTTTTATAAACCATTCAAGGCAGTTCTGACTAGTTCTGCCCCATCCACCTTTTCTCCAACAACCCCTAGTTCATCACGAATCTTTGTCAACTTGGTAAGGTATGATGCAACTGTATCAGTTTTGGTCATCTTGGTGTTTCTTAGTTTTTTCTCTCAACAACATCTTTCTGTTTTCATTGTCACTCTGGTGTAGCTTGGTTAAGGATTCCCACTTGTAGGATTTTTTTTTCCCGGTTACACGAGGAATGACACGGTCTTTAATGGCGTCAAGGATTATCCTCTTGGCTTTAACATTCCTTTTATTATATTCAGCCAGCATTGTTGCATCTGTAGGAATAGTAACAGTTTTTGAACAATGTTCCTCCAACAACAAGGCAATCTTTTCCTTCCATTGATTGAAATTTCCAGCCCCCTCCAATCTATCCTCTAACTTCAAACCTATAGCCATATGACCTGCTCAACTGATAACAAGGCCCAACCCTCTTTCCGGTGAACAACTTGCAACTCTCTTGCAAACCCTTGTGTCAACTTGTTTGGTTTTCCCTCTCAGTATCAATGCTCTGATACCATGTAAATTTTTTATAAGTTCAAGACTCAAGTCTTGGTTTTTGGTTTCAATAAATTGCTTGTCTCAGTTTAATGCCCATTCATAAATGCATTTTCAAAATTGAAATTTATAATAAAAAACACATTGAATCTTTTACTTGCATAGCGGAATGAAAAAATCAAACCATTCAATGACACAAGATATTTTGGGCAATGCCTCTGGAAAAACCCCGAAGCGAAAACCAGTAGTGAGATGTTATGGTGACAGATTTTTTTTGGAAATTACAGCGAGAGATTCAAGAACAAGTGCTCCTCAAAATTCGTGCCCAACACAGGAAATCATGACAGCAGTTCTGTATGACCTGTATGGTCTGTACAGACTGTCAAACTCAGAATTTCTGACTGCCTCGAACTTTGTGCCTCTCACACGTGAAGCTGTACTAATTCTTCTTGATTTTTGTGCACAATATGTACTGCATTAATTTGTGTACTGTCTGTACATTTAATGCTGCTGTATGGCCTTGATTTCTCTGCCCTTCTGTCTCTCACACTTGTGGCTGTACAAACTGCATTAATTGCTTCTCTCTCCTTGGGATCTTTTGCTGTAATATTCTCTTCTTTTCTCTCTTCACCTTACGCTTTCTCTCTTCTCATTAATGAATAATGAATCGTGTCTTTTTCCTCTAGATCTCCTTTTTGTCTCTTCATTAAATGAAACTAACCTAACTTCCTACATCTAATGGATACATGATACAATATACATAACATTGTCATCCACTTTACCAAGTAACATGAAAAGAGAGAAGCAGCAAGTTTCACCTGCTGAGCATACACTAGATGTCATATTTCATAGCAGATTAATCTATCTTCAACAATGTTGACAATAAATTGAAGTCAAAGAGAGCCACACACATTAACAACGATTGGATTCTGGATTCTCAAATCCATGGCATTTCACAAAGGATCAAACAGATTTCTTTGGAGATCCTATATATCACAAGATAAATTCCAGGATCGACACTAGTGTTGTATCATCTTCTACTTGTTATTTCTCGGATTTATTCCAGATGTACAACATTCTTGTAATCTCTTGAGGAAAATATTTGCCTATCTTCTTGATGAACAGAGGATTTCATGTACTTGACGAAGAACATGATTTGTTGTTTACTCGTGGTCGAAGTTGACCTTTTGCATCAGTTCTTAATCCTGCTGCAAGGACGAAGCATATCAAGGAGGGGTGACATGTAATGAACCTATCTATATAAATAATAATCCTTTTTAATTAGGACCTCTAAAAGTTACAACCTTTTAGCATGGCTCATCTCTTAATTATTATATAAGAGATAACATTGCCAATTGTAAGCATCATCTTTCTTATCACTTCATATCAAGATTCATTATTTTTATCCTTTATGGATTTCATGGGCTTGCACATCTTTTGTAGTTCCTGATTTTTCATAATAACCATCATAGTACATATAACTAAACATCAATAATAACTAATGAATGATCCCACACAGCATACTTTCATGCCTCTTGGACCTGAGCTAGTGTTTTCTTTTGGTTTTCTATATTTGGAGGTTGACTAGGTGAATGCTTTCATGACTACACATTAGTTTTTTTGGCGATATTCTTTTTGTGAATACATATGCCTTCCTTTCCTTGTTGGTATCTAGAGTATTTGCTCATAGTATGAATCATGGCAAAATCACAATGTTGTTAAGCATTCTCAAACAGTACATGTATAGTGCCTTAAATGGGTCTTGTGACTTGTCTAGATTTTTATCATTGTGATTCTTTTGAAATCCCAATGTTATCATGGAATGTTATGTGTTTTGTTGACTAGGGAATAGTTTATATGTTTGGACAACCAGTTCAAGCATAATAAGGAAAACATAACAGATAGTGACATGCAAAGATCTGCAGAAGGAGAAACATATGAATTAGAGCTGTATGATGCAACAGTGTAATTGACATATCTGCATAGTTAAACTAAAATTTTGACTTTCTTGTTTGAAGCTTGAACTTAGGAGATGCAATGCTGCAGATTTTGCTGACCTTTTGTACCTCGTAGTTCGACTATTGCACAGATATCCGCACATATTAAAGGTAATCCTGTTTTATTTTTTAGATATCGTTTTTTAGTTAAAATTTAGTTTATGATATTATCTGAAACTGTAAGGAGATCCCCTTTAATGCTTTGAAACAAAGAAGCTTCATTTTTATAAAAATAACCAGCGTAGATAAGCCAGATTACAATACTCCATGAATAAATAAATATTTATGATTGATAAGATAATAGATGATTTACAATGAGAGAATGATATTTGTATAAATACCCATGCAAGGGTTGCCTTGGTGATGAGACACCACCATTCATAAGGTGCCTCTTCATTTTCTTTTATATTTTAAGTACTTTATGAATATTATTATTATTTGTTATTTATTTTGTTCATTACATTGCCTTCTCCTTAAGGGAAACTTTGTCCTCAAAGCTTTATAGAAGACAAGGCTTAATGTCTGATTTCTTGCTTGTAATGTCATCTTTCAATTCGTTATTTTAGTTCTCGCGACACTTGACGAAATGAGGCGATATGAGTTACGAACTCCAAAGAAAAATGTTGCATTGTCTGTGATGTGGTCCATCCGAGATCTATTTTCATCGGATGTGATTATTGATCGTCTTGTTGGATAAATCTTCCCGTTTTCTGCTTAGGTTGTAGATTTTGTGTTCTTTCGCTTCTCAACTTAAAACTCTTTTGTTTATGTTCATTTTGACCTTGCGGTTGCTCAAAGTGCTTTCTGTATTTGGGTGTCGGTAAGGAGTTCTTGTTGCTTGTTTTTCTGTGGGATTGACTTCTTTTTGAACTGTTATGGGAACTGAATTTGTATTTGTTTCTTCTTCCTCAAGTGGAATTTGTTTTCTGGATAGTCTAGATGCTTTCTTCTAGATTTGAACTACTTTGTTCTCTAATATGTTATTATTATTCTGAATCTTCTCAAACCTTTCGTTTTGTGATTGTTTGTCCTCTTTTAACTTCTCGATTTGTTCCTCTAGTTCTTGATTAACCTTCTTCAGGTCGAAATTATCTTCTTCTTTTCCCAATAACTTTTGCTGTAGAGCTTGAATCTTCTCTTCTAACTTTTGACTGCATTGAACTTTATCCTTTGCCTTCTTGATTTGCAGAAGTAATTTCTGATTATGATCTCTTAAACGTGAGATCTCTTCTTCTTTACCTGCAATAACCTTGTCGAAATCCTTCTGTATCATCTGTATTGATTTCTCATTTTCCTGTGACATCACCCTTGATATTTCTCTGTAGTCTTCAGATGACGCGACTTTTGATTTTGACTTCATGTTAATGTCATGTAATGTGATTTTCTTTTTTTGTAGTGAAATATAAGTAACTTCTTTTCAACATTTAAGATAAAAGTCCCCAATGTTTCTAGCCACGGTAAATCCAAAATTAGGTCACCGTCACTACTCCACAAGGATCTAAATATAAATTGCGAGACACTAGTATAATCTCCAATGTTCAATTGTAAATTGCTTATTGCATATTCTTTGTTTTTCTAAAAGTCTAACCTTTCATCTATATTTGATTCCGGAATCACTAACTCATTAGCAAATTCATCACTAATATAATTATTGCGTTCGTCGGGAGCAACAGATACAGTAATGTCTTTCCCTCTAATTGTTCCTTTTATTTGAAATAACACTGAGACATAAGTTTTTAAATTGCTTGGAAATCTTCTTTGTTTTTCGCCATGAGACCCCATTTTATTATGCTTTCTTAAAAATAATATCTTTTTTTCCCTTTCTCTCTCTATTTATCCTTCTCTTTACTCATAAAAATATTCTCTAAACTTTGGACGTCTTTTTTGTTTGTTTGTTTAACAATATATATATATATATATATATATTATAAAGTTTTTTTTTTAATATTCGACAACATCACGAATAGGGGATCATCATCAACAATATGTTTTGAATCCCGAGGCAAAATTCTAACTGAACGGATGTGCTCCTCCTCATAAATCAACTGAGTAACTTTCGTCCTCTAGGACTAACATACTCTAATCTATTTATCATGACTCCAACTGGAAACCAACTGCTTCCCATCATCGAAGAAATGAGCATATGTAGTAGAGAGACCGACATCCGTTGGAGCCTTTTGCTCCCATTAACCAATCTCTACATGAGATCCTATGGCCCTGTGGGTGATGTGTCCACATATAGCTGGATGTGCTTGGTCCTCATCTGCCTGCTGTCACCGCTGAATGGTCATGACTTCCATTTACCTGTTTCGTTTGTTACGGAAGTCATTCTTCTTCCTGGTCTTTAGCCTAGGCTGAGAGTCATGCTCCTAGAAGCTTCCTGCTTCTGATCAATCTGTTCTCTCTCGATCACTGAGTATCAATAGGATCTATATGTCCATCACTTGTCCTTCAGAACAAGTTGCATTATCCTTTTCTTGTAGGCCATAACATATGGTCTTTTCTTGTAGGCCATAATATATGGTCTTTTCCTACAAGTCAAATCTCGTCAGATGGTTAGTGACATTGCATAATCAATTTTAATCAATTCATATCTCGAAGTAATGGTAATATTTCAGACAGTTATGTAATCTTCTTAGCCAATGCTTCAACACAACACACATTATGGTAACTATTTGGATGCCTGCTATCTCCATTAGAACATGCTATGAAGAGTGGGCACTACTCTAAGTATGTTAGAAGGAGATATTATCGTAGATGGGTTCATGGAATGTTGTGTAGCATTTATAGGCTATTTAAATAATCTTATACATAACGAATACTACATGAACCTACAGTTCAATAAATGAACTATATCACATGCTTAATAAACGTACTAATTATAGGAATATAGATCTACATCTAAGATATGTTCAAAACAAACAGATCTAATCTATAGGAGCAATAAATCCAAATTATTTTCTTTTATTGTTTTGTGGGTGGGATCCCACTGCCTCCTTGTAGTAATCATGAGAGTCCTTTGATCTTCATCTTTTTCCTGGAAGCCCATCGCATTAATATTTACATCGCCTCAACTAGAAGAAGAACTCCATATGATCATTATTCCTTGGCTTCTTGTGAGTAGTGTCTTTATCAATATCTGCAGTGGAGGCTTCATGCTTCCTTTTATTTGAACCATGACATTGACTGGCATATTGTCCATATTTATGACATTTGAAGCACTTAATGTGTGAAAGATCCTTCTTCTTCTTTTGTTTTGGAATAGGCCTAGATCTTCCACCATTGTCTTTCTTGTGATGAAACTTTTTTCCCTTACCTTTTCTTTTCTTGACATGAGATTGCTTGCCTTTCTTCATGTTGAGTGCCATGTATTCTGCCTCTTGCTGAAAGTCTTGTCTCTTCTTGTAAGAAGACCTTCCACAAAAGGTCATGCCTTTTTGGAAACACGTGTTCCTTAATTAATATTATTAAATGCTAACTATTTTGTATTCACAGCAGAAATCGACTTAAGAGTTGACTCTTGGTCTTCATGAAGTAAATCTAGGTCTTGATAGAGAAGTCATCTATAAAGGTAACATAATACTCAAACCCACTTAAAGATACTGGTGATATCAGCTCAGATACATATGAATTTACCAAATTTAGAATCCTCCTTGCTCTGCTATCACTACTCGATAATGCAGTCTTGGTGTACTTCCAGAGTGCACACCCTTTGCACACATCTTAATGCTCTGTATTGAACTTTGGAAATCTAGTAACAATCTCTCTCAACACCTGAAGAGCTCCATGGTGCGAATGAGCCATCCTCCTATGCCATCTCACATAAGTCACAACTGCTGCTGTTGTGTATCAAGGCTCATGCGGCCTTAAACATAAGCCTGTAGTGTTTTCCTTGTTTAATCCCAATCACCTTTGCTATTGTGACATTGGATCCCATAGGATAAACGAGTACTTGTCCATCTTCAAAAATCACCTTGTATCGCTTGTCCTGTGTTGCAGAAACTAACATCATACTCTTCACCAACCCCTGAACATACAATATATCCCTCACTACTATGGGCTACTGAAGCTCCCTCTGAAAAGAAACTATCCCACAACCAACTGCCTTGACCTTGGAATCATTTCCAAGCTCAACATCAAGATCCACATCACTCTCTGTAAGATCTGTAAAGTTCTCGCTCACACCTGTCATATGCTTGGAGGCCCCACTATCTATATACCAAACACTGGTAGAAGTCGTTCTCAAGGAATGACATACCAACAAAGAGAACTCCCTCTCAAATCTAGCATTAAACTCATCGACTTCAGTTGAAGTTGCAACTTGATTCTTCTTTTTCTTGTTAGGACACTAATATACATAGTGCCCCATCTTATGGCATGCAAAGCACTTAACTTTTCTCATGTCCTTCTTATGTTCACCCTTTTATGTAGTCTAACTTGTTTGACTTTTCATGGACCTGTAAAGAGCCACATTTTCGTCGTCATCATTTTCCTGCAACTGCCCTCACTGTATGGAACCAACTTTGATCTACTCTTGTATAAAGTCATCCCAAAGTCTCTCCCAATTAGGAAGATGTTCCCTAGCAACAATACATTGAACAAATGTATTCCATGGTTTTGAAAAACCATTCAAGGTAGTTCTGACTAGTTCTGCCCCTTCCTCCTTTTCTCAAACAACCCCTATTTCATCACGAATCTTTGTCAACTTGGTAAGGTATGATGTAACTGTATCAGTTTTGGTCATCTTGGTGTTTCTTAGTTTTTTTTCTCTTTCACCAACTAAGTTGCACTATGTTGGATTTCTAACTGAGCTGCCAAGGATGAACAATTACTTGTTCAATTTTCAAGTTCAGAAGTCCATGCAGGCCTTCTTAGGCCCTTTTTAATTTTATTTAACATGTTCATATCCCATAGGGAATTGTAATAAAATGAGTTAGCATGATGATTTTATGTAAAAGGTTTGGTTTCCTAGGACTTAATCATCAATCCATTATTCGAGGGTGTGTTTTCCTTGTTAATTATCTATCATTTTTAAATGATAAATAATTTCCGAGTTTTTCACCCAAGCCTCCAAAGCTGAAATAATTGCCTTGGTGGTTAGGCCTTGGGAGGTTATTAAAACCTATGTGTCAATGTATATTACGATGCTAATCATTACTTTCAGTCATTATGAACATGTCTTAAGTCGCCCATAGTTTTTTTTTTTAAATTCGGAAAAAATTATTATTATTATTTTTTTCCTTTTTTACAGGCTTATTTTTAATAAGTCAATTGTAAAAGTTCAAAAAGTCACAAAAGTGTGGCTAGGAGGTTGTTTTTTCCATGGGGGTGCTCATTTTCTAACTCAGAGCACCCACTTAACCCCTAGACCCACTTTCCTAAGTTTTCAAGTAATTATTTATCTCCAAAATTAAATATTACTTGAAAAACCCAAAAAAGACCAAAAAAATGAGTTAATTAAAAAAATAAAATAAACTTGTCGAAATCAGTTTCTGTGACTTGGCAAAGTAAAGTGGCAAGTACCCGGACAAATTTAGGAACTCAAACACTGCTATTTCAGAGAGTTCTCAAGATTCTGAAGTTTCCTCTCCAAGAGGGGCGCAACTCTCCAAGTGGGGGCGCAGGCATGGATGGAAAATCTCTCAGTTTTGGATTAAGTTTGAAGATTGGGTTGTTACCTTATTTTTACTGCCCGAGTTGAGCTCAGTCAGACTTTTAAGTGAGCTGACAAAGATGAATAAAGTCTTTGTTCAAACTCAGAGATCAAAGGTCCATCATGCCTTCATGGCTGAATAAGCGATGTATAATTTTTGAGTTTTTCACCTCTCCTCCAAAGCTGGAATGGTCGTCTTGGTGGGTAGGCCTTAGGAGGTTATTAAAGTTCATGTGTCAATGTATATGAGCGTGCTAGGCATCGATATCGAGTTGTATGGACATGTGCTAGGTATCCCTGGAGTTTCGTTCGATTCTGAGAAAAATATTTTTTTTTTTCGTTTTTTAAGGTATTTTTTAATGGTTTAATTAAAAAACTGGTAAATGGCATAAAAACTTGATTCGGAGGCGGAATCTGACGTCTGGATGCTTGTTTTAATGCTTAGAGAATACTCTTTACCTCGGGACCCACTTTTCATACAGTCCGGGTGATCAAAGGGTTACTTATGGTCAATTTTCGTTGTCAGAGCATTAAAGTGACACTTATATGCTAAAAGTGCATCATTTTGGCATAAGTTAAATATTTTAAAAAGTCTAGAAATAATTTTTTAATGGTTAGTGGGTGATGGGGCATGGTGGTCCCCATGATGGTGACCTCATTACATGAAGAATGGGTCACATGTTAGGTTGTATTTGGAGGCTAGCGAATACATTTATTTCAAGCTATCGCCCGCAAAACTCACGTGAAGGGTGGCCCATGCTAATTAATTGGCACTGAGTATTAATTGATTGTCGGCCTCATCATTTAGTGGAGGCGTCACCATTAAGTATGTTTTAATACCATGCATGTTAACCATGGTTCATCTCATGGCTCAAGTCATCACCCGTACGAATTAGCATGAAATTGGAGCATGCTTCTCTTGCACTTGCGTGTAGTGATTGGTGAGGTGGCTTGGTAAGGTGAAGGAGGTCACCTACTTCATGGGAGGTGGCAACTCCTCCATAGTATTACTCCACTTAAACTCAGAATCATATCATCGATCCCTCAATTTAATCCATGACTCGACCTTGCTCTGTTAGTGGTGGACTCCTCCCCGGGTCTGTTTTTTGCTATAAATAAAGCTTTGCTCTCCCCCATTTAAACTAGTTGGAATGTACTGGGAAGAGCTTACTTGTTGTGACCGTCATTTACAGAGAAATAAAAGAGACTTTGGAGGTCTATTTGTGTGGTGCTTTCGTGAGTGGATGAATTATCATTGAGCCTTGTGGAGATAATCTTTGCTGGATCCATCTTGTTTCTAAGTACTAAATCTAGCTTGCTTGAAGGATTGGTATCGGAGTTGCAAGGTGAATTAAGTTGTTTGTTTACTGCTTCAATTTATTTAGTATGGATGCCTAGAGATTTACTTGAATATTTTCATTTGTTTATGAACATCTTCATATTGATTTCGAACTATATATGTTGCTGGATTTGATCTTGGTTTGTAAGTTGTGTGATGTGTAGGTCATCTTAGCTGGAGATATAGAAGATCTTGTTTGATCTATCTTGTTTCTAACATTTTTGTTTACAGATAAAGTCCCTCGCTGCCCCACATTCGAAGCTTCAAGGATCATCTTGTTCTCCATGCTTCCTTTCTCTCCTTCTCAATATTTTTATATTATCTTGTCCTTTTTTGTTGTTGAAAAGCAGTAGCAGATCTAAAATCAAGGGTTTATCTACATAAGTAGATCATAATTGCTTTTCATCTACAAATCTAGCTAGGGTTGAAAAGAATAATCATTTTTTAGTATAGATCTATATTACTAAGTTTTTCTTGCTTCAAGCCATCCGCTTTATAAAATTAAAAGTCTTGATTAGTAAGATTAGATGCTGAGTTTAAGTTCCATATCTAGCATCTAAGTGCTCTAATTTGTTTGTTTTCCTTACGGAACAAACAAAGACCCTGAAAAAATTGCTTTTTAGCTCATTTTTTCAATTGCTTTTACTTAGTTCATTTCAACTTTTCACTTAGAAATGTTTTGGCAAACTTTGGTAGTTTTCCCAAAGCACTGTTAAAGTGTTTTTGGGCATATTCTATTATTATTTGTTGGCTGTTTTTTGCAAGTTTACAATAAAAGAGGAGGAAAATTTGGTGAATTTTCGCAAAATCAAGCAAAAAGAAGACCAACAGAGCTCTCCCCTTGCATAAAAATCAATTTTTTCAATAAGTTGTAAGCCTTTGGATCCATAGTATAAAGACCAAAGTGCATTTCTTTTATGTTGTAGAAGGTTAATAAAGTTTTGAGTACGCTCCTAAGAGCACTCTCCCCATCTCCCCTGGGGGGATTCATGTCGGTGTTAAATTTTCATGATGTTTTAGTTTTGGTTAGTTTAGCTTCAAATTTCAATTTATTGGTTTCGTTTTATCAAAGGAGTAAAAGAACTACTTACCGTGCTCTCCCGAGTATCCCGAAAGGGGGAAAAAGATTTGTGGTAGGAATTAATTATAAATTTTTTTTCTTTAATTTTTTGAAGTTTAAAATAAACCCCCTTGCTCTCTTGAGTACAATTCACAGATAAGGGCTTGCCTGAGTACTGAACTTGGAAAGAGATTCTTGGGATTGCATTTTCTAATCAGACAAACCATGTTAAAAAATCCTTAAAATTAACAAGGCTCTTATCCTTGTATGCTCTATTTCTACTGCAGCTTCGTCTGATAAGTTGGTTGTATCAGAAAAGGATCTGAGTGACTAGTAATTAGTTTCATTTTTTTTAATTAATATCCCAACAACGAAAATCTAGCGTTGTGTTTTGGTTCGTGTGGGGAAATTGTACAGAGGAAGCGAGAACAACTGGAAAGCGACTGCGCGGCCCCGTCAGGCTACATCCTTGTTGGCGTAGTGTTGGACATCCCCTCGTGACTCCATTCAACCCACATTTTCTCGTGTGCTACCACACTTTGTGAGTTTGGACATATTCTTTGTACCTTAGCGGTATATCGGGAATCCCCCTCCCTGCTAATAATGCAGATCATTACCACACTAATAAAACCAACCAAGAATTTACCCACTCCCTTAATTATCCATCAAGTAATCTAAAATTTACCCACTTCCTTAATCACTCACTAATAATTCTAAAACTGATCAACGAGACAACTGCCATACTTACACGACACAACAACACTCCACTCTTACAAGCACTCTATTATTTATCGACACTTATCTACATTATTTGTTATATGCTTAAATCAAAATCTTGCAAGATGTCATGAATGTTCTTTGCACTATCATATGCTGTTGATGTGATTTTTTACCTTGCAATAGTTCATTGTGACATTTTGTCCATTTCACATTAAACTCCTAGAATCAATCTTTGCTTTCATAGAATAAAAGCCTTACATTTTACTTTTCATCGGGACCACCCCCCTTGGCTTCCCTAGGAGTTGGCCTAGACGAAGGAGCTGAGTATCAGGTGACAACACTTGGCTCGAGCTTGCCCCCAAGGTCGCACCTAGTGGCTTGAAGATCTCTGCCACGTTACCCGAGGTGTGAATTAGGCGACAACACTTACCACACAGGTGATGTTCCCATTGCTTGCTGTCAGTTCCAACCTCAATCCAACTCACTGCCCACTCACTCAAAGCTAGCGCATCCTTGACGAAGTGCGCCCACTCTTGCTTGCTGGGTTTTGTATTTAAGAAGGCATTCATTCCTCATTCTGGATGGAAGGTGGAACCTCTGTTTACATACTATTATAATATTTTCTTTATCATTATGATTAAAAGACTTTGGAGTTCAAGAACTGTGTAGCATTTTCATGTGTGGATGAGCATTGTTTTGAGCTTTTGAAGTAACCGATCGTGTCCATTTTCTTGCATTTTGTGGTTGAGCTGGGCCTTTGAAGGGGAGTTATCTTCCGGTAGGGTAAGGTTTAAAAGCTTGTTTGCTTGAAATTCTTACTATATATTTGTTTCAGATCTCTTAGAAGTACACTATTATTTTGTTTACTAATGCTGTTTTCTAAGTCTCTGTGGCCGGTAGCACCAAGTCTATTAACCTTTTTCCGTGCAAGTTTTTTTCCAAGTTACAGGTTGCTTTGCTTGAAGAAGAGGTTGAGTTTGTTTACATTTTCCTTCTCTTCAACACTTACAAAAAGACAATCCCTCTGTGTTCCACTGTGAATAACTCCATCGCCTAAGTTTTGGCATCAAGCTGCTTTCTCTCTTCTTTCACTCTACAAAGATGATTTATTTTGGTTATGGGTTGCTTCGATAAGTGTTATTTGGTTTAGTAAATTAACATAGATCATAAACTAAATCTGATTTACATTTATCATTAAGTTAGATTTGATTTTAAGGTCAAAACTCATAAATCTAGCTTCTAACAAGTACTTTCAATATTTCAATTTTTTACCTTCTAAAAGTTATTTGAATAATATGTTAAATTTTTATTATTTAAATAGATTATTTAACATATTTGATTGATCTTTGCTTGTTGTTTTGTAGCAATAGATGATCGAGTAGAGAGGTACTTTGGCAAAATTTTTGAAGATCCAAGCCATTCAAAGACCCTTCAGCTTACTACTTTTTCTGTGGTTAATTTTTGAGCTTCAAACTTTGTAAATTTGTGTTTCCTATTCTACAAAGGAACACAAATATTCTTCATTGTATTTGTTATCACCAACCTTGTAGTTGCTGGTGTGAGGTGGATCCAGGATGGATGGTAGAGGGGCAAGCAACTAAGGGGGTGGAACCAAGACTGCCTAGACTCCCAAATGGATGGTTGTCACGCCAATCAAGGCAGCCTTCACTTTATGTTATTTAAGTCCAAGACAACAACGGGGGAGACCCGGATCTACTCCCGACAGGAGAGATCAGACCTAGACACTAGAACAGATCAAATGTGGCTTTGAGGTACGTAAGGTGTAAGGTAAATGGAAACTCTAGCTCTAGGGTTTAGGTACTAGCAACTGATGGAGATGACCATTGTCTTGGGAAACGTAACTGTGACAGGGTGAGCAAGGACAGAGTTGGGACTGTCTAGTACCAAGGAGACAGACTCAGTGAAAGATATGAAAGTATCAGGTAACTTGAGTTATCAAGGAATGTTGGCAAAGAGAACGAGAGTAAGGTCAATTTAGGGCTAGCGCTAGAGATAGGAGATCAGTGTCTTTCGTGCATTGGGCATATGAAAGTATCAGGTAACTTGAGTTATCAAGGAATGTTGGCAAAGAGAACGGGAGTAAGGTCAATTTAGGTCTAGCGCTAGAGATAGGAGATCAGTGCCTTTCGTGCATTGGGCAATGGAGTCAATATCAACACAACGTTTCAGTGAACCCACCTGGGATATACTCGGATCTATGGACCCAGAAAAGGATTTGGCCCAGAAGATTCAGGTTATAGGAAAATCAGCAGAAGGAGGGCTACTGCTAGGGTTTGAAGAGGCAGTTCTGCAGATCTAGAGCCACCAGGAGACTATCAGCTCAGCGTTGGAGGGGAAATGAGATCAGGATGGCCCGATCTACAAACCCAAGTCATAAAATTGTAGGAAAAATCAGATCTAGAAAAGTCAAAATCTGATGAGGGGGGGGGGCTAGGAGGCTGAAAGTCAGTTTTTCAGATCTAGGGCAACCTGGCAGGAACTAGCTCAGCGTTGGGGGTGTCCTGGAGTGTTCAAGCCCTGATCTATCAGCCTAGCCTGTCAGATTTCAGAAAAAGTAAACTCCGGAAAAGTCCAGTTTTTAGTGAAGGCGCTAGGGCTGTTTTCAATCTAAAACTCAGATCTAGGTGAAACTGCCATGAATCTGGACAGTGTTGAGGGTGATTTGGACTGTGTCGGACCCGATCTATTAGTCTATGAAGTCAGAAATCAGAAAAAGTCAAAACCCTAGCATTTCAAATTTTCAATGGGGGTGCTATGCAATTTTCAAGCTAAAAATCAGATCTAGGTCAAACCAGCAGGAATTTGACCAGCGTTGCAGTAGATTCAATGAAGGGGAGGCCCGATCTATGAAACCCAGCAGTGGTTTGGCCAAAGATTGGATGGCTCCCAGATTTAGTACTTTTTAGGGTTTTTTAGTATTTTAAGAATTTTCAGAAAAATGGAAGGAAAAGCAGGTACAATGGATTCAGATTTGTTAAAGAGAAGAGAGTTACCTGTTGGATTGTACCTGGAAATGCTTGTAGAAGTCGAAACAGTGATGATCCTTGCTATTCCGATCAATTTTGGAAGATCCAAGTGATTTCTATGACGGATGTAAGCCCCAAATCACCAATGCGCCCCCTACCCTGCATGAGCAAACGTCAACAATATCAGATTTGCCAATACAAGATAAAGAAACCAAATGCTACAGGAAAGTAAAACGAAGTAATCATAGATCAAAATGAAACTAATGAAAACCCCCTGATCCAAGATGAAGAAAACTGAACGAGTTGAGGTCTCCCAACGAAAATGCTCCAGCCAAAACGCCCTCCTGTAGACAAGACAATGATAACAGAAAAATATAGATCTCACATGAATTTCCACAATGCTAGGAAGCAGAAGACTATCCAATCACCATTTGAGAACATTAGATGCAAAGCAGATCCATAAAATATCCACAGAAAAATCTTTCTATTATTTAGATCCAAGAGCCAAAGACCCTTTACAAATGAGAAGCTCTCTCCTTTAAATAGAAATGAGAGAACCACAATTATAACCGAATCTTAACCACTTCCAAAACGAGTGGCTAAGATTAAAAGATAAAATGTTCTAATCAATGGTTGAGATGAGCTCAACATACAATACATGGATCAATATAACCATAAAGTACCAAAGTGGACTAAATCACTCATAAAGAGGGTACCCCACTCAACAAGAAATAAATGAAGCACATGGTGGGTCCATGGAGTGTTGACTAACTCCCTCTGGGTGTCCCCATGGCACAATAAAATAATATAATATTTTAATTCTTTGACTTTGTGCCTCCTTGAGGCAATCGTGAGCCTCCCAAAAGCTCCAGAAAATAATATAAAAATGCCCAAAAGCTCCATTCCTCTTTTGTATGTCCTCCTCTATGTGCTTTCATTTTCAGAGTCTAGGGTTTCTAAGGCCTTAGATTAGATTCATACTTCACTCTTTACTTTTTGTATCTTGCTTGCTCTTTATAGGAGCCTTTTTGGTGCTCCCGCTTTGTTATGACGGCATTGTATTCAGCACCATTGACTTATCTTGTAGTCACTTGTTGGACATTAATAAAATTATCATATCTTATTTAGTCTTTACCTATTATGATCCCATTGAATACTACCTTGAATCTTAATATTGATGTCTATTGCAGTGTTCTAATTACTAACTTTATTAATGTCTTGTAGGACAGGTATATCGGGACATATGGAAACATGTATTGGTGGATGAGTTTCAAGATATTGATGGAGTAAGACACTATATTTCTGTTTTTTTGTTGCTGATTGCTCTATGTTCAGTTGAAGTAAATTTAGATATATTGAATAGGTAGTGTTTTTTGGCAAATCTATGGCAAATGGGTTTTATTGGACCTTTCTCTTTTTGCAGATACAGTATGAGTTTCTTCATCTTTTGTCAATTAGAAATGCAAGCCTTTTTGTTGTTGGTGACACAGATCAGGTCTGTATTACTTGGGAAACATTTCTGCTTCACCTTGTACATTATATATCGTTTGCAGCATTACTGTATATGACTTTGGCTTTACCTGTGCTTATATCTAGCATTGTTCTGTGCATAAGAGTTTCAATAAGGTCAGCATAGGACAACTTATTGCCAAGGCGGTGTTTCAGCACTCACTGAAAGTTCAAGGTTGATATTCATAAGAAAATTATGCTGAAATAGTTCATTTTTTTCAGGCTATATATGGATGGCGTGGAGCAAATTCTTCTGTCATGAAGAGAGCTCTAGACCGTGATTTTTGTGAAATTATCACTCTTCAGGTTTGGAATTGGAGACAATGCCTTGCCATTATTTACTTTCAATTTTCAAGATATTCTTTATATTTCCTGCTTTGTTGATGTCTTCTGACCTTTGACCTTGTTCTTTGCTCATGTGAATGTTTAGATGAATTTGATTTTTTGTAAAGAAGCTCCTGAAGAAATGTATGGTTGACAACACTAGATTATGCCAATAAACAGTTAAATATTGGAAGATAGAGGCTCTGTTAGAAAATTGGTTGCTCATTTTAGTAAATATGGTCCCTAGTTGACACCTGCACTGCAACTTTTCACCAGAATGCGAGTTTTGACATGCCATCTAATACTCCTGGAAGATGTATGTGATTGCTTTTATGATAGATCATTTGATATTGTACATCTTGTTATCTCCCAGACCTGCACAGCCACAGATATTCAAAGTCCCAAAACAAAGTGCAACCCTAGTGGCACTTACAAAGGTTGCCTACTGTAACCACGGCAACTCTTGATCTCGTTTTAGGCCAGATCTCCTCCAGCACAATGGGGAAACCTTACGAAAAGGATGTCAAAATTCTTTGAAGTGGGTGAAAGAGTAGACCAGTGCCAATCTAGTTAGGGCAATGCAGTCAAAGTTCAAATTCAACAGTGTTCGGGATATGAATGGATGGAGGTATGACTATGCTATTATTAACATGCTATAATCAACCATATGAACTGATTTCAGTATGAAGAAATAAGTATGTGTTTATCATGAACAATAAAGACTCGAACAGCCCTTCATAAGAGCAGAAATGACAGTAGCATAACCTTGAATATTATTAAATGACAAAAAACAAAGGACAAGGAGTATTTCACATCAACCTTGGCCCATCTCAAGGAGCAAAACAACCCTTCAACGTATAGATCCTCACATCAGATTTATAAGTATAATTTCTGCAATCAAATGAAGCCATTAGAATGGAGAGATATTGAACTTCACATTAGAAAATAACCTTGTTTCCTCTCTTGAGCTAGATCTTCAGCGAATCCTTTAGAATTTCCTCGGTTCTTTCACACCTCTAAGAAATGAGAGCTCTCTTCCTTTTATAGGGATCTAACACCGACTACCTCCCAATAAAATATATTTAGGAACTACTAGCAGCCTCAATAATATAAGGAAAACTCTAGAAGCCTCAAAAGTACAAGGAAATATTTAGAAGCCTCTAGGGAAAAATGCTCCTTTAGAAACTTCTAATAAAGTATTATTTGTAAACCCAGGAGATTTGTCCTCCATATTTCCTCTAATAATTTATTTTAAAGAACATCCTGGAAGCCTCCATTAAAGTATTCTTTGAAGTGTCTAGAATGCTTCATAAACTATAACTTAAAATTCATGAGAGCACTCTCCTTTTGGAGCACTCCAGAAAATTTGCCATGATTCCTCCTTGAATCAATACATAGATACCATTTCTCACCTCCTAACTTAGGGTGCTCCTCCTAGAAGCATTTTTGTCCTAACATAAGCTGTTACAACTTAATCCTTGCCCCTAGGCGATAGTCCTAATTCATGAGGTGAAAAGACAAGGGTAACTTAAGACTCCAAAAAGGAGGTGTTGCCTGTCGATGTGCACACTGTCAGCCAGAAATCTTTCGAATAGCTGTCTCCCGACAAAAGGGAGAGGTGCGGCCTTGGGGGAAAGCAAAGAGTCAGGTGTTGTCACCTGATCCCGACTCCTTCGTTTAGACAAACTCCTAATGAAGCCAAGGGGGGTAGTCCCTAAAAAGAGTTTCTAAGGCTCTTTGTGTTTTAACCGTTTTTAGTGTATGATGCGGATGGGTGTTGTTTAGGAGTTTTCTGAAAGAAACTTACAATAAAATAACCGGTAAATACTTGCATGTAGAATTAGAAATAAACAACCATTACTTGACAACAACAAAATTAAGGCAAAGCATACATGCTATGGAAAAGATGAATAACGATGCTTTAGAGAGATAATAAGCAAATTAAAGGACCGATGCCAAATAGAGTGCTTTGAGAATGTTTTGCAAGTGCTTCTTGGTAAATATTACTGTAAATTTTAAAGATGAGTTTGATTATTAAATGGGAGGGGGATCTCCAAGATATACCTTTCGGTACGAGAGATATGTCCAAAACCCTTAATCGATACAGCTACCTGCAAGGAATATGTAGGTTGGTCTGGAGTCTCTGAGGCTATGTTCAAAACTCATCTATTATTACTCGGCTAAAGGCAAAGAATAATCGACAAGGGAAACAAATCCGGAATACCCTATTTGATTCTTAAGTCTAAGGGAGCTGAGCCACTCAAGATCCCCCTACTAGCACACTTTATTACAACCCCATCGGGCATGGTCATTTCGACAAAAAATAAAAAAGGCTAGCCAAAACTGGCTAACGTTGGAACAAATTGAACTTCTGAACTCTGGCAATGAACATGCATCATGTTCAATTACTGGCGACTCAATAGAAAGTTCAACTATTGTACAAAATAGTTGGTAAAAGGAGGCCACTGTCACCTCACTGATCCCGTTTCTGCTCATTAGGCTGAATATTATTTTAGTACAAGGGAGGCTTGCCTCTTAGCAATGGTCCACCTCTTCAAATCAGAGATTTAGATAAACTTGGTAGACTGAACCCTGCTGGTTTAAGTGATGTTCTGCAGGTTATTTTTCAGATTTGTTGGAAAATATCATCACGAAGCAATCCCAAACCATTTCCTTGACCCCCCTAGCCAAATCGATTTCATCAAGCAATTTCATAGTCCAACTTTATGTTGGTACAACTTACTGAAACAAATAAAATGCTCGCAACTATCTGCCGATTGCATACTGAGACAAACTGACTACAAAAATGAATCTGGAGACATGGTAGTGTAGAATTTTTAGCACTTTCCCAACCCAGTTTCCAACTCAGTTTAAAACATTGTTTAATGCCCAACCGAATTTGTTTTACTGCTGCAAATTAGATTTTTCTCATAAACAACATAGGACTGAAACATAAGAAAAGCTTCTACAACATTTTCTCTAACAACAAATAAACCACATTGAAAGATAGATTTCAGACACAGTATTTTTGGTCCAATGACCCAGGAAAAACCCCAACCTCCGGGGAAAACCTGTGAAAGAGAAATTTTTATTATCAAGAAAAATTATAGCAATACTTAGAAATTTTTTTAGACCAACTTATCTCAACCGAATGAAAATGTTTTGCCTCATTTTCCGTGCCAAACAGGGAAAATCAAACCCAAAAATTTCTGCTGTAGCTACCTAAAAAAATGTGCTGCTATACGGACTGCACGACAGCCGTACAAACAGTTTGTACAGACCTCGAAAATCGTGCCAGTAATTTGCATAGGGAAATGTGCCCAAAAATCTATGCCCGATTTATGCCTCGAAAACTGAACCCGTACTTTTCCTCAGGAAACGTGCCCTATACAATATCCGTACAGTACGAACTGTATGGACAGGCTGCAATAAATTTTGTCGCCTCAAAATGTGTGCCCAGCTCCCTCCTCCAAATTTATGCCTTGCTCTTGTTGTCTTCTTCCTCGATTTGCGTTCCCAAGAAAAATTGTTGCTGCTGCTATTTTTCTTCCTTCTCAGAAAATGACTCTCCTCTCTCTCAAATACAAAAGTGCCTCGTCACTTGGAAACTTTCCCTTTTGGTGAAAAAATTAGGTTGAATGAAAAGTCATATAATCCTAGGGCTCAGATTAGTCTAGATGAGTGGTTGTGATTAAAATCACTTTTCTCCACAAAATAATTAATTTCACTCACTTTTTTAATATTTCACTTAAAGTGCACTTTTTCCCTAAAGTGCAATTAATGCTCATCTCAAGTCATTAATATAAAGTCCAAGTGACTCAAAACCCCTTTTCCTAGTGACTAAGGCAAAAGTCACCTAGGGGAACAACTCCTAGGTAAATTTCAACACTCCCTCTTACCGAGGAAGTTGTTCTTCACCACACCCAACTTGTCTATGAAATGATTAAACTTCCCTCTTCCAAGAGACTTCGTCAGGATATCTGCAACCTGCTCATCAGTGGAGATATACTGCAATGTCACTGCTCCTCTCTGAACATAATCATGAATGAAATGATACATGATATCAATATGCTTTGACCTATCATGAAATACTAGATTCTCAGAGAGTTGGATGCAACTTTGATTGTTACAGTAAATCTACGTAGGCCTCAACTCTTGATCAAATAAATTAACCAATAGCTTGTGAAGCCACATTGCCTCGCAATTGGCATGACTGGCTGCCATATACTCGGCCTCTACAGAACTCAAAGCAACAGACATTTGCTTCCGACTGAACCACGACATTGCTGTCGAGCCCAAACTGAAACAACATCTGGAAGTGCTCTTCCGGTCTTCCACACTGCCAGCCCAATCTGAATCTGTGAAGCCAATCAACCTGATCCCATCCGATCTCCTATATGTTGAAATTAGCATTAGAAGGCATTCTCCAAGGTCTGAGGTCATAAGTGACCACCCTGAAGCTAGCTAGGTAGACTTGAAGATTAAACAGTTCTGTGAGTCATGGCAAAAGTCAAGGTGAACATACAAGCCTTGTGAGCTAGGACAAAAGTCAGAATGAAAGTGATAATGCCTTGGCAAGTCTTGTGAGGTCATGGCAAAAGTCAAGGTGAACGGACAAGCCTTGTGAGCCATACCAAAAGTCAAGTCAGTAAGTCTTGTGAGGCAATGCCAAAAGCCAAGACAGGAAGCCTTGTGAGCATTTTGCAAAAGCCAAGGTATCTAGCAAAAGTTAGGAAGAATGTAAAATTCCTATGAGCTAGAAACAAACAATCTTCCTCATGCAAATAAATGTATTGATCTAGTGCGTTGGCACGAATAAATTCATCCACCATGAATATGTCTCTTTAGTCTAAGTCAAAGTCAAAGTTCTCATGAATAAAGTTTGAGTTTTATTAAAAGTTTTAATTATTAATTAACTAATTTAAAAAAGTTCAAGAAAATAAAAAATAATTAAATAATTAAAGTTAGCAAAAAGAGTCAAGACAAAGTTAGAAATAATTAAATAAATAAAGTTAGCAAAAGACAAAGTTAGAAAGAAAAAATAAAGGGGAAATAATTAAAGTCAGAAAAAGGCAAAAAAAAAAGAAAAATGGAAGTTACTAAAAAAATTGAAAATCTTACTTTAATAGAAATTTCTCTTCTCCGTTTAGAACTTTCTGTTAGTTTTCATTTCAAATTTTGGATCTTTCCTTGTGTGCATGCCATGTCAACCTTACCTTCTTTGCCTATATATTGTAGCCCCTGCTGTCCATTAGAGTGCATCATTAATTAATGAAGTTGTCTTTACGTCTGAGTAAATAGAGAGCAGCAAATGAACTGTTGTCCTTGCTGGTTTTAACACTAAGAAAAGTGAACAACATATGTTTATTACAACAGTTATACTCAGTTAGAGGGGCAGAGAAGGAACTTTTGTGTTGCTGGCTTTTACACAGTCAAAGAGGACAGCAAGGAACTTCTTCTCTTGCTGGTCATCTACGGTCAGGTTAGTCAAGCTCTTTGAAGAGCATAGTTCATGGTGGAAGTTGTACTGATCATACAATTTTATTTGCAATAAAGGAAGATTGTTTGCTGGAGTTTTCTCCCTTCTTGGGTTTCTCCAGGGTAAATTTCTTGTGTTCATATGAGATCTGATTTATGCATCTATTCTACTGCTCATCATCCATGCTTATGTTCTTCGATATTATTGTTTGAAAGTTTATATCAGAGGAAATTTTTAAAGGAATAGTAAAACACTTTGTCTTGGATAAATATGCTTGAATTTTAACACTATAGTCCAAACCATACTCCACTGTCCCTGCAAGGTATCTCAACACATGTTTTGCGACTATCTAGTGCACCCTCCTAGGCTCCACCATGAACTGACTGAGAGTGTTCACTGCAAAACACAAATCTGGCCAAGAGTTGACCAGATACATCAAAGAACCAATGAGCTGACGATATAGTGTCGGATCCACCAACTCTCCCTCGGAAGCATGAAGATTCTTCCAGTTGGTGACCATCGGTGTAGACATCGGCCTGTAATCCTCCATCCGAAATCTCCTCAGAATATCAACTGCATACTTTCCCTGTCCCAGGAAAATATATCCAGGCTCCAGCCAAACCCCCAATCCCAAAAAATAGTGCATCAACCTAATGTTCGTCATCTCATACTCTAGAGCAAGATCTTTCTTGCAAGCTGCAATAGGCCTCTCTCCTCCTGTGATAAACAAGTCATCCACATACAACAGAAGAATGCGCGAATCATATCCAACCATGATGAAATAGAGATTCAGATCTGCCTGACTCTTCTGAAAACCCATTCGCTGCAAGTGAGAGTCAATCCTAGAGTACCAAGCTCGAGGAGCTTGCTTCAGCCCCTACAAGGATTTCTTCAACCTGCAAACATGAGACTCTCTCCCATGAATCTCAAAGCCCTGAGGCTGCTCCACATACACCTCCTCCTGTATGATTCCATTGAGAAATGCGGTCTTCACATCCATTTGATGGATCTTCCAACCCATTTCTGCAGCAATGGAAATCAAAGCCCTGATAGAAGTATAACGAGCAACCGGTGCAAAGGTCTCATCATAATCAACTCCCTCAACCTGTGAGAACCCCCGCGCCACAAACAGAGCCTTGTACTTCTCCACACTACGCTCTGCAGCATGTTTTAGCTTGTAAATCCAATGAGAAGTCACTGCTGACTTCCCCTCAGGTCTCGGAACAATCTTCCAAACATCGTTCTTCATGATGGAATGGTACTCATCCATCATGACATCTCTCCTAACATGATGCTGGGAGGCCTCCTCAAACGTAGATGGCTTTGAATCATGAAGACTAGCAACTAATGCCATGCCCAATCTGTCTGGCATCTGAATAGCCCTCACTGGCTCCTTGGGTGTTCCAAACTCCTTTGCCTCCTTCAAGGTGTCTCGAGGCCACTTAGGCTTCTTCTTCCCTGAAGACTACTTGCACATTGGTTTGTCCTCATTTGATGAACTCTTAGAGGTAGAAACCCTTGTAACCTGTGAACCAGAAGCTGGAGTACCAACAACTGGTGAACCTTGGGATCTTGAAGCTCTATACGGTGAACCTGTAACATGAGACCCAAAACCTGTCTCCAAAGATCTTGCTGGCTGAACCACTGAATTTGGAGAACCTGTGGCCATACGGTGTGGTCCAGTAACCCCGAAAACCTATGAACCTGTCTGTTGCACTGAAGGTACCTGTGAAATTACCTAAGGTGTGGGAACCTGTTGCTCTCCCTGCTCTGACTCTCTAGACTTCCCGAAGGCCCGCTCCTCGTCAAGTCTCACTTCCCTCCTCACAACCACCTTCCTTTGAGAAGGAAGATAAATGCAGAAGGCCTTCGAAGTCTCATCATACCCCACAAAGATGCCTCTCTCTGCTGTGGGGTCAAACTTTGTCCTTTTCTCAGAAGGGACATGTGAGTAAGTCAGGTAACCAAATATCCTAAAATGACTCACCTCAGGCTTCTTTCCTGTGAAACTCTCCTCAGGTGTCTTGTTTACCACGGCACGTTGGGGACTCCTATTCTGAAGATAAACAACTGTACTGCATGCCTCTTCTCAAAGGAAGAAAGGAAGTGACTGATCATGTAACATAGCTCTCGCTGCTCCAACAATAGATTTGTTCGTCCTTTCAGCCACTCCATTTTGCTCAGGAGTGTATGGAACCATCAACTGTCTCCTAATGCCCTCCTGTCTGCAATACCCATCGAACTCCTTGGAGGTATACTTACCCCCATTATTCGATCTGAGAACCCGTATCTTCCTCCCTCTCTGGTTTTCCACAAGAGCTTTGAACTCTTGGAACCTTTGCAAGACCTCCTTAGATTTCTTGCTCTTCGGGAAGTAGATCCAGGTCTTCCTGGAATGGTCATCGATGAATGTCACATAATACTCGAACCCTCTCAAAGAAACAACTGGCATAGCTTCACACAAGTCGGAATGTATCAAGTCAAGAAATCCTGCTGACCTGCTATTACTGCTCGCAAAAGAAGTCTTGGTGTACTTTCCTAAAGCACACCCTCGTCATACCTCACTGTGCTCCGTGCTGAACTCTGGCAACCCTGTAACCATATACCTCAACATACGCAAAGCTGGATGATGCAGATGAGCCATCCTCCTATGCCACAGCTCACAAAGCTCACTGCCGCTGCTATGTGCCAAAGCATGCTGAGGCTGAAACAAGAGCTTGTACGGTTTCTCACATCTGACTCCATTGGTGTAGGAAGCAGATGGCCCTGCAGTTTTGGGAAACACACACACATGTCCATCCAAGAAGGACACCATAAGACCCCAATCCTCGATCATGGAAACTGAGATCAAGTTCTTTTTTAGCCCAGGTACATATAGTACATCTCTCAAAATCATGGGACTCATGAACTCCCTCTAAAAGGTAATGGTACCCGCCCAATTGCTCTGACAACTGTGTCATCCCCCAACACTACCTCCACATCAATCTCTGATTGTGAAAGCTCAGAGAACATCTCTGGAGCACCTGTCATGTGGCTTGAAGCTCCACTATCAATCAATATACCACGTGGTGGATGCACTCAAAGAATGGCCTGTCAACAAGGACCACTCCCTCTCACTATCAACATTTGAGCTGGTGATGATGGATGCTCTCTCTCTATCAACATGTCCAGTGCAGAGAGAACTCTCTCTCAAATCTCGCTGTAAAATCCTCAACCTCTGTAGAAGCTGCTGTCTGTTGCTTTCTGCTGCTGCTTCTTCTTCTTCTTCTTTTGTGGACACTGCCCAACTTAGTGCCCCATCTTCTGACAAGCAAAGCATTTCACAATGCTCAAATCCTTCTTCTCCCCATCGTGCTGTTTGGCCCCACCCTTCTTGAACTTCTTCTTCCCCTTTGCATTCAATGGCACATTCTCCTCATCCTCCCTACTAGTAGAAGTGCTGCCCTGCACAAGACCTCTCCGGGTCTCCTCTTGAACAAAATCATCACATATCCTGTCGCATGTAGGTAAGTTCTCCCTAGCCACTAAAGCCTCCACAAACACAACCCAAGGCTTTGAAACCCCATTCATAGCTGTTTGCACTAGCTTTGCATTAGGAAGAACCTCCCCCACTGTTGCAAGCTCATCTCTCACCTGAGAGATCCTAGTAAGGTAAGATTCACAACCTCCCCTTTGGCCATCTTGATACTTTTCGACTTCTCCCTCAAAACCATCTTCCTATTCTCGTTTGAGCTTTGAAACAAGCTGGTTAAAGCATCCCACATCTGATATGCACGGGTCTTACTCGAGATGTGAGGAATCACATGGTCTTTAACTGCATCTTGGGTTTTCTTCTAGCTTTTATGTCCTTGTTGAAGGCGGTAAGTGCCGCTGCATCGATGGAAGGGGGAACAACGATAAGAACTGCTGTAGTGTTATGAACCACCTCATCCCACAACTCATTCTCCTCCAATATAAGCACTATCCTAGCTTTCCATGGGACAAAGTTCCCAGCCCCATCAAGCCTATCCTCCATCCTAATTCCAGTTGCCATTATCTCTTCAAAGTTCAAGTTTCAACAAGGTGTTGCCCACTGACAAAAGAAATCACTGAAGTCTGAAATTTTTCACTGTGCACGGACAGCGTGTACAGACCTCGAAAATCGTGCCAGCAATCTGCCTCGAGAAACGTGCCCAAAAATTTGCCTCGAAATATGTGCTCAATTTCTGCCTCGAAAACTGATGTCGTACTTTGCCTCAGGAAACGTGCTCTGTACGGAATCCGTACAGTATTAATAGGCTGCAATAAATGCTTCCTCCTCAAAATGTGTGCCCAACTCCCTCCTTGAAATTCGTGCCCTGCTCTTGCTGTCCTCTTCCTCGATTTGTGTGCCCAAGAAAAATTGTTGCTACTGCTATTTCTCCTCAGAAAATGGCTCTCCTCTCTCTCAAGTGCAAAAGTGCCTCTTCACTTGGAAACTTTCCCTTTTGGTGAAAAAATTAGGGTGAATGAAAAGTCATCTAATCTTAGGGCTTAGATTAGTCTAGATGAGTGGTTGTGATTAAAATCACTTTTCTCCACAAAATAATTAATTTCACTAACTTTTTAAATATTTCACTTAAGTGCACTTTTTCCCTAAGCAATTAATGCTCATCTCAAGTCATTAATATAAAATCCAAGTGACTCAAAACCCCTTTTCCTAGTGACTTAGGCAAAAGTCACTTAGGGGAACAACTTCTAGGTAAATTTCAACAGGTAGAATGGTACTGGTGAGTACTCATACCTGTTGAGTATATAGTTGTCATTGATGTCAAAGGTGTTCACAAATGACAAAGGAATAACCAGTGGATATGATGGCAGGACAAACTTAGGGAAAGACTAAAGTAGTGATGGCATGGCATGGCATAGCTGAGGATGTGGCATGACACATATGATGGCATCGCATGGCATAGTTGAGGATGTGGCATGACACATATGATGGCATGGAATATGATGGTGTCCTAATGATGATGAAAGACTAAGGTAGTGATAGAAAAGTTGTTTATGAAGTACAAAGGATAGGCAAAAGATACTATGGCAGAGTTAACGCAACATAAGTCAAAGTAAAGACGAAATGGCAAGATGATGAGGTGGCATAGACGAATATGGTAATGACATGGTATGTTGATGAGGTAGCATAGTTATCTGCATGAGATCCGATGAATGAGGATCAGTCTTGTATAATTTGCAAAGACAGAATGCGGATCCGCATTAGTCCTAGAATGGACGGTCAGGGAGCGACCCGCACTAGATCTGACGGTGAAGATCAAGTTTACATAAATTAGGTGGGAAGGCTAAAGATTTCAAAAAATATCAAGATCAGACGGTAGGCATTGATCCCGCACCAGATCTGACGGTTAGTAAGCATCCAACAAAAGATAGGCGGAAAAGCCAAGGTTCCGCAAAAGATCAAGATCGGATGGTCAGGGATATATCCGCAATGAAATCAACGGTCCAAGAAAATGCGGAAACAAAGTTGCGAAAAGGAAATTGCAGAAGTCCAAAATAGGAAAGTGTGAATCCGCATCCCGCAACCCGGAAGATTGGACGACTGAGATTAGTTTCGCTAAAAAGAGATCGACGGTGCGGAAGAAAAATGCGGAAGTAACGTTCAAGATTTTGTGAACCCGCATCCCGCATCCAGCAATTTGGAAGATCGGACGGCTAGTACTACTTCCGGTAAAAAGAGATCGACGGTGCGGAAGAAAAGCGCGGAAAGAAGCTTGTGGAAATAACGTTTAAAGATTCTATGAACCCGCAATCCACATCCCGCAATCTGGAGATTGACGGTCACGAAAGACTCCGTAAAAGATCGACGGTGCGTAAGGAAAATTGCAGAAAGAAGCTTGCGAGAAGGAGCTTGCGGAAAGGAGTTTGTGGAAAGGCAAAAGCAGATAATCAGCATCCTGCATCCCGTATCCCGCAATCTGGAGATCAACGGTCAGGAAAACGTCTGACGGAGATCAACGGTGGGGAATTGTTTATGAGGAAACCGTGGTGCGGAAATACGATTTCGAGGAGGAAATCTATGCGTTAGATCGACAGACCGGAGAGACTCAAAATTAGATCAATGACCTGGATTGATTCTGGAGAAGGAGATTGTGGAAGCACCAGAAAACATTAAGATGAGCCGTGGAAATGAATTTTGAGGTGCGTCCATGAATGGTAAAGAAGAATGCCCAACATGAAACTCATAGATGGAAGGTGAAGACCATGTTTTGTGAGAAAAACATGTATTGATGAGCTTGCGATGAAGATAGCTCACAGAGGAAGAAAAGAATCCCAAAGGCATGAGAAAAAGAAAAGCTCGAAGGTCTAAAGATAGAGTATTCCTGCTAATGGAGGAGAGGAAGTCCATAGGCATTGGTCTGACATATCCTACAATCAGAGAGGAAGGGAGCTTGCAGATCATAAGTGATCAAGACATTTTTAATTAACTATTTAATTAAAAATCGATAGTCACAGATATTTGAAAAGGAGTGAAAATCGGATTTGAAAGGGCATGATTGTGAAAGGGTATGTTTCATGAATAACGAGATGCGTTTGTAGGAAACATGAAGATACTTATACGCAGAAGTATGAGTGAGAAATTGGTCTGCGTCATCGAGATGATGTAGCCATAGCATAAGACAGAGACATGTGCGTGTGACAGAGAATGGAGGGAGAAAGAAATCTAACATATTACAGAAAACATATTAGGGTGGCAGGGTGGAGCTAGGGCAGGAAACAAGCCTGCAGGGGGTTGTTGCCTCCTTCCAGCAGAAGCTGGTAAATAGGGTGTAGGAGCATCCTGTCAGTCGTAGCTGACAAAACAAGGTGTCGTAGCATCCTTTCAGTAGCAGCTGATAAACCAGGGGGTCATAGCCTCCTTCCAATTGGCATTGGTAAATAGGGTGTTGTAGCATCCTTTTAGTCATAGTTGATAAACCAGGGGGTCGGAGCCTCCTTCCAATTGGTATTGGTAAACAGGGTGTAATACCATCCTTGTCTGTAGCAGCAGGCAAAACTATTTGTAAATAACAATTTTGCAGTAATAGGACGTATTGGTGGTTTACCCTATTGGGCTTCCATGTTAAAATTGTGTTCTGTGTATTCTTGTTGTTGTGTTTCTAATGATACATTTAGAAGTGGTTAAAATAGTCAAAAGTTAACAATACTGATTCACCGCCCCCGTCAGGAAAACGTCTGACGAAGATCAACTGTGGGGACTTGTTGATGAGGAAACCGTGGTGCGGAAATACGATTTCGAGGAGGAAATCTAAGCGTTAGATCGACGAATCGGAGAGACTCAAAATTAGATCAACGACCTGGATTGATTTTGGAGAATGAGATTGTGGAAGCACCAGAAAACATTAAGATGAGCTGTGGAAATGAATTTTGAGGTGCGTCCATGAATGGTAAAGAAGAATGTCCAACATGAAACTCATAGATGGAAGGTGAATACCGTGTTTTGTGAGAAAAACATGTACAGATGAGCTTGCGATGAAGATAGCTCGCAGAGGAAGAAAAGAAGCCCAAAGGCATGAGAAATAGAAAAGCTCGAAGGTCTGAAGATAGAGTATTCCTGCTGATGGAGGAGAGGAAGTCCATAGGCATTGGTCTGACGAATCCTACGATTAGAGAGGAAGGGAGCTCGCGGATCAGAAGTGATCAAGACATTTTTAATTAAGTATTTAATTAAAAATCGATAGTCACAGATTGTTGAAAAGGAGTGACAATCGGATTTGAAAGGGTGTGATTGTGAAAGGGTATGTTTCATGAATAACAAGATGCATCTATAGGAAACATGAAGATACTTATACGTAGAAGTATGAGTGAGAAAAGGGTCTGTGTCATTGAGATGATGTAGCCATAGCATAAGACAGAGACAAGTGGGTGTGATAGAGAATGGAGGGAGAAAGAAATCTAACATATTACAGAAAACATATTAGGGTGGCAGGGTGGAGCTAGGGAAGGCAACAAGGTTGCAGGGGGTTGTTGCCTCCTTCCAGCAGAAGCTGGTAAATAGGGTGTAGGAGCATCCTATCAGTTGTAGCTGACAAAATAGGGTGTCGTAGCATCTTTTTAGTAGCAGCTAATAAACCAGGGGGTCGTAGCCTCCTTCCAATTGGCATTGGTAAATAGGGTATCGTAGCATTCTTTTAGTCATAGTTGATAAACCAGGGGGTCGGAGCCTCCTTCCAATTGGTATTGGTAAACAGGGTGTAATACCATCCTTGTCTGTATAGCAGGAAAAACTATTTGCAAATAACAATTTTGCAGTAGTAGGACGTATTGGTGGTTTACCCTATTGGGCTTCCACGTTAAAATTGTGTTCTGTGTATTCTTGTTGTTATGTGTTTCTGATGATACATTTAGAAGTGGTTAAAATAGTCAAAAGTTAACAGTACTGATTCAACCCCCCCGTCAGGAAAACCTCCGACGAAGATCAACAGTGGGGAATCATTGATGAGGAAATTGTGGTGCAGAAATACGATTTCGAGGAGGAAATCTAAGCGTTAGATCGACGGACCGGAGAGACTCAAAATTAGATCAACGGCCTGGATTGATTCTGGAGAAGGAGATTGTGGAAGCACCAGAAAACATTAAGATGAGCTGTGGAAATGAATTTTGAGTTGCGTCCATGAATGGTAAAGAAGAATGTCCAACATGAAACTCATAGATGGAAGGTGAAGACCGTGTTTTGTGAAAAAAACATGTACAGATGAGCCTGCGATGAAGATAGCTCGCAGAGGAAGAAAAGAAGTCCAAAGGCATGAGAAAAAGAAAAGCTCGAAGGTCTGAAGATAGAGTGTTCCTGCTGATGGAGGAGAGGAAGTCCACAGGCATTGGTTTGACGAATCCTACGATCAGAGAGGAAGGGAGCTCGCTTTTCAGAAGTGATCAAGACATTTTTAATTAAGTATTTAATTAAAAATCGATAGTCACAGATTGTTGAAAAGGAGTGACAATCAGATTTGAAAGGGCGTGATTGTGAAAGGGTATGTTTCATGAATAAAGAGATGTGTCTGTAGGAAACATGAAGATACTTATACGTAGAAGTATGAGTGAGAAAAGGATCTGCATCATCGAGATGATGTAGCCATAGCATAAGACAGAGACATGTGGGTGTGACAGAGAATGGAGGGAGAAAGAAATCTAAAATATTACAGAAAACATATTAGGGTGGCAGGGTGGAGCTAGGGAAGGAAACAAGCCTGCAGGGGGTTGTTTCCTCATTCCAGTAGAAGCTGGTAAATAGGGTGTAGGAGCATCCTGTCAGTCGTAGCTGACAAAACAGGGTGTCGTAGCATCCTTTCAGTAGCAGCTGATAAACCAGGGGGTCGTAGCCTCCTTCCAATTAGCATTGGTAAATAGGATGTCGTAGCATCTTTTCAGTCGTAGCTGATAAACCAGGGGGTCGTAGCCTCCTTCCAATTGGTATTGGTAAATAGGCTGTAATACCATCCTTGTCTATAGCAGCAGGCAAAACTATTTGTAAATAACAATTTTGCAGTAATAGGACGTATTGGTGGTTTACCCTATTGGGCTTCCACGTTAAAATTGTGTTCTGTGTATTCTTGTTGTTATGTGTTTGTAATGATATATTTAAAAGTGATTAAAATAGTCAAAAGTTAACAATACTGATTCACCCTCCCCCGGCCCCCTCTCAGTATTGAGTCATTGACCAATAAACCAACAATACCCACTAATCCTCTATAGCCCCTAGGGAGCGCCATCATCAACACCATCTCATTATAAAAATCTGACCAGAACAGTAGTAAAGTGATAATAATCACTGATACTCAAAACTGTGGCCAAATCCTGAAAACCGAGACTGTAGTATGTCTACTGGGCATGTCTGGAACAAGGAAAAATTTAGAAGCCTCCAGGAAAAATTGCTCCTTTAGAAACTTCCAATAAAGTATTATTTGTAAACCCCAGGAGATTTGTCCTCCATATTTCCTATAAGAATTTATTTTAAAGAACATCCTGGAAACCTCCATTAAAGTATTCTTTGAAGTATCTAGAATGCTTCATAAACTATAACTTAAAATTCATGAGAGCACTCCTGAAAATTTGCCATGATTCCTTCCTTGAATCAATACATAGATACCATTTGTCACTGCCTAACTTAGGGCACTCCTCCTAGAAGCATTTTGTCCTAACATAAACTGTTACAACTTAATCCTTCACCCTAGGTGACAGTCCTAATTTACGAGGTGAAAAGACAAGGGTAACTTAAGACTCCAAAAGGGAGGCTACTATCACCCCACTGATCCCGTTTCTGCTCGTTAGGCTGAATATTATTCTAATACAAGGGAGGCTTGCCTATTAGCAATGGTATACCTCTTCAAATCAGAGATTTAGACAAACTTGGTAGACTGAACCTTGCTGGTTAAGTGATGTTCTGCGGGTTATTTTCCAGATTTGCTGGGCTTTGAAAATCAGCCCTATAATCAGACTTTTAGTGTAACTTAGGGCTGAATGCAATTCTCTTGGACAGATTTATCTTGCTGTTACAATTTTCAGATTCTAAAGCCTTTAGCAGCAGCAGCCCTATTGGCAGACTTTTGGGGTGAAATAAAGGTTGATTTGAATCTGTTTTAAAAATATTAGTTGATGATGCAATTACAGATTTGATAAACAAGTTTTAAGCTGGTATAAGAGGATAAACATTGATGGAACACAAGCTTGAAAATACAGATCTGAAATTCTGATTTATTTTAATTATTTTCAAATCTGAAGGAACAATAAAAGAAAGGATTTTTAGTATTTTTGCTGGTTGAAGGAAGGGGTAGTGCTTCGCAACAGATTGGGCATATGGGGTCAAAAGATAACAAACACAAATGACTCTTCTTGCAAGAGGAAAGATACATACAACCAAGTAAATGATTTGTAGCCTAATCTCTTTACTGATTACTAAGCAAATTCAACACATTATGTAGGAACAATTTCTCTACACATGGATTTATTGCATAAGATACATATTTAAATAAGGAGTAAATTATCTGTGTACGGTACATATTTATCTGTATGGATCTGTACAATGGTACAGATCTGCACATTCTCCTTTGCCTGATTTGCTGAACTAGCTCCTCTTTGGTGCTCTAAATCTGTCTGACCAAATTATCGTTGAGTGAATAATGAATGCGTCTTAACCATTTACCTTGACTTGCCTTTATACTTTTGTTGAAACCCTAATATACATGTTACCACCTAAGTTGTAGTTGGTGGAGTTTTTCAAGCGAGCCGGCAAAGTAGAACAAGTATACTTGTTCATTCTTCAGAATTTAGAAATCCACCTGGCTTTTTCTGGGAAATTTTTCAATTTTTTTTTGTAACACATGTTCATGTCACCTTGGGTAAATTGTAAACAATGTGCTTGCACAGTCAATTTTATAAATGACTCGGCTTCCTAGATTTAGACATCAAGCCGGCTAGCCCAGAGTGTTTTTCGCTTGGTAATTATTTGTTGTTGAACAAACAACTAATAATTTCTGAGTTTTTCACTCACACCTCCAAGGTTGGGGTAGTCATCTTGATCATCTGGCCTTAGGGGATTATTAGAGCCTCTGTGTCAATGTTTATAAACGTGCTAGGCATTCGATTTAAGTTGTATGGACATGTGCTAGGTCCGCCTAGAGTTCCGTTCGATTCCGAGTTTTTTTTCTTCCTTTTTTTAAGCCATTTTTTAATGGTTTAATTAAATAGCTTGTAAATGGCATAAAAGCTTGATCTGGAGGCGGAATTTGGTGTGGGGATGCTCGTTTTGACATTCAGAGCATACTCTTTACCTCGGGACTTGCTTTGCATACATTTCGAGTGATCAAGAGTCAATTAAGGTCATTTTTTGCTATCAGAGCATTAAAGTGACACTTAATTGCTAAAAGTGCGACCAATTGGCAAACGACAAATATTCAAAAAAGTAAAAAAAAAGATATGTTAATGATTGGGTGATGATTTGGCATGGTGGTCCCATGTATGCGACTCATCCTAGTGAGGTAAGCGTCACTTAATGGAAGGTTTATCTTCACCATTTATCTCAAAGCATGGATTATTCCCATGCTCATGTCATATATCACACGTTGCGCACACTTATGACTTGCGAATGGGTGTTATATCATATGGTCTCTTGCATTGCATATTACTTGCCATTTTAAACTGTAGTTTAAACCCAAATTATTTGCCCTACAGATTGAGGTCGCATGAGGGAGTTTGCACGTGCGATTTGATGGGATGAGTTGGATTGGTAGGTGGAGGAGGTCGCCTACCTCATGGGAGGTGGCGCCTCCTCCATGACATCACTCCACTTAAACTCCAAGTGAGATGGCAGATCATCTCTAGTTCACACCCACCTCATCTTCAGTTGTTTGGTGCAACACCCCTTGTCGTGGTTTCTATTTAAGTAGGTCATTTGGCTGTTGTATGCATTAGAAGGTTGAACCTTTGCTTGCATACATTCTATATTTTTCCGAGTATTGTTAATAAAAGGCTTTGGAGGCAATTTCAGCATGGGATCCATGAATGTTTGGCTGATGTTGTCATTGTTATGAATCATTGAGGTAACCTATATCAGTTTCTTTCATATTTGCAATTGTTGGGATTACTTGTCTTTATAAAGAAATTTAAATTTCGGTAAAAATAGGAAGTGATTTTTGTTAGGTTATTTCTTATTGTGAAATATGTTAGATTACTAGGTATCATATGATTTCTGGTACAGATCTATAATGCTACTTATCTTCTTATCATTTGACACAGGTGCTTTTAATCCTCTTTGCGATTACCAGGTATTATATGATTTCTGGTACAGATCTATAATGCTACTTATCTTCTTATCATTTCACACAGGTGCTTTTAATCCTCTTTGCAATTGTTGAGTATTTGTTACATGAAATCTAAGCTGGAGCATCTGATGAGCGAGTGGACTCTCCCTCTTCTCTAGTAATTTCAAAGAAGAAGCACCATCCCTTTGTTCTCACCAAAGGAGACGTCACCATCCCCTTTCTATTTCTTGCTCCATCTGGTTCTATCACTTCTTGATCTAAAACTTTCAAGTTTATTGTGGTTATGATTACTTTGCTTAGATCTACATTTCAAAGAAATATCTAAAGTAGATTTAAATTCCTAAGTCTAGATCTCGTTGAATAATTAAAAGTTCTTCTTTAAATTTTTAGATCTAGCTCTCTTTTCGGAAGTTCAAAGTTGAAATTCAAAATACTTGGTTAAAAGGTTTAAAGAGCTTTCAATTTATTTATTTGACATATAGTGCTTGAGATTTGCTTGCTATTCTCTTCAAGAGGCAAACAAAGATCCTAAGAAGACAAGCTTCCTAGCTTGCCTTACTTAGTCAGTTTTAGCTAGTTTTACTTAGAATTTTTTACACCTTTTTTATAGACTTTCAGAAGACATTCTCTAAGCATGCTTTGGGTGTATTTCACATTCTTTTCATCATTGTTTTTTGCATGTTTACTATAAAAGAGGAGGAAACTTTGGCGAATTTTCGTAACATTGAGCAAAAGGAAGACCCACGGAGATCCCCCTTGCATAAAAAGTTAATTTTTCAATAAATTGTAAGCCTTTAGATACAAAATATAAGGACCAAAGCACATTTATTCTACGTTGTAAAGAGCTAATAAAGATTTGAGTAGGCTCCTCAGAGCCCACTCCCCATCCCCCTGGGGGATTCACGTCGGTGTCTGTTTTCATGTTTATGCTTTTGCTAGTGTAGTTGGTATTATTTCTTTGTTAGTTTAAGTTGTATCTTTATCCTTTGCAAAGTAATACAACTTCTAACCCCATGACTTCCCAAGTTACCCGAAAGGGGAAAGAGATGCGTGGTAGGATTAATTAAATAACCTTAGTTTGATTTGTACTATGTTTTACTTTTACGGTAACTTACATCCCTTTGCTTTCCCGATTAGGGTTTACAATCTGAAGGAGATTCTTGAGGATTTAATAAAAAAAACCTTGTTAAAAAATCCTTAAAATTAATAAGGCTCTTATCTTTGTATGCTCTACCTCCAATGCAGCTTCGTCTAATCAATTGGTTGTATTAGAAAAGGATCTGAGTGAATTGTAATTGGTTTCATCTTTTAAATTGATCCCCAAATGAAAGTCTGGTGTTTTTTCGAATATTGCTAAGTTGTGGGCAAAGTCTTCAAGTGAAGTGGGAACCACTAAACAGTGACCGCAAGGCCCCGTCACGCTACACCCTCGTTTGGTGTAGTGTTGGACACACCCCTGTGACTCCGGTTTTGCCCGCATTTCGTTTTGAGAACCACTTCTAATTCCAGACATATTCCTCGTACCCCTTGGGTATATTCCCTTCTCCTTTCTAATAATCCAGATCATTACCATATTAATAAAACCGACCAACAATTAACCCACTCCTTAATCAACTCATGTATATTTGATAGAGGGCCGGCAAGAGGGGGCACCCCTAGTTTACTTCAATGGTACTTTGGATGAAGTCAGATGGGTCATTTGCCATCCTAAATTGTCCCACAACTAACTTGTATAATCTCATGATGGTTTCCAAGAGAGTCTTAGATATGCCAATGTCGCAGAGTCTATGGAATAATGCCTCCCTCTGCATTGTATCAAATTCTTTTTGAAAGTCTACAAAGCAACTGCAAACTTTCAAAGAACAATGGCATGCCTCCTCAATAATGGCTCAAAGTGTGATGATGTGATCAATCGTCTAGTAGTCCCGACGAAAATCGGTTTGTCCTCTAGCCCTAAGATGTCGATGCTCTAGGTCCTTAGAAAGTCATTGATGTAAGACTATGGTGTAAAGCTTGAAAAATGTATGTCCCACCATTATTGTCCGATAATTTTTTGGATCAACACTACTCCTTGATTTGTGGATTGGATGAATAATGTGTCTTGCCTAAGCAGAGGGGAAGCCAACACAAATCACGTGGTTGAACAACATATCGGATTGGAGAGATTGGATGCCACGTTTCAAGAATTCGGTCTGAAGACCTTCTTCATTTGTTGCTTTGTTGGTACTCATCACTTTGACTGCTCTCCTAAAGTCTCTCTCAGAGAAGAGGAGGCATGAGGAGGGTGGAGAGGGGATGCGGGTTGGGGGTTGTCCAGGGATGTCTTAAAGGAAGGTCGTGTGGCAAAATATGGTCTAGTGGTCAAGGTTAGGCGGGATGGCACGGTGTCTAGGATAGAGGGCCCACTAGAAAGATTTTGGTGAGTGGTGGAGGACTTCACAAAGCTCACGTCTCCTTCGGGAGAGAAATGCTTGCTTTTTTATGACGAAAGAGTCTATGGTAGGCTTTGCGGAGCCAGGGGAGGATGGGGGGTCATGTGTAAGGGTGAAACAGAGCTGTTTATGGAGGGATTTGCATTCATTATAAAATCAACAGCTCATGGGCATGGACCCTTATGGGTGTGCTGATGAGTAGAGTGGGGGTAAGAGTTATTAAAAGTACAACTTCGGGAGTCATTCCCATGAGACTTGTGTTGTGTCAAGTCCAGAATCTATGTCGTATTAGGTTCAGATCTTCTTCATGGAACTTATGTTGTATTAAGTTAAAGAGCTTATGTTATATTAAGCTAGGACCTTGTGCTGTATCAAGTCCTATTCAGGAGAGATGCTTGTACTGAGACCTTATGTTGTATTAAGATCATGACCTTATGTTGTATTAAGGTCGAAGACTTGTGTTGTATCAAGTCTGGACTTGTGTCATATCAACTCAAATGATTCTCATTGATGCTACCCTATGAGATGGTTCTCCTTAACTGGAGATGGTCTTGTGTTGTATCAAGACCACATGACTTATGTTGTATTAAGTCTCAAGGATATAGTATGTGATGTATGGCTAGTCATGGTCACCAGGTGGTACAAGTCTCCTTTACGGATTAGCTACCCTTAGAGTGATTTACTTTTGCATATGACTGTATGACTTGGGGTAATACATATGATCATAGGTTCAGAACAATTCTTATGAGCATGATATGATATAGATGATTAATTAAGTATACACATATGGACCATACAGAATTAATTAATGATAAATAAGATGAGCACAGAGATAAATAGAGAATTCGAATTGCCCATGTATGCCTCCAAGTGAACTCAAATTGATAAGACATCAATTGAGTCTTAGTTGTGATAAACAAGTTTTAGTTAATTAAGGAATCAACTCCCTAATTTATGCAAAGTGGTTGTTGAAGATGACACTGATGGTGAAGCACTAGAGACATTCAGTTCTGTTCAGTTACATTCGGTTCAGTTCAGTTCAATCAGTTAACAACTCAGTTAGAGGCAGTTAACATTAGTGAATTAATGGAGGGCACATATCTTCAGTGTGGGAGATAATTATGAGGTGACAACTTGGCACCAAGTAAGATAGGGCGCAAGGTTGAAGGTGAAACAGTGTTCATAGTGTTAACAGTGTCACCATTGCACAAAAGCATGCAACCATTCGCTAGCTTCTTTGCATGATTGACTTTGGCTTGTTATTAAAGTGTTATGCACTTGGCAAGACCGGTAAAATGTTCCATATGATCTCTATTCTTTCATGCTCTCTTATCAGGCAATTTGTGATTGTGTTGTAATCATTCTTTGCCAATTATCTATCATACTCAAAGGATTGTTGTGTTTTTCATGCTCCGGATTTGGAGGGTTTTTCCAGGGTACATCATGTGTCTTATGGATTGAGTGATTGTGTGTAAGAATTGTTTATGAGATTTATCTGCACTGTAATTGTGGATTCAAGTTTTAAAGTTCAATAATCTTTCATGATTGCTCAAACATTAACAAGAGTCAAGGGACTCTTCTTCTAGGACCATGGGGAGAGTCTCATATTAGGCGGTGGTTGTCTAATGACCTGAAGTGGGAAATGGGGCAGAGTTACTCCTTAAAGTGGTTGGTGTAGGAGCCGGTGTAATCTCGATAAGAAATGAAGGTTGTGTAGGGGGGTGGAGAAGAGTATTCCTATGCATGCACTGTAGAGGTGTGAGATAAGGAATGGATTGAATTTAGGCATAAACAGTGTGGTCATGCATGCACAAGCAAACTCATCCATGCACAACTTGATCTTCTCTAGCACCAAATTAGCCTAAGGTATGCGAACTCATGTATGCAATTCCGTGGCATGCAAACTCTCTCTATGCATACAAATATCCCATTGTTTGATTTTCAGTATCCAAAAAGATAATGCAAGATCAATTCAAGTGGATAAGTATTGGAGTAAAATTGAACTTTCTCGGAATAACAACTTGCATGCACATGCCAAACCTGTCAACTCAAACTTCCAAACAGAGCAATGATGGCTGAGAAAAGTAATTTGCTGCACCCGGATGATGTCATAAATACATCATAAATCAATCATCATGAGTGCTCTGGGATATCTATATTTACCTTCTGTGTGTGCAAATGTAACACAACTGCCACCTAGAGATGATTATCCTAAAATCTAATCACACATCCTCCATCCATTTCGGAACCCAGCAACAAATCCAAGATTTCACACCAGAACCATGACAGTGCTCGTCTACTTGCTAAACGTAGACCTGCCAAAAATAGCAGTTCCACCTCCTAAAAGAGTCTCAAAACATCTAGATAAGAACTATGGCAACACTTACTATAAATAGCTTGTCTAAAAATAGATGCTGTTAAAAATAGCAACTGGCTGCATGTGACCGAAAATAGTCTCATTGGATTTGTGTTTATGCAAAAAAAGCAGATGTGTTGTGATTTGACATGCAAGCCCTGTAACCTGCACTGCTAAAAAATCGCAGATTCATGAAAGACCTTGCATGTGTAAATTTTCCTTTAATATTCAACTAGGGCTAAACAGTGCATGCAAAATATCAACTGCTAACAACACATGAATATCTTTTACAGTATACAGTGGAATATAAAACAGAGAAATAAATCATCACATCACGATATTGACACTATTATTTTGGATATGGAAACCCTCGGAAAAACCCAAGATGGGAAAACTGGTGCAGCAGTCAGATATAGATTTTATTATGAGAAAATATGGAACCTTTACAATCACTACAAATTCACCCAAACCTGGCGAATGCAGTACCCGCCAGAATCATTGGGCAAATCCCAGCTAAACGTCAACACCCTCATGTGTGAGTGTACGGCCCAGCTGTACGAAGCTCGATGATCCTACTGCACGCTCCTCCGTCTTCTCGGCTAAATCCTTTGTCTGACTTTCTCTCCTTGTCTGTATCCTGTCTCTGTCGGAATACAAGTGTGTGTTCTCTCCACCAATTGATCTCTCTTTTATAACTTTAGGTAATGCGAAAACCCTAATTTCACTTTCACTTTAACTAGTGGTAAAGCAAAAACCCTAATTTCACTTTCACTTTAAGTAGTGGTTCACTAAAGTTAATTTAGATCACTTTAATTTATTTTCCAAAGTAAACTTAGGAAAAGTAAATTAAATACAATTGGCTTCCTATTTTAAGTCTTCTGCATGCAAGAACACATGCATGCAGAAAGACCTTCCTTGTTGCTACTAGTTTAACAGCATGTTGCCGGAACTAAGCTCTTCGGGGTCATGAGCTCACAAGGACTATAATATATATCTAACTCTGACATGAGATCCTTGGAACTCTGGATCCTAGAAAGTAGAACTGCTAAAGTAGCTAGTTCTCAGAATGTGATGAAAGTCAATGTGTAGCAATATCTGATCAATATGGAACCTTGGATGCACCTGTGAATGAGCCAGGATGATGTAATCAAGCTGGAACTTAACCCTGTAGTTGCGGACAATCTAGGGGTTGACAAGCTCAGTCTAAATTTGTACTCTATTGTATGTAATTGGAATTTACTGCAAATTCAGATTTAATTATTGTTTGTGGACACTATGGCTCTCCTTGTATCTCTCTAAAATTTCTATTGCGCATTTTGTGATTTGTATTGAATGCACGGATATCTGAATAAAATAAATGTCATATATTGAGTATCTGACATAGGAAGAGTCATACGTGACATTTGGCATCAGGGTGAAGACAAGGAAGAGGCGATATACAAAGACCATAGTAACTGTTATGACACACAAGCAACAACAATTCCTGTAATGGTTGACATGGTAGAAAAAATTGGAGAGTTACTGAACTGCTTTCTTTGTTGAAGTGTTTGTTGTTCCAAAGTGTGCTGGTAGGAAATAAGCATTTCAAATGATCAATTAGGATGTTCATTAAGTTAGTTTTTTCCATTTTAGTTTGTTGATTTCTGTGTAGGCCCATTAGTGGGAGTCTGATGAAAAGGGGACCCTTCAGTTCAGCCCACTGAATACAGCTAATATGGAAATTTCCAAAGTGAAAGTGGTTAAGACCTACCTTACCCATGAGGAAATTATAGGTTATATTAGTTACTTCAATTTTGTATTCGGAAGAATGGAATATGTTTCGTGTTTGTAATATGACTTTAGGTCACTATAGTTTTACTTTGGTAGGTTTTAATGACCAACTGTCCGGCCTGTACATGTATGGGGGATTATTATGAAGATGATTGCCATTATGGCAAGTGCTGTGAAAAGGTGTATTATCTGTCAGTTCCTCATGGGAACTGCCAGGTCCTTTGTGTTCTTGTGCAGTTCTGATAATGCAATGGCCGTTATTCTTGTACCCCATGTAGTGTGTCTCCAAATCCATCATCTGGAGGCTAGAATTTTCATGTCTATGTATGCAGATCTACATATCCAATCTTTTTTTGTTCTGTAAACCCTAAAATATTGTCATCTAGTAGCCTGTAAGGCAAACATTGGCCCTTGCAAAGTACAAATATGCTCATAACAAAGTATAGTTAATATCTGTGCTGTGTGACTGGAGACATTCTTCTCTGGAGTTACCAACGCATACATTTGCCCTGAATCTTGATCATATATGAATTTAGTGTTTCCAAGTATTATCCCTATAGGTATATATGCTGTAGGTTTGTCCAAGTCTTAGCTGCATTGACATCTTCCTTCAGGCTTGTGGGTGGCACATACTATGTATCATAGAATAGAGTCTGGATCAGAACTAGCCTCTCAATAACAAGTTAATGCTGAAAACTAAGAACTTCCTTCTATAAGGCCTTGATAAGGATTAGTTTGAAGCTTCCTGCACAGAGTTTGTCATTCACAGCATCAGTGCTTTTGTCAAAATGCTGAGAACTGCTTGGATTTGGTTGGAACCCAAAACTGTTATCTAAACACAAAATGATTTACTCTCAAATATGCACTTTTCTCAGTTAGAAACTTTGAGGGTGAACTCAGTTAATGTTCTAATAATTAGAGTAAAATCTATAGAGCTATATTGGAGTTGTTTGGCTATGGGAAATTGTTTGATCATAAATGCTTTCATATTATGGTTTTTGAAATGATTAAAATGTTCAACAGATGAGATGCTATGTCTGATCTGATGCTTGATGAATGTGATTACTACTTTTTGTATTATTAAAATATATGCTTTATAATCTAATTGTTGTAGTTTTTATGTTTAATTTTCTTTACTGGATTAGAAATCATTGGGTAATTCTAATGAAGCTGGCCTTTTCAGACAGTAAAATTGAGAATCTTGGTTGAATGGTCAATGTTATTTTGTGAAAGACCTTTGCTTGTGACCATGTTGTGGCTTGTTGTACTTAGTGTCTTCCTGAATCAATCTCTGTTCATAATTTTTGGTTACAAACATTGTCCTTCTAGCCCCATTGACCTATTTTGGTCACCTGGGGACATTAATATAGTTTTGTTTCATTTTGTTTCAGTTTTTTAAGAATTTATTAAAAAAACTGGGTGACTGTTTTCTTCAATCTTGCCAAGACTAATTCAATTTCACAGAACGATGAATCTTTTTGGTGAATGTGAAAGTGTTAGTCCTATTTGTAAGGTTGTTGGACTGACAATTAGGTTAGGTTGTGTTTATTTATGACTGATTGATTAATAAGCCTCAGTCCTTATTTAATTTGTCATCTGCAAAGTGAGTTGTTATACAACTAAAATCTTGAGGTAGATTATAGCTTAAGATGAGAATAAGTTTCTTTTATTTATCATGTGACAACTTGCAGCTTAGCAGAAATTATCGTTCCTCGAGTAATATTGTGAAGGTCGCATCTGTGGTGTTAAAAAATATTCCCTATAATTGGCAATGGGGTTTAACAGAAACCTTGGATCTTGTCCCCATGAAGGTAGGATGCATTTATTTCATGCTTTTCTGTTTTAGTTTGTCCAATCTTTTTATGCTTGAAATAATTGCAGCATATTTGAAAAACTTTTGTCTTGAGTGTTATTTCACTGAGTGCAGCCTCCTGGGGAACCAATTTGCATTCAGAAATTACTGAGCCCTGTTGAAGAAGCAAACTTCATTGCATCTGAGATTCAGAGACTTGTGAAAACCAATTTAGCTACATGGGGTAGCTTTGCAATATTATTCCGTACCCATGCTCAGGTATATTTATTCTTTCTACATGCCTTTTAATGACATAGATTTTATTGATTCATGTTTTATGCTTTCTAATGTTGGATTTTCTGTTTGATGCAGTCAGCATGGCTTGAAGCGAATCTTACAAGATTACAAATTCCTCATGCAGTCCTTGGGTCTATTCCCTTATTTGCACAAAAGGTATAAAATAAGATAAGATATATGTATTAATGTCCACTGAATGACCACAAAAGTAGGTCAATGGGACTAGAGGACACATCCAGTAAGAGTACAATATGGGAGTGCGAAAGCAACTCCTGGAAAATGCTGAAAGCAAGATAAGGAAAGACACATGAAGTAAAAGTACCACCTAGATAAGTATCTGACTAAGTTAATAACTAAGCCTAGCCAACACCAAAAAAAAATGTATAAAACTGTTAAACTAGTAGGGACAAGGAAGGTCTTCCTGCATGCATGCAGAAGACTTAAAATAGGAAGTCAATTGTATTTAATTATTTTTCCTAAGTTTACTTTGGAAAATAACTAAAGTGATCTAAATTAACTTTAGTGAACCACTAGTTAAAGTGAAAGTGAAATTAGGGTTTTTGCTTTACCACTAGTTAAAGTGAAAGTGAAATTAGGGTTTTCGCTTTACCTAAAGTTATATAAGAGAGATCATTTGGTGGAGAGAACACACACACTTGTATTCTGACAGAGACAGGATACAGACAAGGAGAGAAAGTCAGACAGAGGATTTAGCCGAGAAGATGGAGGAGTGTGAGCAGGATCATCGAGCTTCGTTCAATTGGGACGTACATTCACACAGGAGGGTGTTGAGGTTTAGCTGGGATTTGCCCAGTGATTCTGCCGGGTACTACATTCGCCAGGTTTGGGTGAATTTGTAGTGATTGTAAAAGTTCCATATTTTCTCATAATAAAATCTATATCTGACTGCTGCACCGGTTTTCCCATCTTGATTTTTTCCGAGGGTTTCCATACCCAAAATAATAGTGTCAATATCGTGATGTGATGGTGTGATTTATTTCTCAGTTTTATATTCCGCTGCATACTATAAAAGATATTCATGTGTGGTTATTAGTTGATATTTTGCATGCACTGTTTAGCCCTAGTTGAATATTAAAGGAAAAATTACATGGTATCAGAGCTCTGGTGGGCTAAAGTTGAGAGATTTGCAGCAGCAGTGATAGATCAGGGGCAGATCTATAAGAAGACACAAACCTAGACTTCCAGATCTAGGGTTTGACAGGTACACTTCACTATGGCCATGCAGTTGAGAGTTGAGGATAGACTCTAGGGTGCTCAGAACTTTCCTACATGGAAAGAAAGGATCACAAGGATCCTGGACGTCAGTGATGCAGAGGAGCACATTGACTCCACGAAGGTTGCACCCACAGATCTGACAGATTTAACAACTTGGAAGAAGATTGATTCCAGAGCCATGCTGATTATCATGGATGGAGTGAAGGACCATATAGTCCCTCACCTTTCTGGTAAGAAGACCGCAGGAGAGATGTGGATGGCTTTGGAGAGTCTGTACCAAAGCAAGAACGAGAACCGGAAGATGGTGTTGCAAGAGAGGATGCGCAACAACAAGATGGCCAAGGGAGAAGGAGTGGTGCCTTATCTCACGAGGCTCACACAGATCAGAGACGAGCTTGGAGCTGTTGGCTCTAAGACAATGGATGAGGAGCTAGTTCGGATAGCCCTCAATGGCTTTTCTAAGCCATTGGACACCTTTGTCAAAGGTGTTGTGGCTAGGGAGAAGCTCCCTGATTGGCAGAGACTATGGGATGACTTTGTGCAGGAGGAGACCCGCATGGGTCAAGGATCAAGCTCATCCAATAGTGCCCCACAGATTGTGGATGAGGAGGCTCTAGCCCTTATAGGGAAGAGCAAGGGGGAGGCAAAGAGGAAGAAGGATGGTAAGAAGAACCTTGACGTGTCAATGGTCAAGTGTTTTATCTGCCACAAGTAGGGACACTTTGTCTCCCAGTGCCCAGACAGGAAGAAGAAGAGTAACACTCAGATGGCTGGATCTGCAGAGGTGGATGAGTTCAGCAGGAACTTCGATGAGGAGTTTTGTTTGATAGCTTGCATTGCAAGCACCACAGGGAGCAGCATATGGTACATTGACAGTGGAGCATCTAGTCACATGACTGGATAGAAGAGATTCTTCAAAGACTTGCAGGAGGGTGGAACAGGGATCCACATTGAGCTGGGCGATGATGCGCGGTATCAAGTGCAGGGAGTTGGCACTGTTTCATTTGAGAGGGAGTCTGGCAAACCCCTCAGTTTTGCTGATGTGTTATATGTTCCAGGACTGACCAAGAACCTTATATCAGTCTCCACTCTGGAGGACAAGGGATATCAGGTGAAGTTCCGTAACCATAGAGTGTAAATCAGGCCCAAGGGGTCAGATAGGAGCTTGGATCGGGCGATTAGTAGAAGGAGCAGGAAAGTGTACAGATTACACTTTGAGCTTGCAAAGGCTCTAGTCAGCAGTAGTCAGGGTGAGTTGTGGCATAGGAGGATGGCACACTTACACCATGGAGCACTGAAGCATTTGAGACAGGCAGTCATTGGAGTTCCTCAGGTACAGGAGGAAAAGCATAACCACTGTAAGCTGTAAGGGTTGTGCTTTGGAGAAGAACATCTGGAAGCCTTTCCCACAGAGTGAGCACAAGTCTAAGGAGCCCTTGGACTTGGTGCATTCGGATGTATGCGGACCTATGAGTGTACATTCGTTCAATGGTTACAGTTACTGCGTAACCTTTATGATGACTATTCTAGGAAAAACTGGATCTATTTCCTGAAGGCCAAGTCAGAGGTCTTTGAGAGGTTCTGAGAGTTCAAGACTCTTGTGGAGAACCAAACAGGGAAGAAGATTCGAGTGTAGAGGACAGACAACGGGGGTGAGTACACTTCCAATGAGTTCATGGAGTATTGTTCGTATGAGGGGATCAAGAAGGAGCACACTGTGCTCCATACCCCACAGCAGAATGGAGTTGCAGAGCGGAAGAACAGGACTATGGTTGGAGCAGCTAAGGCTATGCTATTTGATCAGGGATTACCATTATTCCTCTGGGCCGAGGCATACAGGACTGCAGTATACATTCAGAATAGGTGTCCCCACACAACCTTGGGGAGGAAGACGCTAGAGGAGGTCTTCACAGGCACTAGGCCAGATGTGAATCACATTCGCATATTCGACAGTGTCTGCTATTGTCATGTTCATGCTGACAATAGGAAGAAGCTGGACCCTTCTGGAGAGAAGGGGTTACTTGTTGGTTACAACGAGATTTTAAAGGCATATAGAGTTTAGATTCCTGCTCGCAGGAGGATCATTGTGAGCAAGGATGTCCAGTTCGATGAGGACAGGGCCTTACGGAGATCTCTGGACTTACCAGCAGAGCAGCAGCCAACACAGGAGTCGGGAGTCAAGTTGGAGGAGCAAGATGTACAGGTACAGCTACAGACACAGAGCACATGTTCTAATGGTCAGAGGGAGTCAGGTGGACAGGATCCTTCAGTCATTGACTTGAAGGATGAGCTGCAGCAGGAGACGGATATCCTGTAGCCGTAGCAGGTTGACACTAGGCCAAGGCCTAAGTGGTTTAGATCCACAGTGCAGGATTCCAGGCAGGTAGTTCCTCCACAGACATCTTTTAGACGGAGTGTACCACTAGAGAGGCTTAGTTATATGGCACTGATGACAAAGTTGATTAACTCTGAACCTTCCAGCTTCGGGGAGGCTGCACAACATGATGTGTGGCAAGAAGCTATGGTTGAGGAGTATGACTCCATTATGAAAAACCAAGTATGGGAGGTTGTGTCGAGGCCACAAGGGAAAAAGGTGTTGGGATCCAAATGGATCTACAAGGTGAAGCATGTAGCAGACAGAAGCGTGGAGAAGTACAAGGCGCGCTTCGTGGCAAAGGGGTTTTCACAGAAGGAGGGTATTGATTATGAGAAGAACTTCGCCCCTGTTGCTAGGTATTCTTCCATTCGGACCATTATCTCACTAACAGCTGAGATGGGTTGGCATGTCCATCAGATGGACATTAAGACTGCCTTCCTCAACGGAGTTATAAAGGAGGAGGTGTATATTGAGTAGCCAGAGGGGTTTGATGTGGAGAACAGGGAGACACATGTATGCAGACTGCATCGAGCTCTTTACGGGCTCAAGCAGGCACCTCGAGCATGGTACTCGAGGATTGACAACTATCTACGGGAGATGGGATTTCAGCGGAGTGAGGTTGACCACAACTTGTACTTCTTGACAGGTGAGGTGCCTCTCATACTGGTCTTATATGTGGATGATCTCTTTTTGACAGGAGATGAGAGGCTGATTGGAGACTGCAAGTCCAACCTTGCAGTAGAGTTTGAGATGAAAGACCTTGGGCTGATGCATTACTTTTTGGGATTGGAAGTTTGGCAAAGTGATGGATGCTCCTTCATCGGACAGGGGAAGTATGCAGTAGAGATCCTGAAGAGATTCAGGATGGAGGACTGCAAGCCTATGGCCATACTTCTAGTTTCCAATTGGAGGAAGATTGATGCATCAGGGTCAGACGGATTTGATCCTACCTTGTATCGTCAGCTTATCGGATCGCTTATGTATCTGGTCAACACTCGACTAGACATTAGCTTTGCAATCTGTTACCAACTTTTTGTACCATAGTTGGGTTACCTGAGGAGCTGCCGGTTGACGGACATGTTCAATGTCTGATTCCAGTGTATCAATTGATCCGTCTTCAAGTCTAGCCAATATTGGCTAGCCAGTTTTTGATTTGAATAATTTTGACAATGGCCCCGCGGGGTTTGGAATAAAATGTGCTAGTAGGTCATCTTTGAGTGGTTCGGTCTCCTGAGACGTAGAATCTCAAATAAGGTATTCCAGGGAGTTTTTTGCCTTTGACAATTATGCTTTGCCTATAGCCAAGTATAATTGACGAGGTTTTCTCCCGCTTCCTCCAATGCTGGAATGCCCAATGTTGAATTCTGGGCCTTGGGGGGTTATTAGAGCCCAACTGATTGTTATAAACCTACTAGGCATTATTTAAGTAGAGCATGGTCTTGTCCTAAGTCATCAGGACCTTTAATTTTTTTTCGAAAAAATCTTTTTCGAACGGGGAATTTTTTTTTAAAATTTTCTTTTAATTTTTTAATTTTCCCGAAGTTTTTTAATTAATTTTTCCATAAATTAAATGGAAAAAACCCGTTTGTAATAAGTCGGTCATCCAGACCCCGAATTCAGTGATTGAAGGCTCTAACCTTAAGCCAAAAATCATTCTTGACCAGCTAGCCAGTCAGATCCAACTTTCGGATCATCAATCAGACACATAATGCACTTTTTCTCAAAAAAGTCATTTTTGGGAAAAAAATGGAGTTTTTATTAAAAAATGATTATTTTGGAGAAAATTAAAACTCTTCAAATTCATCCAAATTCAGCGAAATAAAAGGTTAAATAACATCTTATTGGGCATTTATGATGATTGGAGTTATCATAACTTAGCTTCAGTCAACATTCAGTGAGCAATTAATTTATATTCAGTTAGCAGATCTGCCATCTCCAGCTAAACTCCCGAATTTGATGAGATAGAAAGCACTCATTGGTTCGATGATTTGATCGAGGTGAAGACTGAAGATTACTCCAGCTGTGGGCTCCTCCAGACCTAAGTATGGCTCCCCCTTACCTAGCTCACGCCTTCACCTACCATCCAGACATCTCTCCGCAAGCTCACGCCCTCCCTCAGCACAGGGGCGCCTTCCACACGTGTGGGCTCTAGTTGGTCCGGTTTGCAGTGTTAGGGTTGGAGTGGGGGTGCCTTGCCTAGGTGGAGGCCTCCCTCACTCCCAGCTCTTATTTTTAGGTTTTGGATCTCCGGTTATGTGCTGAGCCGATTAGGGTTGGATTTTTTGTTTTAGGGTTTTAGCAATCTCTCATTGTATAAATAGAGGCTCTTTCAGCTCTATTCGGATGGCGATTTTGGGTATGAACACTCTGCCAAAATTATTGTACTATTTGTTTAAAGATTGGAATAAAGTTGTGACTTTGGAGGTTCATGCATGAGTTATTGGAGTTGTGGATTCACATTGTCTTTGGTGATATCTCTCTTACCCTTCCTTTTCAATTATTAAATCATTATTCATTGTATACTCTAGAAGGGCTAACAATCTAGTTTATGAGCATCTTGTTCGGATTTAATTTTATGTGTAAGGGTTTTGCAAGGATCATCAAGGGTGAAGGACAAGCTTGAGATCAAGCTTTTCTTCATGAACCAATGGCTTTTTTCATCTAATTCCTTCGTTTTGCAGGTTCTTCTAAGCGCTTTTCAATCCAAGAAAGAGACATAACAGTCAGAGTTCCTCCTTCCTTCCATCAACAAAGATTAGAAACATACTTGGTTACCTGGATCTACGAACTTCCCTCTTCTAGTTGTCTTATTTGCTCTTTGTTTTCCTTGATTCCTTGCTTTCTAGCTTCTTCTTCCTTACTTTGTTTTGCTTGCCCTTACCTTTTCTTCTTCGCTGCCCCGTTTTTGCCTTAGTTTACCACCCCTTTTCTTCACTTTGGACAGCCCTATTGTGCCCTAGTTTGTGCCCTTTTTTGCCCCTAGTTGCCCTAGTTTTTTGGCCTCCTTCGACCTTGTTTTGTGCCTTTTCTTCCATTTTTTGTTCATTGCCCTGTTTTTGTATTTTTATGACAGCCATCTTTCTTCTCTTTCGCTGCCCCGTTTTCATCATTCATTGTATTTCTTTGGCCATCTAGTTCACTGCCCTATTCTTCTCTTCTCTTGTTTTTTGATTTCCTCTTTGTCTTCCTTCCTTCTTGCCCTCCTCTTCCTTTTATTTCAGCCTTCTTTTGCCTTGTTCTTTTGCTTTCATCCAACATCTTCTTTTCCCTTTTTTGCAAGTTTAAAGAAAAGCTTTAAATAAAAAGTAAATCACTCTCCTTTTTTACATAAGGTTCAATAATAATAGAGTTGTTTGCTTTCCTTCAAAAGTCCTTTCAAAGGTTAAATTCCTAAAGGCAAGTTGTATAATTCTAATAAAATATCTTTTGTTTGAGTGGGGTTTTTAAGTCCCCACTCTCATCCTTCCCCATTTGGGGAGGCTTGTGTTGTGTTCATCTTTTTGTATGCTTAGGTTAGATGTGTTGGTGCTTATAATATTTGCATCTTTTTCTTAGAATACTAATTGCTAGTCCAGCACATTTGATTTATTGAATAGGTTGATTACTTCATCTCTTAATTGTGTATCTTTTATATAAGTAAAGCAACTGTCTAAGATTCATAAATCTATTGAATCTCACCATAAGGTGGATCAAGAGAGCTCTCTGTCGGAGAGTTTAATCAACCATCTTCATTTTAATTTTTGTACATCATATTGTTTAATCCAATTAATAGATTAAGTAAGACTCTTGAACTTGCAGAAACACAAGTCAAGAGCACTCTCTATCGGAGAGCATCATTAGTATTGCATCATCCTTGCATTAGGCATCTAGACTAGATAAGACTCTTGAACCTTCGTCATAAGACAAGGTCAAGAGCGCTCTCTGTCGGAGAGTTTAATCAATTGACTTAATAAAACTTTTCAACACACATTCCCTTTAATTAATTAACTTCGTTGATCATCCTTCACCTAGTATGCTCTGCCGACTTTCGGGTTGGGCTCGTACTTAGAACGGTGAACGGACTTGTTAAGTTCGCACAAGAGGAACATAATTAAAACTTTTTACCCCATAACCAATGCACCAGCGTTGTCTCAATTAAATACTTAGGCATGTGGGCGAATTCCAAGTGTGGGCGTTGGGCAACCCAATCTGGACACGGTTGGTTAAGTTATTGAACACCTAGCTATGATTCTAGACAGGTCCGTCATGTCTTCGAACGAAGCCACTGAAGGTATTTCCGGTTAGGATTTCCAGACACTTTAATTAAGAGCACGTAAAAACTTTAAAACCTACGAAGAGCATTCACACAATCTAATACTCATTAGCTTGATTCCTAGACTTTTCACTTTATTCACGCATTTTGTTGACTCCATAAGGCACTGGTCTTTGGTTATATTTGAATAATTATCTATCTTGATCAATTGTCTATGGTTCATTTTAATTGTTATATCTGAATACTTAGTTACAAGTCTGGAATCTTTGCTTATCTATGTAATCTCTTGTCAGCAACGTGGATTGCTTTTGATTAATTGTCATTTTTATAATAAACAAACACTTCTAATCATAATAATCTCCTAAACAACACCCATCCGCATTCGCAACCTTAAAACACTTTAACAACCTTAAGAGCCTTAGAAAACTCTTTTGTAGGGACTACCCCCCTTGGCTTCGTTAGGAATTAGCCTAAACGGAGGAGCTAGGAGTAGGTGACAGTACCTAGCTCTGTGCTTGCCCCCAAGGTCACACCTCTCCCACTTTCTCAAGTGAGGAGACAGCTTTCAATTGATTTTTGCTGCTGGTGTGCAATCGACAGAAAACATCTTCTGGCGCCGCTGCTGGGGACAAATCTTTTTGTTCTTGGATGACCTTTGTTTCTTTTAGGTTTTTACCTTTTTTTTCTTTTTTGGTAGATTTTAGTCCAATCACTCTCCGAAATTAGACTTAAGTCCACCTGGCGACTCCACTGTCAGTTAACACCTCAAGGTATTCTACTAGAAGAAACTCTGAAGGTTTGTTCGATTTCATCCCTGACCCTGAAAAAGTCTATAGGAGGAGACTGAACAAACTAGCTTCTCGTAGGATCCTTGCAGAACTTGGATCTGAGTCTGTTTCAGACATCCATCTTTTATTTCTAGAAAACTTAGAAAATTTGCAAAACAATAACTGTTTCCTTGACACAATGGGTGAGTTCTTTACTCAACTCAACTTTGCTCATATAGCAGGTCATCCTCATGACATTCCTGAAAAGGCCATCGACAAACTTACGACATATAGTGGCACTGATGCCTCCGTCTCTGCTGAGCAACATCTCAGAAATTTCACCAGACACTGTGGTGCCCATGTCAGGGGCACTGACAGGCATGAAGATTTATACATGACTTTGTTTGCCTTGTCTTTGGATGGCAAGGCTGGCAACTGGTATGATAATTTGCTGGACAATTCTTTCACCACCTTAGCGGACTTCAAGACTGCCTTCCTTGGAAAGTTTGGCAGCAAAAAGGAGCCTAGACATCTTGTAGCAGCATTGACTAGCATGAAGAAAGCTGAAACTGAAACAATGGATGAGTTCAATAATAGGTTCACTGAATTAGCAAATTCCATCCCTGCCACTTATTCTCCTCCAACAGCTTTTGTTTTGGACTATTACATCGAAGCATTAAGTGGCAAGATCCGGTACCAGATTGGAGACAAGGAGCCAGCTACTTTACTTCTAGCTCAGGGTTTGGCGGTCAAAATTGACAAGAACATGCAGTCATCTGGTGAATCTAACCTCCAGGGTTATTCAAGGTCTTCAACTCCTTTGAAAAGTAATGAACCTAGAGACAAGGATCCTTTATCAGCTATGATATGAAGGATGCCTATGAAAAACAGAGGATTGAAATGAAAAGAGAGATGAAGAAAAATATGGAGGAAGTAGAACAGAAACATTTAGCGTAGTTGAAGGAAATTCAGAATAGGGTAATAACAATGGAAAGAACTCAAACTTAGCCTGCTCCTAGAACCTTTCCCGCCAAGCCAACATGGCAGAGAAAGAATCCCAACCATGAGCAGAGGCCTCCTCATCAGCTTGAGGCTACTAATGTGGTTGAGCCTTACAAACCTTTTTGTAGAGCATGCAGAGATTTCCATGAGGAATCTGGCTGTCATTATGCATGTTATGTCCAGGAGCATGGTTACCCCGAGGGGTGCGGTCCCAGTACGTCTGCTAGCGAGCTTGATTATATCAACAACACAGATAACATCCCTAGCATCTCCATAGGAAATTGGCCACAAGCCAATCGTTATGAAAAGAAAGTTGACAAATTAACTCAGTACTATGGTGAGATGCCTTCAGCCGAGCAGATCAACAACACTCAGAACTTCAAGGGAATAACTTATCAAAGAAAGGGGTCTTCTGCACAGAATATTCCTAAGGTAACAGCTCCTAATCCTCCCAAAGAAGTAGAAACTAAAGAAATTGTTGATTTAAGTTTTGACTTAGGTAATTGGCTGGCAAATACAAAAGTCCCTGTCCCAGTCCTTGAATTATGTAAAATCCCTAGCCAAAGAGAGAGACTATTGAAAATCCTAGACCCTCCAAGTAATGTTGATTCTCAAACTAAAGAAAGTCCTTTAAGTCTTGTAAAGCCCCTTACCCCTAAAAAAGTCACTTTTTCTGATACTGTGGAGCGAACTTCAAATAATGTCTTTGTCGATCCACCTATAGTTCTACATACTAGGGATCTAAGAAAAGAAGATCATCCCCCTTTTTACGTATCATTGATGATGGGTGATCTTCTTCTACACAATTGTATGTTAGACTCGGGATCTAGTTCCAACATCATGACCAAAAAAGTCATGCAGCAGCTTGACTTAAGAACCACAAGGCCATACCAGAATGTATGTGCCATGGACTCTAGACCGGTTAAAGTTGAGGGATGATTGAGAACCAGTTAGTTAGATTGGCTAAGTATCTGGATATCCAGATCACCATGGACATCCTTGTTATTGATGTTCCGGACAAATGGGGTATGTTGCTTTCTAGGAAATGGGGTGCCACTTTCAAGAAGAGATGAAGACCGAAAAGCTTAGTGAGTTGTGGAGAATGGATTTTGATGGTGCTTACTCTAGAACGGGCAAGGGGGCTGGTGTTGTCATTATTTCACCAGAGGGTAAGGTTTTCAACTTTGCTTTCAGATTGAAATTCAAAGCAACTAACAATGTCATTTTTTGCAAGGATAAAAGTTATTGCCTAATGATTGGTACAATAGAAAGGAGTGTTGTGTCCTTGAAACATCATAAATGATAATGGTAGATCACATTGGTTGAAAACCACAAACTACTAGTATGTTTAGGACATTGAACTAAATAAATACTAATGCAAACTTGCATTGAACACGAAAAAAAATGGGGAATTAAAGCTTAATTTAATGTTTTTGGAATGGTTTTTCCCAAGGAGATAATGGTCAATTTTAGGTTGCAAATCTACAAAGGGATGTCCAAACCATTATTGTAGTTCCCTCTTTTTCCAACCTTTCATTCATCATGCTCTTTAGTTTAAGATGGTGTTCCATGCTTTGGAGATCTCAACATTATTGTTGTAATTTTGAAGTGATTGTTGGCTTGTAGAATTTGAACTAAGGAAAATTGTTTGGTGAGATTTCAATTGTACAATTTTGACTATTGAAAAATCAAGGAAAGAGAGAAGGAGAGAATTACACAAATCATCATGCAAATGTATGGAGGGAAAGATAACGAACAAGATGAATAGGTGTAGTTATTAGTTAAAGTGTTCATAGTGTTAGGCCTCTTTCAACAAGGGGTGATTTTGAACAGTTGTTCTTGAGATGCGATTTGTGGCTTCACCGTAGATCATTGGTCAGAGGTCCTTCAAAATATGCTAGATGGTTGATGTGCCTTGGATGTGACTAGCCATATAGAATGTCTAATCCTCTGTGTTGTGACATCGCTAACCCTCGTTTACTCTTAGCATGTGTTCTTATATGACAATATGTTTCATGGATTATTATTTTTATGCTCGTATAACGATTCATATGCTTGGAACAATTACTCATGTCATAATCTTTCTTTCTTGTGCTCTTCCTTAGAAGCGTGTTAGTCTCAAGGTTAATTTGTACTTTAGTAAAACCTAAGTTAAAGTGTTTTCGTCCATTTCAAAACATTTTACCTAGCCATTTTCATTTTTGTCATCCATCCCCTTCATCTCCCCCTTTATGAATGATCTATCATTAGTGATAATCTAAGGTCTCATTACTATTCCCGTGTATGAATGCCTTAAATAAAGTTAAAAGAGTCTAGTACTATTAAGCATGATGCTGAGAAATTAAATGTGAAGGCAAATGGAAAATTATGAGAGAAAATTAAATCTAAAGCAAAAGGGACTAAGGCAATAAAGGGGCTATGGAATGTAAACAATGAAATATGAAAAGAAAAAATGAGAAATGGATCACAATACGAAGGTGCAAGGATGGATGGTCCATACAACACTTCCTTAGGCACACATGTGGAAAAAATGTAAAATTTTCTGAGAGGTCTCCACTTGCTCTGAGAAGATCAGATATTCAACACGACTACAATATTCATTAATTCCAGATTATATACACTTTATTCTAAATTAGAATTTGCAGCACATGAACATCCATACGACTCTTAAACCAATAATCACAATATGACTCAGAATTTATACTGGAAACCCAGCTTGGGAAAACCACCTACGGAGGGGCTTTCTTCTATCTCGGGCCTAGAGAAAATATAATGAAGAAAGTACAATCAGAGTTAGATAATCATAATGATGAACCTGATGCGAAAATCCCTTGTTCTTTGGAAGCAACTACAACTGCTGCACTTGGGAAATGCGCCCCCCAACAGTAAATTCTCACGCTGAAAATCAAACCTTTGACTTTGTCTAACTTTGGATGCTGTACTCTCTATCAAACCTTTGAAGGATGCTTCCTCAACCCTCTTGTTTTGCTCTGCTTCAGAAGAAGATCTATGTCCTTAATCTCTGAAAATGACCCCCAACAATACAACTACGTCTCTCTTTCTTAGAAACACGTCCCAGCTGTTCTACACTCAGTGTGACTCCGACTGAACCCCGATGGCCTCTCCTCAGTCACTAATGGAGAACCCTCGGCTCTCTAGGCCCTCTTAGCCTCCCAGGCGTATCAACAGAAGACTCACCTCACCCACACATGTGACATACAACTGCTTACATCACCCTCTCAATTGCTCATGCTACTATTGTTGCTGTCGCTTTCTTCAGTTTCTGAAGAGTCTCAGTGAATCAACTCTCTCACTGTACGGAGGAAAGAACTCTTTAGTTTTTGAAGATCTGTTCTCTCACCACACTCAGGAATGCGCCTCCAACTATCTCAGATGGTTCACCCTCCTTTGGTCAATGGCTGCTCACAATTGCTTTGATCTCCTGATACCAGTGTTCCACGGGGACGCGTCCCGCAGGGTTGGGGACGCGTTTCCACGTTTCCTGCGTCCCGGGGACTTGGGGACTCCTGGGCGAAACTTGATCTCCCCAACCATGCTCCTGGGAATTTTTTTTTAATGTTTTCCCATTATTTTCACATTTTACAATTCCTACTTGGAAGTACTTAGAAAATAAAATTATATATTTAGTATTTACATTGCACAATCATTAATATACATCAAATGAATTATTATTTTTGATATTTTATTTTATATTTATAATTTTAGAGACGTCTCCACGTCCCCCTCGAATATCCCTAAATTTGGGGGTGGTCTCCATGCGTCTCGAATGTGCGTTTCCCTGCTCCCACGTACCCCCGTCCCGGAAACTTGGGGGAACATTGCCTGATACTCACACAAGATGAATGATTTTGGCACGTTGACTGTCTTTTTATAAGTTATTGAGAAATTAGGCCACCAAACGCTAATTAGGGTTCCAAAACCCTAATTTTACTTTTTGTGCCAAAATCATACTTTTTGCATGCCAAGTGCAAAAGTGACTTTAGGTCATTGCATGTCTCCGTCGCTGGGTCCATGCCACCCAACAGAGTGTATTTCACACTCTTTTCACCTGCCTATACTGATAAAAGTGCCTCCATGCTACACTGTCCACATGGAGGACATCTTGAGTTACCCCATAACTCAACAGAAACATTTAAAATTCAAACTATTGAAAGTTAAGGCTAGATTCGTCACTCCAATGTTGCTATGATGGTTATTTCATAAAGACTCTTTCTTTCCTAGTACATAATTGACTTAATGCAACGTCACTTGACTTAGATAGCTAGGCTATGCATATTAACTTAGGGGTGTCACATATTATAAGTGTTTAATAGGGTCTTGCAAGGTTAGACTAGATGAATAAAGGTTATATGAATCGTTGAATTGTTAGGAATGTATGGTTGTAACTTTATTTCATGTATTTTTTTCATGTTTGATAACATTTACCAAATTAAATGATGGGTTAACCTTATGCACTAGAGTGATTTATCTTATATACATGATATGATACTTGAGTTTGTATGCTTGATGGTTATTAGGCATGTTTCCATGGAGTGCTACACTTGATGATGGTCACACATGTTGTTTCCTAGCATTTTTGAGAGGGATGTCTCCTTCTACATGATGGATACCCTTACTCTTAGCACATGGGAGGCTTGAACCTTGTTTGGACCATTGCCACATAAAATTGGGATCTGATACTTCACTTTTGGACCATTGAAATGACACATGGAGGCTTCTAGTAGACTGTTAGAGTTTGTTTCATGGAGATGTCCCACACTTTTGTACTTTAGGATGGACCGTTTGAGGGTTTTGAGGAGGGCATCCTAGGGTTTGACTTTGGGATTGGCCCCTCCAACCATTTGGCATCACTCTAGAGGCTAACGCTCACTCTTTGGAGGAGGTTTGTGGCATCTATGGACCATTTTGAGGTTGTCTCTCCCCTCTGAAGACTCATTTTGAGCCGCACGTGTGGGTTCCTAAGGGAGTGTTTGGGTTTGTTGGCATTTTTATTGTTGAAGGTTTGATTTTGGTCCATTCTTGTCGGATCATCCTCACTTTTTGGGAGTTTATGGTTATGTTTGGTCATTGTTGGACCTATTTTCTTGGAGCGCCCTCTCTCTTGGGGCTTGTATTGCACCATTTCACTCTTGTTGGCCATGATTTGATGGAGTGCCTGCTTTATCTTTAGTGATCTAGTTGGTTTTTGAGCATATTTTAATGTTTTTTATTCTATCTTGGAGAGTCTCTAGGCTTCATATAGGGTTTTAGCTTATTTAATACTAAGTTGCACTCGAATACGATACAACAAGGAAACATATACAACAAATTTTAAAGAATGTCCGATACGATACGACAAGGAAACAACAACATATATATATATATATATATATATATATATATATATATATATATCAAAAATGCCTTGAGAGGTACAAAATTTAGATTACCATTCATGAATTAGATTTAAAGGTACTCATGCCAATTATAACAATTAAAATTAGCAAACATTATTCATGTCTTAAACAATATTCTTCTATCTTGAGTGCCAAGCATTTAAACAAGAACATGTCAACTGTTAGACCTCTCTCTTTCTCTTTATATATATATATACATATAAAAAAGGCCTTGAGAGATACATAATTTAGATTGCCATACATTAATTAGATTTAAAGGGAGCCATGTCATTTATAACAATTAAAATTAACAAACTCAAATATTTTCTTAATCAATATTCTTCTATCTCGAGTGCCAAGCATTTAAACAAGAACATGTCAACTGTTGGATCCCAAGAGATACTAAGAGGGGGGGGGGGTGAATCAGTATCATGCACAATCTTAGAATTTATATATAATTTTTTACTTCGTAAAACATACACCAATATCAAAGCAATTATCAACATAGAAAAACACTGTGTAGAGTATTTATAGAGAGACTTTATATAGATAGAATGTTCGATTACATAAGTTGTTGGGAGACACCAATCTCCAATAGAAGTGTGAGCACCCACTCATTGATTATGCTTGTTACTGCTTGAGTTGCACTCAGTTGGACTTTCAGTGAGCTGCCAAGGATGAACAAACACTTGTTCAATTTGAAGAGTTTAGAAATCTATTCAGGCCTTCCAAGGCCCCTTTTGCATTTTTTTACCACATGTTCGTACCCTGCGGGGAAGTTGTAAAAGATGTGTTAGTATGGGTTTTTTGTAAAGAACTTGGCTTCCTAGGACTTAAACATCAATCCGGGTATTCCAAGGTGTTTTTTCCTTGTTAATTATATGTTGTTGAATAAACGACTTATAATTTTCAAGTTTTTCACCGCTTCTCCAAAGCTGGAATGGTGGTCTTAGTGGTTAGGCCTTAGAAGGTTATTAAAGTTCATGTGTCAATGTATATGAACATGCTAGACATTATTATTGAGTCATATGGACATGTGCTAGGTCCCCCTAGGTTTTGTTTCATGTTTTGAGAAAAATATTTTTTCCCGCAAACTTAGGCTATTTTTTAATAGTTTAATTGGGAAAATTATTATTGAAATAAAAGTGTGGTTAGAAGTCGGATTTTGCCATTGGGGTGCTCGTTTTCTAACTCAGAGCACCTGTTGTACCCTTAACCCCACTTTTTCTAAGTTTTAAGTGATTAATTTATCACTGAAGTAAAAAATCTCCAAAAAATAAAAAATCAATTAAAAAATAAAAAATTAATTAAATTGGAGAGAATATCCAAATTCCTAAATCAATGGATTCTTGTCCGATTTGATTGAAATAAGTTTTTATCGGCTTCCTTGAGTCAAGGCAAGTCATCTCCTTGATCAAAGCACGATTTTCAGTGGTGATTGAGGCAACTACGAGTTGATCTGACCTTGAAGATTGCGCCGTCTCTTGGTAGCCGGCGCATGGGTTGAGGTGTCAGTTAGTGTTTGGGTTGGTGTTAAGTAGGTGGAGAGGTGGCGCACCTCATGGTAGGTGGCGCCGACCACTCCCACCTACACTTCAGTGTAACTCAGTTTATCCCCTCTACTTCTCTAGTTGATGCGCTCTCTTCTCCAGTGGTAGCTTGCGCCCCCTTGAGCCCATCTGGCTATAATAAAGCTGTGCTCTCCCCATTCAAACGAGTTGGAATGTTCTGGGAAGAGATGACTTGTTGTAATATTTGTTTATCTGAGAAATAAAAGAGACTTTGGAGGTCTAGAGTCTAGACTATGTTGTGCCTTGGTGGAGTGAATACTTTCTCTTCCAGCTGTATGGAGGTAATCTTTATTTGAAAATTTTATGCATGTATTGAAATATATGTAGTTTACTGGAAAGGTTTATTTCAAATTCAGTAACATAGTTTGGCTATTTTGTTGAATGGTCTAAACTATTGAGAATACATATTTGAAATTTTCTGTGAATGCTTCATTTGTTTATGGATGCTTTACTTTGATTTATTAAATATTTATGCTCTTACATTTGATTGTGTTTGCATAAGTGTGTGTTTCGCAGGTTGTCGTGACGGGATATATGAAAGATCTTGTTTGATTATTCATCTCTTCCTATTTCTAATAATGTTTTCCGCAGATAAAGAATTTCCTCAACATACCACATCGAAGCTTCAAGGACACTCTTCTCTTTAAGTTTTCTCGCTGTTTCCTTCTCCCATTTTCTCATTATCATTTCGGTTCCGTTATTACAAAATAAAAGCAATTCTAGATGTAAAGATAGTTTCATATTTAATAAGAAATCTTGAATGCTTTTGTTTTATAGATCTAAGTAAGTTTTGCAAAGTTTCATCTTCTCAGAGCTTAGATCTAGGATAATAGCTTTCTGATTTAAGTCATTTTTCTAGTAAAAACAAGAGGCTTAATCTACAAGTTAGCACTTGATTTATTTTCATATCTAGCAATTTAGTGCTCCTATTTGTTTGCCATCCCTAGGAGGCAAACACAAACCCTGAGAAAGCAACCTTTTAGCTTACTTTCTTAGACACATTTTAGCTAGTTTTAACTGTTTTTACTTAGAATTTTTTTTGAGAATTTTTTTGCATTTTTTTTAATAGTCTTAAGTGTTTTTTGGGCATGTTTAGTTAATATTTGTTGGCTGTTTTTGCAGGTTTTACGAAAAAAGAGGAGGCTCTGCCAAAAAATCGAAAATTTGAAGCGAAAGAAGACTAACAAAGCTCCCCTTTCAAAAAAATTTCAATTTTTCATGTTGTTGTAAGCCTTTGGAGCCCGATTTGAGGACCAAAATGCATTTTATTTCTCATCATTGTGAAAAGTGAGGAAGTCTTGAGTAGGCTCATCAAAGCCCACTCCCCATCCCCTCAGGGGGGATCCGCGTCGGTGTCCATTTTCATGGTTTTTATGCTGTTAGTTTAGTTTGTTTCTTTCTTTCACTATTTCAATTTATATTTCAGTTTCATTTACAAAGTAATACTAATACTAACCCACTGCGCTATACCGAAGTACTGAAAGGGAAAAGATTTGAGCAGTGTAGTAATTAGAAAACTTTAATTTTCTGCACTCTTGAGTTTAAAATAAACCCCCTTGCTTTCTCAAGTACGGTTCATGGATAAGGGCTTGCCCGAGTAGTGAGCCTCGAAAGAGGTTCTTGGGATTTACATTTTCTAAATAGAAAATCTTGTTAAAAAATATTTAAAATTAAAAAAGTCTTCATCCTCGTATGCTCTTACTTCCACTGCAGTTTCGTCTGATCAGTTGGTTGTATCAGAAAATGATTTAGGTGACTAGTAATTAGTTTAACTTTTAATCAATCTCCCTGAACAACGAAAATCTAGTGTTGCGTTTTGCTTCGTGTGGGGAAATTGTACAGAGGAAACGAGAACTACTGAAAAACGATTGCGGGGCCCCGTTAGACTACATCCTTGTTGGTGTAGTGTTGAACATCCCCCCCATGACTCCATTCAACCCACATTTCCTCGTGTGCTACCACACTTTGTGAGTTTGGACATATTCCATTTACCTTAGCTGTATATCGGGAATCCCCCTCCCTGCTAATAATCCAGATCATTACCACACTAATAAAACCAACCAAGAATTTACCCACTCCCTTAATTATTCATCTAATAATCTAAAATTTACCAACCGAGACACTGCAATACTTTCACTGAGACTATACTAACAACCCACATTTGCAAAGCATCTTTTCATTATGCATTGATCTATTCTGTTATGTTTTGCATAAGTTAATTCTGCAATGTGTCATTGAATATGGTTTATCTATTTGAATTAAGGGTTGATAAAGTAAATCTTCTTTGCAGTAATTGGTAATCTCTAATTTCATTCCATTTTTAAACTCCTAGAAAATCTGTGTTTCCAGCTTTCGTAGTTAGAAACAACCTTAGATTTATTTTCATTAGGGTCCACCCCCCTTGGCTTCGCTAGGAGTTGACCTAGATGGAGGAGCTGAGTATTAGGTGACAACACTTGGCTCGAGCTTGCCCCCAAGGTCAAACCTCGTGGCTTGAAGATTTCTGGCATGTTACCTCAGATGCGAATTAGGCGGCAACAATGCTGACACCTAAGTCACCTGACACGGGGACACGGGACACGAAGGACACGGGGATTCGAGGTGTCCGACACGGGCACGGTGACCCCAGAATCAGGACACGTAGGATACGTTTTATATACATATATATATATATTTTTTAAATATATATTAAAATTCAAAAATATAGACATATAGATCCAAAAATATTTAGAAACTAGAACATTTACAAATATTCAATAGAAATTAGAATAAAAACACATTAATGATCATTGAACAAGTCACGATTCACAACACATTTGTCATTCACAAATCACAATGAGACACATAGATGCATGTTGGAACCATATTTCTCATTAAGTCATCAAAATCAAAATGTATACAATGTACATATATGTCGGAATGCCACTGGGCATTGGCAAATGCCAAAATAGACTAAAGTCTAATAGTAAATACAAAAAGGGGTGGATCAAGATGGGAGAATCCCATATGTCAGTAGTCCTCCTCCATGCTTGAATCAACATCAACATACTCATCACTGCCCTGATCCTCATCCTCCTCCCCCTCGTCCTCCTCTTTGCCCATCTGATGACCGGCATCTCCTGCTGTGGAGGATGACCCCTCCATACGATCACTCTCATCAAAAGTGACCGGCTCTAGCACTGGATCATTAAGATCCATGTTGGCTAATGCCAACTCCATACTGCTGTCCAAACCCATATCATCAGGAAAGACATCCCACATCTTTGTCTTTCCCTTCACCCACTCCTCCCTCTTCCTGTAAATAAGACGAAGGTTGGAGTGCACATACACCATTGACTCTGCCCTGGACTGCTCAAGCCTGTTCTTCTTCACACTGTACAAGTTCCCATATGTGCTCCAATTCCTCTCACAACAAGAGGATGATGTAACTTGAGAGATGATCCTCAAGGCTAACTTCTGTAAAATAGGGGATGTTGCCCCAAAGAGTTGCCCACCATGCATAGGGTTTCTTAACCCCCCTATCTCTAAGCACATCATAGCCTCCAAATCTCCTAGTGCCAGTGGAAAAATCTACAAAGCGCTCCTCCGCCTCCTCAAGCATGTCGCTATCCTGAAATAGCCGTCGAAGTGCTATCTTCCTCCCATGTGCAATCTCTGCATCCATGTGAGGAGGGACTCTGTGTGAGGCCCCCGATCCACTAGTGAGCCACTCCTGAGTGTAGAACTTGGGGTTCAAGGAGTGGGCCAAGCAATGCAAAGGTGTGCAATTCTTATCCCACCTGGAGATAAGAATATCCCGAATAATGGTCCATAAGTTCTCTGCCGATGTCCCATACTCGGGACACTCACTCTCCATGACAATGGACCTCATGGACTCAATCATGGAATCCCGCCCCTCATAAACCTCTGCTAGGATGGGCTGGTCCGTGTCTACAAACCGCAACAAAGAAATGATGGGCTCCATGATCTTAATGCTAAGATATACCGTGTCCCACCAACCATCATCTAACACCTTGTCCTTCACCTTTTGTGAAGCAGCCTGATCCGTCCTTCTCCAAAAAGACCAAAACTCTGAAATCACCATGGACCCAAGAGCGGTTTTGACCTCCCTCAACCTCTTCAGCATGATGAATGAAGAGGCAAACCGAGTATCTGCAATCTTCAGCAATGAAAGCTGTGTGTACTGTTTGTAGATGGTGAGGGCATTTGTGTGGTTTTGTACAAAGTTACGGATATGGC
>LPNX011108687.1:263536-275809 GCA_001517045.1 Pseudotsuga menziesii
AAGTGAACCGGACTGTCTTTTTTGGGCCGCTATGTGTCCTGTTTGGGGGGTTCGTGTCCTAAAATCGCGATTCGCTCGAATTTCGTGTCCGATTCGATGGACAGGTTGTGTCCCGATTTCGGATTCGACCGAAGGTCGAATCCCCTTCGTGTCGGACACGAATCGTGTCCGATTCGTTCCCCACGGGACACGAAGGGGGGTAACAGCGAATCCGGTTTCTTAGGCTGACACCAATCAGACAGGAACACCAATCCCTTGCAAGCACCAACTTTTTGTTTTACAGGCACTAATCTTTGAGGACACCAATCCTCTTATGAGCACCAACTCATGGTAAGCAAGCACTAGGCATCAATCTCAGATATAGATTTGTTGTTGTATTCATCAAACCCAATTTAATCTACTCTTTCTGATATGCTTCCTTTGTTTTGCGCTAATGTAGTTTCCCCGACCCTTATGACAAGGCAAAAGGCCCTAAAATTGGTTTAAGCATAGTGGAATTAGATGAAAGCAAGGTTAGGACAACGGACCATTCAATGATTAATTAAAGGTTTAACTTAAGAAACATTACTAAGGTTACGACACTGAATTAAATTACCTAATTAAATGATTCGTCACCCTTAGTTAAATAATCTCAACACTTAATAAACTCTATCAATCATTAACTTTGAGGTAGGAATCGTATCTAGTGCCTAACTAATGCATATGTAATCATCATACTTAGTGTTATTAAGGTCCTACATTAAATTCTTATACTTTGTAAACATTATTGAAAACATAGTTTATAATTGTCAAGTATTGTGCCATTAATTGTTTGCAGATTTAATTAGTTTTTGGTATTGCTCAGCATGTGCTGTCAGTGAGGCTAAACACTAAGTAAAACACACATCTAGACACATCCATGGGTTGCATCCTACAACCACATTGAAGCATAGCAACATAAGACGCGCATTGCAATTACAACCTTTAAAATAAGCTCCCTATGGTTGTCCCCTACAACCATCTCTTACTAAGAAAAAATGATTGGATGGCTTCCACCCTCCAACCATCGATCACATTTATAATCTGAATACATTATTCCAAACTCAGATATGCAACTAAGAACAAATCTGTACATAAAAACATATACATTCAAATAATAGGTGCGCTCATCTTGGCACTAGAAACTGCTTGACCAAAAGAGGCATATCTTACTCATTCGAAAATCTTTTCCAATGAATCAAATGACGATCCTTTATGGAAACATTGTTTCAGACACAATGGGACAGGTCTCAACACTAAAAAATGAGCAAATATTGGAAAACCAGAGCGTATGGCTGCACCCCTCTCAATACTGTGGAGCCACATTCATAGTTTCCGAAGAAGAGAAAATGAATAAAAGAGAAGGACAAAGCACAACAACTCTGATCAATAATCTATAACACTCATCAATCCTGCATAAAGATCTTGCCTGACTTGCAAACATAAACAATTGGATAATCAAATCAACTACCATTGCACATACAAAATAAAATGTTATAATAAACATGAAAACATGAGATAAATACTTATCTCCAATATGAGCAACTGGCTGCAGTAGGACAAAATAAAATGTTATAATAAACATGAAAACATGAGATAAATACTTATCTCCAATATGAGCAACTGGCTGCAGTAAGACAACTTTCCTCTTGGCCATAGACACAACCAAGCCTTCCTCGCTTGAATAGGTCACCCCAAAGTTGAGACCATGGATCCATGGGTAGAGGCACACTTAGTTTAACAACTCTTGGAACTACCTCTTCCAAGAACCACAATGCTTCCCACAACTACTTTCCTGTCCGTTTCCATTGCCTATGGGACCTGACCTAGCTCACCATTCCCATTTCCTGGCTTCCTATGCGAGAACTTGGAATATTAGAGTGATAGAATGGAAGGAAAGGGAAATGACTAGACTAACTATAATTCTCAATATACTCCCAATAATACCAACATTCCTAACATGGTTAGAGAGCACAAGTCAGATGGTCCAAAGCTCAAGATTAGCTTCAACAAAGAAAGGACATGTGAATTTATAGGACAAGGAGGCCAACTTTAACCCAAAGGTATCAACTGAATTTAGAGAGAGGTTGCAACACGAAAACCAGAAACCCAATTCAGCGAGAAGACCAAAAATTTGATTTTGATAAAATATGTTTTTTATATAAAAATCTCAGATGGTAAATTACAGAGTAAATCCCGAATATAATATACATTTAATTACATTTAATATATAATTACATCCTATTATTTATTATTATTGTTTTTATCTTTATTTATTTATTTTATATAATTATTTTATGTATAACATTGCCCTCTTCTTTTAAGATGCTTTGTCCTCAAAGTAGGACAATGATGGATGTTGCTGAGTGAACTTCTCGGTGTCCCATGAAGCATCTTCTTCAGGACAATTCTTCCACTTAATAAGGTATTCATTGATGATGCGAGAACATAATCTTCTTTCTTTGATGTTGAGGATGGCTTCTGGTTCTAATACAAATTTCCCTTCTTTATCCAAGGTAGGAAGTGTCTCCTGGGCAGATTGTTTTTGACCCAACTGTTTTTTGAGATTTGAAACATGAAAAACATTGTGAATTCGACTCTTGTCTGGTAACTTCAATTTATATGCTACTGGGCTAATCTTTCGAATAATTTGGCATGGTCCATAAAACTTAGGAGCTAATTTATTTTTCCCTTGTTGCTTAAGTGACAATTGCTTGTATGGTTGAAGTCTTACAAATACCCAATCTGCTACTTCAAACTCTCTTTTTGTTCGATGTTGATCTGATTGTTGTTTCATACGATTTTGTGCCATAGTTAAATTATCCTTGAGTCCTTGCATTACTCTGTGATTTTCTTCAAGTTGACTTTTTACTGCAGGTACTTTTGCATCACCTTGAACGAATTCCTTCCATCTGGGAGGCACATAACCATATACTGCTTGAAAAGGTGTCATTTTGGCTGATGTATGGTAGGTGGAGTTATACCACCATTGTCCAAGATGTAACCATTGCAACCATCTATTTTGCTTGTCTGTGACGAAACTACGAAGATAGGATACCACACATTTGTTAACAACTTTCGTTTTCCCGTCTGTTTGAGGAGGGTAGGATGAGCTCATATTAAGAGTGATCCCAGTTTGTTTGCATAGTTCTTTCCAAAAATTGATTGTGAATTTGGCATCGCGGTCACTAACGATGATTTTTGGAAATCCATATGATTTGTAAATATTTTTACAAATACTTCAGCAATTTGTTTAGCGGAGTCAGTTTTCTTAGTACCCATATAATGTGCATATTTCGTTAATCGGTCCACTATTAGAAAGATTTTGTCCTTGCCTTCAGATAAGGGCAAACCTTCGATGAAATCCATGGAGATTTCCTCCCATTTCTGGGTTGGAATGTGAAGCGAGTGGACTAACCTTGGCGTCATGACATTTTCTCTTTTATTTTTTTGACGAGTGTCACACTCGCCTACATACTTTTGAATGTCTTTATACATCTCCTGTTAGTTTTGTACCTAGGGAATTGTTCCCCTGGTGACTTTTGCCTTAGTCACTTAGAGAGGGGACATAAAGTGACCCTTGCATTAAATGACTTAAGTAAAAGCATTTAATTCGACTTTAGAGCATTAAAGTCACTTTTTGATAAATTTAAGTGGGTGAGTGAAATTAATATTTTAGAAATAAAATATGAGCATTTAATTTCAGCCCTTGATTTAATCTAATCTCCACCGTTAGATTAGACTCACCCTAGGGTTCTCTCAAAAAGGCATGGGAAAGACATTTTGCCTCACTTTTGCAGATTGAAGTGAGAAGAGAGAGCTGAGAAAGAGAAGAGAGAAAGTTTCCATTTTTCTTTAGTAAGAGGAAACATTTTGTAGCACACAAATCGAGGGAAAGGACAACAACAAAGAGGGCATGAAAATCGAGGAGAAGACATCAACATTTATTGCTGGTTCGTACGATACGGTTTTCGAGGCAACATGCATGATTTTCGAGGCAGATTTTTGGGCATGATTTTCAAGTTTTTTTTGGGCACAGATATCGAGGTTCATACAGTCTGTACAGTGGCACGGAATCGACGCAGAAAACAGAAAAAAATCAGAGTTTGATTTTTGCTGCTCGGCACGCAAATCGAGACAAAAATTTATCTTCCGGGTTGAGATAAGTTGGTTTGATATTTTCTGTGTACTGCGTAAATGATAAACTTCTCCTGAAAAATAAAAATACTCTGACTGGTTTTCCCCTAGTGGGTTTTTCCAGGGCCATTGGCCAAAAATCGTAGTGTTCTGTGTGATTAAATGGCGTGCTGATTTTTATTTACTGTCACTGAAAAGATTGTTTACAGAAGTGTTTTAAGTTTGAAAATTTTTGTTTATTTCCGGCACTTTATTTTTCTGAGAATGTCATAAACAGTGATATAAATTTTACTTGAAACCGGTGGTTGAAAACTAGTGAAAAATCTACATGGTATCAGAGCGGGGTTGTGGCAGAAAATTAAATTTTAGCAGTGAAACAGTCATTTCCAGAATTCAGAAAAACCTTTGTGACAGTAGTAAATTTTGTTGAAATTTGTTCTTTGAGAAAATGACTTCCATGAGGTTGAGAACTCAGGATAGGTTGGATGGAGCAGCGAACTTTGTCTCATGGAAAGCTCGGATTTTACTTGTGCTGAGGGAGAATGAGTTGTGGGAGGAAGTAGTTAGAAACACTACAACAAATCCCGTTACTATTCCCCCTTCTATTGATGCAACGTTACTTGTAGCCTTTAATAAGAAAGATATTAAAGCCATGAGGATAATCTTAGATGCTGTTAAAGATCATGTTATTCCTCACATTTCTGGGAAGGATCATGCACATGATATGTGGAGTGCTTTGACCGGGTTGTTTCAGAGTATTAATGAAAACAAGAAGATGGTGCTTAGAGAGAAGCTGAAGAACGTCAAGATGGTCAAAGGGGAGATGTGTATGACTTATCTTACTAGGATCTCTCACGTGAGAGATGAGCTTGCAGCTGTTGGTGAGGCTATTTCTGGTCTTGAGTTAGTGCGGGTAGCCCTGAATGGGGTGACTGCACCTTGGGATGTGCTTGTTCAGGGGTTGGTGGCAAGAGAGAACTTACCTGATTGGGACAGAGCATGTGATGACTTTGTTCAGGAGGAGACTCGGAGGGGTTTCTTATAGTGCAGTGGTTCTACTAGTAGGGGAGATGAGGAGGATGTGGCTTTGATAGCAAAGGGGAATAAGAAGAGCAAGAAGGGTCTCAAGAAGGGTGGGGCCAAGCAGCAGTAGGATGGAAAAAAGAAGGATATGAGCACTGTGAAGTGCTTTGCATGTCACAAGATGGGACACTACGCTGCTACGTGTCCGAACAAGAAGAAGAAGAAGCAGCAGACAGTTGGTTCAGCTGAGATCGATGATTTTGCAGCACGATTTCAGAGTGAGTTTTCACTATGCACTGGGCATATTGAGAGAGAGAGAGCATCCATTCTCACCAGTGTGGATGTTGACAGATAGAGGGAGTTTTCCTGTGTGACAGGCCATTCTTACAGTGCATCTATTTCCAGCACTTGGTACATAGATAGTGGAGCCTCGAGCCACATGACAGGTGCTCCTAAGATGTTCTCCGAGCTTTCACAGGCAGAGACAGATGTGGAGGTTGTGTTGGGAGATGACTTAGTAGTCAGTGTAGTTGGAAGTGGGACCATTACATTTCAGAGGGAGTCCATGAGTTCCATGGTATTGCGGGATGTATTTTATGTACATGGGCTAAAGAAGAACCTAGTGTTAGTTTCGATGATCCAGGATCAGGGTCTTGGGGTATCCTTCATTGATGGACACGTGCATATGTTTCCCAAGACTGCAGGACCATCTACTTCAGTTGCCATTGGAGCGAGATGTGGGAAACTGTATAGGCTCTTGTTTCAGCCGCAACATGCTTTAACACATAGCAGCAGCAGTGAGTTGTGTGAGCTTTGGCATAGGAGGATGGTTCACTTGCATCATCCAACCTTGGGGTTGTTGAGACAGATGGTTATAGGTTTACCGGAGTTCAGCACAGGGCAGAGTGATGTGTGCAGGGGGTGTGCTTTGGGAAAGTACACCAAGACTGCTTTTCCGAGCAGTGATAGCAGGTCAACTGGTACTCTTGACTTGATACATTCAGACTTATGCGGACCTATGTCTTCTGTGTCCTTGAGAGGATACGAGTATTATGTGACATTCATTGATGATCATTCTAGGAAGACTTGGACCTACTTTCTGAAGAGCAAGAAGTCTGAGGATGTCTTGCAGAGGTTCCAAGAGTTTGAAGATCTTGTGGAGAACTAAACAGGGAGGAAGATCCGAGTCTTGAGATCGGATAACAAGGGTGAGTATATCTCCAAGGAGTTTGATGGATTTTGCAGACAGGAGGGGATCAGGAGACAGTTGACAGTTCCGTATACTCCAGAGCAGAATGGAGTAGCAGAGAGGAAGAACAGGTCCATTGTTGGAGCAGCTCGAGCTATGTTACATGACCAGTCACTTCCTTTCTTTCTCTGGGCTGAGGCTTGCAGCACCGTTGTATATCTTCAGAACAGGAGTCCCCATCGGGCAGTGGGGAATATGACACCTGACGAGTGCTTTTCAGGAAAGAAGCTTGAAGTTGGCCATTTTTGTATATTTGGTAGTCTGACTTACTCTCATGTCCCTTCAGAGAAGAGGACAAAGTAAGAGCCCACTGTAGAGAAGGGCATCTTTGTGGGCTATGATGAGAGTGCGAAGGCTTTCCGTATTTATCTTCCCTCTCAGAGGAAAGTGGTGGTGAGGAGGGATGTGAAGTTTGAGGAGCGAGCGAGCCTTCATGAGGTCAAGAGAGTCGGAGCAGGGAGAGCAGCAGGTCCCTGCACCTCAGGTTGTGGCACAGGTTCCATCTACGCAGCAGTTAGGATCACAAGTTTCCGGGGTTACAGGACCATAGAGTGTTGGCACAGGTTCACCTGGTTCAGTGGTTAGGCCAGTAGGGTCTTCGAGGACAGGTGATGGGTCTACTATTATAGGTACACCTTACAGGGGATCGGGATCAGGATTACAGGGTACACCTAGTGTTGGCACACTAGCTTGAGGTTCATAGGTGACTGGGGCTTCTAGCTCTGGTAGCTCTTTAGGTGAGGACATGCCAGTGTGGGAAGAACGTTCAGGGAAGAAGAAGCTTAAGTGGCTTCAGGAGACCTTGAAGGATGCCTTAAAGGCTGGGACACCCAGTGACAAGGTGAGAGCCATCAAGATGCCTGACATATTGGGCATGGTGTTGGTGGCTTGCACACGAGATTCTGAGCCTTCTACTTTTGAGGAGGCTTCCCAGCATTCGGTATGGAGAGATTGCATGATGGATGAGTACCATTCCATGAAGAATGATGTATGGGAGATTATTCTGAGACCAGAGGGGAAGTCAGTGGTGACTTCTCGTTGGCTTTAAAAGCTGAAGCATGTGGCTGATGGGAGTGTGGAGAAGTACATAGCCAGGTTTGTAGCGCAGGTGTTTTCACAGGCTGAAGGCATTGATTATGATGAGACTTTTGCGTAGGTTGCTCGGTATATGTCTATCAGGGCATTGATTTCCATTACGGCGGAAATGGGTTGGAAGATCCATCAGATGGATGTGAAGACTGCATTTCTCAATGGGATCATACATGAGGAGATTTACATTGAGCAACCTTTGGGCTTTGAGATACTTGACAAAGAGACACATGTATGTCGGCTGAAGAAGGCCCTTTACGGGCTGAAGCAAGCTCCAAGAGCTTGGTACTCCAGGATTGATTCTTACTTGCTGAGTATGGGGTTTCTGAAGAGTGAAGCAGATCCGAATCTCTACTTCATCATGGCTGGAGATGATCCGCTTGTTCTTCTACTATATGTTGATGATTTGTTTATCACAGGGAGAGAGAGACCGATTGCAGCTTGCAAGAAGGATCTTGCAGCAGAGTACGAGATGACTGATATTGGGCTGATGCATTATTTTTTGGGATTGGAGGTTTGGCAGGAGCCTGGACATATTTTCCTGGGGCAGGGAAAGTATGCGGGTTATATTTTGAGGAGATTCAGGATGGAGGATTGCAGGCCTATGTCGACACCTATGATCACCAACTAGAAGAAGCTTCATGCTTCTGAGGGAGAGTTGGTGGATCCTACTCTATACCGTCCGCTTATTGGGTCATTGATGTATCTGGTCAACACTTGGCCAGATTTGTGTTTTGCAGTGAACACTCTTAGCCAGTTCATGGTTGAGCCTAGGAGTGTGCATTGGGTCGCTGCAAAACATGTGTTGTGCTATCTTTCAGGGACAATGGATTTTGGTTTGGACTACAGGAGGTCAGAGGGGATCAGATTGGTTGGCTATACAAATTCAGATTGGGTAGGCAATGTGGCAGACTGGAAGAGCACTTTCGGATGTTGTTTTAGTTTGGGCTCGGCAGCAGTGTCGTGGTTAAGTCGGAAGCAGAAGTCCGTTGCATTGAGTATTGCAAAGGCAGAGTACATGGCAGCCAGTTTGGCCAGCTGCGAGGCCTTGTGGCTTTGTAAGTTGCTGGTGAATCTATTTGGTCAGGAGCTTAGGCCTACGGTTATTTACTATGACAATCAGAGTTGCATCCAGCTCTCTGAGAATTCGGTTTTCCATGACAGGTCAAAGCACATTGAGATGAGCTATCATTTCATCCAAGACTATGTTCAGAGAGGGGCATTGATGCTTCAGTACATTTCCACAGATGAGTAGGTAGCAGACATATTGACGAAGTCTTATGGGAGGGGCAAGTTTGTTTTCTTCAGAGACAAGTTGGTGTTAAAGTTTGTGCAGCTGCGAGACCCATTCTCATAGAGGATGGTACCCTAGTCAGTTGACTATGATAGAGTAAGACCCTAGAAGGTACCCTAGGGCCCCCAGTAGTCTCTTGGGGTTCTTGGTCTAGGACCAAGCAGGTTGATGCCATGGCAGAGCCCCCAGCATGTGGCTAGGGCCCCTATATGCCTCTAGGGTATTCTGGTTTGGAACCAGGGACATGATGTCCAAGTAGAGCCTGCAGGTAGAGGCAGAGATATATTCTGGTCTTGAACCAGGGACACGATGTCCAAGTAGGTCCTGCAGGTAGTTGATCAATTTTCAGTGTGAGACTGAAACTCAGCTTAGTACTGGAAACCATTTTGCGAGAGAATGGAGGACCCAGTCAGGGTCCAACGATTGATCAACCTGATTCAGTGTGACACTGAAACTCAGCGTAAGGCTGAAAGCCATTCATTAAGAATGGAAGATAATGATGTCCCCTCTCCTAATTGGTTATTGCTAGGTTGGTTCTCAAGGGACTGGCCACCCCTTGACGATGTCCCTAGTACCTAACCCTTAGGAGCAATGTTAAGGACAAAAGGATTGTACCATCCGGTTGGATCTTCCCCCTTATAGAGTGATGACAAAAGTATATATAAAACATTGTACCTTGAGAGAGAAAAGTTCAAAGTCTTTGGTCCTTTTGATGAATGCTTGTCCACCTGTTTGGTTCACCCTAAATATTATGGTTGTGTGGTTTGTGGTCCCCTTGTTGACTCTTGGTCCTTTACCTTACTTGATTCTGACACTCGTATTTGGGTGTACCTTTGATTATGACGATTTATGGATTTTATCCTAAGTACATTTACCTAATGGTTGTACTAAAGGACCATTGGACCACTTATTGTTTATGTTTTTATTAATTAAATCATTGGACCTTTTACCTTAACTTCTTGACCATTTTACTTTTGGCTTTATTTGTTTTATGTGGACCTTGGGTACTTTACCTTATGGTTATTTTATGATTTTTATTATTTGTGGACCACTTTATTTTTATCCTAAGTTAATCTAAGTATTATATTTACTTTATGGTCTTATTAATAAAACCATAAAGGTTTTATTAATAAAGACCCTTGGTCCATGTAATTTATCTTATCACCCTTGACCTTTGATTTTATCCTAAGTGTTTTTTTTATTAAAAATCTTTGGACCATTTTTAACCTTGTCTAAACCTTATAAATTAAAGTTTTGAGGAAGCATGAGTGTATCTAATCTTTTCTTGGTCTGCACCTGTCATACCTCAGCGACCTGGATGCTTCTCTGAGTTTGATTGTTGGCCTGGCACGTTCACGCATCGAGCTCTCTCTGTCTGTTGGCCTCCGTGATGTATTTCCACTGCATACCCAATCCGTGGATCGTCTTCGAGTCCGCCGTCTTTTCACTGCATGAATTCTGCTCCGCGGCTCTTCCTCTAGTCCGCATCTCTTCACCACTGTGATCTCTGCTTGGGTTTGACCTCTCCCATACGGGCTTCACCACCGTGCTCTCTGCTTGGTATCTTCGTTGATTTTAGCCTCAGCCGATTTTGTGATTAATCCTGGGCTCGAATTGGATGTGCAATTTATCTTTGCGATATTTGGTTCACGGCTGTCTCCGTGTTTTTTGTTTGGGTGATCTCTGCGATTTGGTTATTCTGGTGGCCATCATGACTCCTCACCGTGATTCCTCATGGACTCTGCTTGATCTCTGCGATTTGTCTTTTTTTCATGGCTTTTGCTCTCGACCTGTCTCTACAATTAATCTCCATGTGAGAGTGCTTACGACCTGTCACTGCAATTTTATCTCTGTGTGATTTATGTAGACATTGAGAGAGGGGGTGAATCAGTGTAAAGCAATTTTTACAACTTTTCTTGACCTGTCACACTTAATTCATCATTTCATTATTCTACCAATCTCATAATCATTTCATAAACTTCATCATTCACATATCATAGCATTTAACTCATCAAGAACCATAACACAGAAGAACACCACTCCATATGAATTTGTAATTTTTTTATATTAGTTTGGTTCGGCTACAACCGTTAGGCAAAATCAGCACCTACTGATACATAGAGCACCTACTCTGTATCCAAGACCCTGCCTGGTTTTCTTAGACCCTGCTAAGAAGGGTTTGAGGTATCTTAACCTCAAAAAGCAAGACAAGCTTGCATTTACAATTAAAGCTTGCGGTCAACTGTCTCAGCTCGTGCTCATCAATCATGTCAGGAATCCTGCTGGTCAATACTGCTGAATATCTGCTCAACACTGTCATCAATACTGCTGCAACCACTTCTCAATCTTCGCTGTTCATCTGCTCTTCAATGCTGCCAAGTCATCAAAGTCTGCTCATCACTGCTCATCACTGCTCATCATCTCTGGTTATTCTATACTCTGCTGCTCAAGTGGATCAGAGACACTGCTGCTATCACTAATCATCAAGGTCATATAGGACTGTCTGAACATGTCATCAATCTGCTGGTCAATGCTGCTCACAGTCAAGTCAACGTATAGCTCCTATTGCTGATCATCAATATCTGCTCTTTATCAATACAGCTGCTAAACAACCTTTGGTCAGCACTTCTTGTCATAACATCAGGATCTAAACATGTCATCATCAAGGTCTGTAACATAGAGGGTACATCCTCAACAAGATCAACTCATCCCATCATCGTCACAGTTCATCATCAAGTTGATGCCAATATAGGATATGCATCACCATGTGGTTTGCATTATGGTTTACATCATAGTGTATGACATGACAAGGCATAGGAGTTGTATCATCACTATGCAGTCAATATTGTTCACTCACTTTTGTACAAACCACTCAGCATAAACCATTTTACATCACTTCACATAAACCACTACTACATCATTCTAGCACATCACAAATATTTTTTGCATATTACTTTAAAACTGTTCATCAAGCATCACCCTGTATAGGCTTTCTGAGTACACAATTTCAGAGCATACATACCTTCATTTTAGTCATTACATTATTGTGTACTGTATTCATCATAAGATAAATATCATCACACCTTTACTGTTTACACCTGCTCACACATCACTGTAAGTATGTATATCATCATAGGGTAGAAGTGTATATGTCATACCTTGTGCCTGTCAAACTTATGTAACTGCTACTTCATTTAGGGCATTCAAAACTCTGTCTGCAAAACATATCCACTTGGACTGTGGATAAAGCCTGCTTAATCAAGTTAAATTTATGATCTTCGGATACCTTCCTCCGCTGTTGTAGATGACTTCAAATCTGTGACTGCAAAAACCTTCCTCAGGCCAGCTAAGGAAACTCAGTCCAAAAAAATATGCTTATGCTTCTGTTAGAGCACAGGACCTTATGCCTAATCACCAAAGAAGTCTGTTCTGATCACATACATCATATCTATGTCAATGCTGC
>LPNX011108687.1:277023-304567 GCA_001517045.1 Pseudotsuga menziesii
ACACATAGGCCGTACCTCGAATTCTGTGCTGAAAAGTAATGCTGTCCGTACAGCATTTAATGCAGGCCGTACAGACCCACAAAACCTCGATTTCTGTGCTGAGAATTTAATGCAAACCGTACAGCAATTAATGAGCCGTACTATCCCTCGATTTCTGTGCTGAGAATTTAATGCAAACCGTACAGCAATTAATGAGCCGTACTATCCCTCGATTTCTGTGCAACTAGTGCAGCCGTACAACATTTAATGAGGCCGTACTCTTCCTCGAACTGTGTGCATAAACTTCTCTGAAAATCGTGCCCTCCTTCAGCAAACTCGACCCAGCCTTCTCAACTCTCTCTCTTCACCTGAAAAATGAACAAGTGAATGTCCTTTTGCCTCCCTCAGCCTTTTTGTTTGACCTAAGTGAGTTTCTTAATCCAATGGTGGAGAAAGAATCAATCCAATGGATGAGATTGAATGTGAGTGAAAATCCCTTTTATTTATTTCTCATAAATAAAATCACTCACCCACTTAAATTTATCAAAAAGTGCCTTTATTGTTATAAAGTCTCATTAAGTGACTTTTAATGTGAGGGTCACCTTTTTCCCTCTTAAAGTGACTTTAGGCAAAAATTAAAGTCACCTAGGGAACATCTGCCTAGGTACAAAAACTAACATAAAAAATATCAGACTTAAAGAATTTGCTACTGTGTCACTGCTGCCCACAAATTTCCACAATCATTGCTCCTCCTGTGCCTGCCTCAGTCACTAGACGAATTTCCTTAGAGCTCCACCAAAAATTTCCACATCAAAAATGAGGATTTGATGGGGTATAAATACTAAATTTTCACCCATATTTTGCTGAGCCGACATATAATATATTTTAATTTTTAATGGGGCCGACATACAAAAAATATTTTATTTTTTAATAAAACTTTGACTGAGCCGACTTAAAAAATATTTTATTTCTGGGCCTACATAAAAAATATTTTTGATTTCTGGGCCGACATAAAAAATATTTTTGATTTCTGGGCCGACATTCTATTTCTAGGCCGACATACTAAAAAATATCCTTCAGTTAATGTCCATTTGTCCACAACTTGAGCAACCATTTTACAATTTCAGGCAGCAAATATCTTCCATGAATGAAGGAGACTGGAACACACAGCTTGATCCTGATAGGGCTTTTACATCACCCCTAAAAGAGTGGCCACTGCAAGTCCTTGTTGGCATCAATGACAATTTCATCAACAATTTATTACGGACTTACCTCACTATTTGTCCCTGCGGTCTATCTCAGTGTGAGTCCTTTTGGGTTTTATATCTGTGTGCTGGGCTCCTTTCCCTGAGTGTGGACTGTGTATTTATAATCATGACTGTCAGAGAGTTTTGACTGTGCTAAGTGACTGTGTGTCCTTAGCATGAATGTTTTGGTCATGACTGAATTACTCTAGCATGTACTTTTGATTGACATCTCTCTCTCTGTTGACTAAGAGTCTGAGGTCTGTTTATGTTTGCTTTAACCCTCTCTCAAGGTACATATATGGTTTACCTAGTTTGACTTGTCCCTTCGGTGACAAGATCAAACTCAGAAATATCTGAGTATAAAGTGGATCCAACAATGGTATGATTTGCTAATACTGTATCTATTTTTATGTACATGATATTCGAAGTGAAACATCTCAACTTCAACACAGTGACCAGCAGAGCGTTAAAATTAATGCAATGACCAGCGAAGCGTCGACTTGAAAGAGATGCAAATTATTTTCTTGCTTTATTATAGTTTAAATTTTATTAGCAGCACTATTCCGGATCTGAATTTACATGTTCATGCACTTATGTTTATTATGTGTATTAAAACTTCACTAACCCATAAATTTTAACAGTTGGGAGTGGTGCAGAACACCTTCCTGGGTGAGAGGGAGTGTTAGTTTTGTACCTAGGGAAGTGTTCCCCTAGTGACTTTTGCCTTAGTCACTTAGAGAGGAGACATAAAGTGACCCTTGCATTAAATGACTTAAGTAAAAGCATTTAATTTGACTTTAGAGCATTAAAGTCACTTTTTGATAAATTTAAGTTGGTGAATGAAATTAATATTTTAGAAATAAAATATGAGCATTTAATTTCAGCCCTTGATCTAATCTATTCTCCACTGTTAGATTAGAATCACCCTAGGCTTTTCTCAAAAAAGCATGGGAAAGGCATTTTGCCTCACTTTTGTAGATTGAAGTGAGAAGAGAAAGTTTCCATTTTTCTTGAGCAAGAGTAAAAATTTTTCAGCACGCAAATTGAGGGAAAGGAGAGCAACAAAGAGGGCACAAAAATCGAGAAGACAGCGGCATTTATTGCTTGTCAGTACAGTCTATACGGTACAGTTTTTGAGGCAACAAGCACGATTTTCGATGCAGATTTTTGGGCACGATTTTTGAGAATTTTTTTTTGGGCACGATTTTCGAGGTCCATACAATGGCACAAAAATCGAGGCAGAAAATAAAAAAACAGAGTTTGATTTTTGCTGCTCAGCACGCAAATCGAGACAGAAATTTATCTTCTGGGTTGAGTTAAGTTGGTTTGATATTTTCTGTGTATTGCTGTAAATGATAAACTTCTCTTGAAAAATAAAAATACTCTCTCTCATTGGTTTTCTCCTAGTGGGTTTTTCTAAGGCCATTGGCCAAAAATCCTAGTGTTCTGTGTGATTAAATGGCATGCTGATTTTTATTTATTGTCACTGAAAATATTGTTTACAGTAGTGTTTTAAGTCTGAAATTTTTTGTTTATTTCCAACACTTTATTTTTCTGAGAATGTCATAAACAGTGATATAAATTTTACTTGAAACCGGTGGCTGAAAACTAGTGAAAAATCTACATCTCCTTCCAATAGAAGGATTGCTTGACATTGTAGTAAGTTTAAAAATAACCTACATGGCCTGCAGTTGGGGAATCATGAGATTCTATCAACACCTTGGTTTTAAACCTAGATGTAGAGCTTAAGTAAGTCCTTCCTTTATACCAAAGGATGCCATTCCTCCATTCAAATCTTGAACCTTGATTAGGATCATCGATCAAGGCACAAGTGTCTGGGTCATTGGCATATTCTTGGATTTCATCCAACCAATCTGGAACTGCAACTGAGATTGCGTAAACCTTGGCTTCTTCATCTTTTCGGGGAAGGTTATCAACAACTACATTGCCCCTTCCTCGCTTATGTAGTATCTGCATGTCAAATGTAGCAATTTTTTCTATCCATTTTTGGTGTTTAGTTGACAATGTTTGTTGTTGTAGAAGATATTGAAGACTACTGTGATTTGTTCTTATCAAGATTTTGCTCCCTAGGAGGTATTGTCACCATTTCATTAGAGCATGTATAATGGCAAGCATTTCCTTATCATACGTGGATTTCAAACTCTCCCTCTTATTGAGCTTCCTGCTTTCAAAAGCTATTGGATGACCCTCTTGCATCAAGACTACTCCTATCTCGAATCTTGAAGCATCGCACTCAACTACAAAGAGCTTTGTGAAATTCTGGGTTGCTATTACCGACGTTGATGACATAATTGTTTTTAATGCTTCAAAACATTTTTTTGCCTCATCATTCCATCGAAATGAATTTTTCTTCAAGAAGTTTGTTGGGGGGGCCCTCTTATGGGCATAATTTTTCACATATCTTCGATAATACCCAGTTAAGCCTAGAAACCCTCGTAATTTCGAGATGTTATTTGGTTGGGGCCACTCAGTGATTGGCTTGATCTTACTAGGGTCGACTTTGACTCCTTTTGATATTATATGGCCAAGATAGTGCATTTTCACATTTTTGCAAAAAAATGATGTTCTTCCAAAATGGTTAGTACTTGATCTAAGTGTCGGACATGCTTTCTCCAGTTTTTGCTATATACGGGAATATCATAAAAAAATACTAATACGAACTTTCGTAAATATGGATGGAACAATTCGTTCATTGTTGCTTGGAAAGTGGTTGGAGTGTTAGTTAACCTGAAGGGCACTACTTTGAACTTATTATGGTCCTCATGAGTACGAAAAGCAGTTTTGGCTACGTCTTCTAATCTAACCCTGATTTGGTAATATCATAATCTCGAGTCTAATTTCGAAAAGTACTTAGCTCCATGAAGTTCTTCCATCATCTCATCGATGAATGGAATAGGGAATTTATTCTTAATTGTTACTTTGTTGAGTCCTCTGTAATCTATGCACAACTTGTAGGACCCATCCTTCTTTCGAACTAGCACTACTGGAGCGGCATAAGGGCTTCTACTCTTTGAAATGACCCCACATTTTAACAAATCTTGGGTCAACCTCTCAATCTCTGTTTTATGATGATGGGGATATTTGTATGGTCTGATATTTACAGGATTTGCCCCTGGGTCTAGCTCAATTAAGTGCTTAGTCTTCTTGTTTCGTGGGAGCTCCATCGGGAACTCTTGGAACCCCTTGTGTTATTTTTGGATTAGCTCTTGTATCTCTAGTGGTTTACAGTCATCTCCTTCACATGTTAGCAACTCCATCTCTTGACATTCAATGATGTAAGCAAGTGCTCCTTTTCGAATTAGCCTTTCCATCTGATGTAATGTAACCAATTGAGTTTGGGGTGGTTGGAAACTGTACAACTTGTACTCTTTCCCTAGCTAATTGAACTGGATGAAGTCCTCTTGATGGTTAGCGAAGTCAGTACCCAATGTTTGCAACCATTGGATTCCCAACACAACGTCCACTCCTCGCAGAGGTACTGCAAAGAAGTCGGATTCTACGTTATACTCTTGCATTTGTAATTTAAGCTTGTGATATTTTCCCACATTTTCAATCTTCTTGCTGTCTGCTACCATAACCTTAAACTTTGACATTGGAAAAACGAATAAGTTGAATATCTTAGCAAGATTAACATTAATAAAGCTATGTGTACTGCTAGTGTCTATGAGAATCGAAACATTGTTGTTTTTGATATGTCCTTTTAATTTCAGTGTTTGTGGTTGGGTTATCCTTGTAATGGCGGCTAATGAGATCTTTGGTGTATCATCTTCTAGTTCTGATAGGCAATCATGTTGAGTTCTTGTGTCTTTCTCACTTGACTCTTCACATTCTGAGCTTTTTTCCTCTTCCTCAGCTTTGCAAGCATACAATTTTTGGGGGTTGCTCCTTTGCAAACATTTGTGCTTAGGATCCCAATTTTCCCCACAATATTTGCATTTTCTTTCCCTCATCCCTTGGGCTTCTAAATTGGGTTTTACCCCTTCTCTTAGATGCGACGACGTATACCTTGAAGATCCTGTAGTCACTGATTGGGGAGGATTCCTCTTGGAGTAGTTTTTGTCGAAGCTACCTTGAGTGGATCGTTTAAACTTGTTCTCGATGATCTTGACTTACGTCTTGCCTTCTCCATAGTAGAAGTGTTATGTAATTCTAACTCTTCCTGAATGTGCGGTTTTAGTCCATGAATGTATGTTTGCAGACGCTGGTCATTGGTTAGTTCTGGAACTTGAGGTGCCAAAGCTTCTCATTCACATGTGTACTCATCTATACTACGTTTTTGCTACAACATGGTGATCTTGACAAAGAATTCTTTCTCGATTATGCCTTGAGACCTTTTAAGAAGATCATTTTTAAAGGTATTCCAATTAAAGGAACATACTCGAGTTGTCGTCTTCGACCACATGTACCAATTGTACGTATTTCCCACTAACTACAGGGCGGTGTACTTAATCTTCTCGCTATCGTAGGGTATGTTATGGATATCAAAGTATTCCTTGGCTTTATTGATCCAGGCGATGCATTGCTTCTCGTCACCATCAAATTTGGGTAACTCTAGCTTCACCCTTATCTGGTATCTATGTGCTTGGGGAATTGATATCGATAGAATGTTAAAGAAGGGAACTTGGTGGGGTGGCGTCGTGTCCTGTTGGCTTGGTGTTATAGGCATATTTGGAGGGTTGTATTGAAAGGGTCTAGGTTATAGCTAGGTGGGGGAAATGAAGTGAGTGATGGTAGTCTGGCCAAGATTGTGTTGATAGATTCTTGCGTCTTCTTTTGTTCTTCCTGCAATGTATTGATGCCTTGCTCTAGTCCTGCCTTTAGCCTTGTTAGTTTGTTATTGTTTTTGTTGATGTCCTCCTTGAGTTCCGCATATCTCTTGTTGAATTTTTCGTCCAATTGGTCCAATCTAGCATTAATATCTTGTTGAATAAGTTGTCATTGATGCCAACGGTGTCTGGTCATTGATTCCAAATGTTGAATCCTTGGTGCCCTTGAGGGTTAGTATTTAGTTTATGGTTGTCTGTGTCAGAGGAGCCTTTTGACCTTGTCCAAGTCCAAGCTTGAAGCCCTTGGAGGCCTTGGAACAATGGCAAAAGCCTTGGTTACCCATTGACTTGGTCAAGTGCCCCTAAGTTGTATCTTGGTCCCATTTGAGTCCATTATCTAGTTCCTTGATCTTGGTTGATCTTTGGTTTTTGGTCTTTGTGCTGCTTGTTATTCTTGTACTTGTTTTGGTCTCTTGATTGGTTGTTGAATGGATAGTGTGGCTCATGTGTGTAAGTCCCTTTATGTGTTGATGTTGGAGCCCATTGCTTGCATTGGATGGTCTTGAGGTTGTTAAGTTTTTGTGGGGTCCTTGAGTCCACAGGATTTAGATCTTGATCCTCTTGCATGTAGAGACTTGGGTATTGAACCCACACATATGGTGGTTTGATGGCCCTTGGACGCTATATGGTCATTGGGATAATGTAGCCTTTTGATCATGCATATGAAGCCCATAAGGTGTTGCAAGCTAGTGGTGAGGTCTCTGTACCCCTCTTTTGGGGTGTTGGTACTCTTATGGTGATAAAGATATATATAGTGGAACCATTGGATATGTTTTTAATGATATGGAGACCTTGAATATGATTATGATATTCCTAAAAGAGTCTTTGTTCCCACTTGAATGGTGGTGTTGGGGTCCTTGATACCCTTGATATGATGAGTATATGGTGGTTCTCTCTTCCTTGGTGATGTGAAGTCTGTGGATGTGAAGACCATCGAATCATTCATGCCTTTGATGATGCCCATTAAAGCCTTCGACCTTGGAACTTATGCATAAGGTAACGTGGTCTTTGGCACATTTATGTGTGGAGTCTTGATGTCTTGTACAAATTGAAGAATTTAAGGGTATTAGACCAAGAATTTGCAAATAAACTCATCATAGGGAGATAGTCCTCGTCAATCCATTTCCGTTGATATGTGGAGCATCTTCTAATTCCTTACGGTTGAAGCGAAGCAATATGAAATTTTGAAGTTGGTGTACCCCAACTTTTTGGGTTAGCCGACCAAACAAAAGAGAATTTAATTATTTGTAATTTTGAATTGCATGTTGGCCTAGTTTGAGGTACTAACTTTCCTCCACGGCCTGTATAAGTAGAATATCAAACATCTCATTCGTTCATCAATCAAGTCTCGCTTTGTTATTTTGGAACTCTTGGGGAAAAATGCGAAACCTTGTGGAAGAGAGATTTTTGGGCATCTTCACTAAAATTGGCATAACTTTCTCATATAGAATCGGAATTACAAAATTCATGGCTTGTTGGAAAGCTTGTTACGAGGGCTATGTGATGACATGATATAGAGTTTCTTTTGGTTTGTCTATTTATCTTCATCTTGTGATCTTCATAAAGGTATGGTTCATGCTTCTGGGTTTCGCTTGTAATGGCACATGTCTCTCATGGATAGAGTTCGTCTTTGATCTTAGTATGTGAGCCTATATATTGGTATATACTAATATACCTTTGAAGTCATTGAATATGTTATGGAGGCTATGGTGATGGTTATCTTGCCATATATCTTGATGTGATCTTGATGATTATCTTGGATATTGTGGGCATAGATCTTGGTGCTTATCTTGACTGCTGTATAGTGTAGTATTGAATGAGAAGTTCACATGCAAGTAATAGATCTTGTGAGTGATTTGTTTGATCAACCTAAGTGTTTTCTTTAAAAACTAGTTTGACAAGTGTTGATCATTGTGCCTTTGACCTAAGTGGAGTTGGGCTGCTATTGATTGTTAAGGAAAACGTTTGACAGTATTGTAAGTGACTATTTGCTTGATATTTTGTTAGGCTAGGAAACGTGCACAAGGAAGAACCCGAAGCGTAGGTGCGTGACTGGGAAAAGCAGGTAAAGGATGGAAAGCAAGTGCGGAGCATAAAAAGTTGCGACGAGGATTGGTGCGACACGGAAAGCGCACCCAGAGTCTGTGGAAGAGGCAGGTAGAAGAGTTAAGGCTAAACAGGTGCAAGTCAAGGAAGACTGCATAAGGACGTGTCGGTGGAAGACTAAAGGACAATTTTGCGGCTAGTTATGACTTGTACAGATAGGCTGAAAGACGTTTTCATGGCTAGTTATGGCTGTGGTTAATGTAATAGAAGACTTTTGTGGCCAGTATGGCCTGTCATCAATGTAATAGAAGATATTTTGTAGCTACTTAAGTCTGTAATAACTGGGCTATACTCAGTCGACCCTGCGCGGTCTTGTAAACATTATAGATAGAAGGAACCCGCTCTGTATAAGGGTTAGCTTCAAGAAATAGTTTCGAGTTAGCTTCATTAAGAGTTGGTAAGAGTAGATGTATTATAGAAGATCAGAGAGGAGTTTAATAGTAGAAGGCTGTTGAGCCGTGGATCTGCAGCTGAGTGCGCAGACCGTTTTGTAGGAGTTGATCTGCAGTTGAGTGCGCAGATAGTAGAGTAGAGGAGTCAATCCAGGCTGTGTGCAGATCAGTAGGAGTAGATAGACGAAGAAACCCGAGAGCATGACAGCAAGAAGTGTTGAGCTAAAAGACATATCTTAAGAACAGTTTGTAAGTCACAGACTGGAAGGTGCTACCTATATTTCTCATGCCAGATGGAGAGTACCTTGGTGGTTTTTCCCAGATGGGTTTCCGCGTTATTTTCTGTGTTTATGAATGTTGAATGGTGAATGTGAATGGTTGAATGTTTAATTGTCAATGTTGAATGTTTGATTATCTTCCATTAATTACAGTTATTGTGTGAATGAATGTTGCAATATTGATGAATGCAGTAACTGAATGAGCAACTAAAGCCTTGTCGAGCACTAGGTATTACTCCTGTTAAAAATACTGTTAAAGTATAATACTGCTGCGCTCTTGTCATGTACGTTCAAGGAATCAGCTTCGTCGCATAGTTGCACCAGTTGTTAATATTCGCAAGGATAAAGTAGTGTCGCACACTGGTTGTGTTGCACTATTGCGCCGTTGTCGCATGGTAACAGACTCCATCTCTCCATCTCTGTCGAGCGCCTTGGCCACATGCCTTGGCCGCATGCCAAGGGACTGTTATCCTTCGCCAACTGTGGAAACATAGTTCTGGCAGTTACACATTAAGATATCTCGGGTGAGCCTGCGCTTGCTCGCGGGTGTTTCCTATTGAGCTTGCTCTGTCGGGCCGATGTCTTTGGGTGTTTTGTTGGTTTTGTGTTGTTGTTGAACCGGGGTCGCGTAAGTAAGGAAAAGAGGCCAACAAATGGTTTCGTTGCCGGGACCTGTAATCATTTAAGTCGAGGAAAATGTTGTGGTATCCGACAAAGAAGGAAATAGAGGATTGGCTGGAGTCTAAGACGCTAACCTTTGCGCAAGAAGAAAGCACAAGATCACGGTTGAGCGCAGAAGACTGGTTAGACTGATACATACACTTTGATCTTCACGAGATCTTATTTGCAGAGTTTCCTATTGTGCTGCATGAGTGGTCGTCAAGATTGGCAGCTCGGCAGACAATATCCAAAGAAGAGAAGTGGTCGAGTGGAATGATCAATTGGTTCGCGAGATAAACAGTGTAAGTAACTCCATCTCTAGAGCTGTTGATTTTTGGGTCGACAATATTTTGCAAGGGTATGTTACTGAGTTTGTAGTAGAAACAATAACCTCATATAGTGAGACTGAAAGAAATTTTTTCCAAGGACCTCGACGAAGGTACTTGTTGTCTATAAATACATGGATAAAGATGCTTGTCTATGAGAAGGGTATCTTACAGTTGAGTAGTTGAGTCACATATCCAGAGGGGGGGATATGTTGCAGACGACCTGTAGAGACAATAGGAGATGGTGAGTTGAGATGTTCCCAAGAAGTGTAGAACCTGAACTAGAAGCTGGATTCTGAAGGAGTGAAAGGAGATTCAGGTTAGGAAAGAGAAGAAAGACGATAGGAGGTAGATGGACTCCTAGTTTGTTTAAAACAAGTGAGTACGAAGTCGAGTCGTGGCTAGACGAAGGGTCTTGCGACGAAGAGGAAGATTACAGCCTGATTTCTGAAAGAGCAGAAGAATCCGAAGAATCTGCAGAGACACCAAGAGTATCGCTAGAGGTAAGGTCTAGAGCCTCATCTCCTGAACGAGTTGTTAATATTGATAGTGCTAGTACTGCGACTAGCGCGCAAGAGGGTACACCTCAGTTAAATTATTCATCAGACAACCTCGACGCCAACTCAATGGCTAAGCATGATATTAGATTACCTGCGTTCAATGGGAATGGAGCAGAAGATCCGGAACAACATTGGTTCCTTTGCGAAGCTGTTTGGATGGTTCGCCTAGTTCATAACGTGGACCTAAAGAAAGCACAGATGATCATGACTCTAAGGGGTCGTGCATTGGACTGGTTTTGAAGTTTTGCGTAGTACCGCTAGGAACCCCATAGAAGACCCTTGAAGAAATCTGACTCGCGATGATTGGTGAGTTCAGAAAACCTAAATATGAGTCACATTGTATCACTGAGATCAAGGAGATAAAACAATCGTTGACAGAGTCCGTATGGAACTTTGACCATCGATTTAAAACTTTGATGGATAACGTAAGTTTCCAAATGTCGGATGTACAGCATAAAGAGTGGTTTATTGCCGTGCTATTACCACACATCCGAGGCCCATTAATGCAACAAAGGATCGAATCGCAGACAGAAGCGCTAGAATTAGCAATGAAGCTGGAAGCCTCACGAATCAGAGATGGTGCTGCAGGAATGGTGCAGATTCAGTTGTAGCTGGCTAATCTGACGACACAGCTTCAGGATATCAAGAAGGGCAAGGAAGCCCAAGAAGATTTATGGTGTACGAAATGCAGAACGGATGGACACACCAAGGATAATTGTCCGACCTACATGAACTACATCTCATCGGGTGCGCCAAACCCATTTAGTGCCCACAGACTACCCTTGTGCCGCATATGCTAGACTAGAGGACATCGCGACGAGGAGTGCCTATACTTGCAAAAGATTGTAAGTACCCCAACCAGCCTGATCTGTAAATTTTGTAAGTCATTAGGGCATGAAGAGAAGGATTGCAATGCATACCAACTTTTGAAGGAAAAGATAGTAGACACCTACTTAATGAAGAACGATGGGAAGGTTCAGGTTGAACAGGTGCAAGTGCACTACCAGCCTGCTCCTGTCGCACACAATCAGTATCAGCCTCAGTATGCGCCACAAAACCAATATCATCTGCCATACCAGCAGAATCAATACCCACCACAACAACCACACCGTCAGGGAACGGGGGGTGGACACTTCAGAGGAAGAGGAGGAGGAGGATTTGGCAGAGGAAGATGTCAGGTTAAATGCTATAACTGTGGACAATTGGGCCATTATGCTAGAGATTTCCAAGAGCCTGCAAAGGCATGCTCATATTGTAAAGTGGAGGACCATAATGTGGACCAATGTCCTTAGTTGATTGCGAAATGGCAAGCTCAGACCATCGCAGGTCCAAACCCTGTGTAGAATCCAAATCCTTACTTAAATTTTCAGATGATTGCTGTTGAGCTAAGAGAGCCGAGCGTTGCTGTCGTACCATGAGGAGGTGTTGCGACCGGAGCTGATCAGGATACACCACAGGAACAACTGCAACTGCAGGTGCGAGCCACAACATAGAAGAAAGTGCCATTCGATGTTCAAAAGCAGAAGGAAGTCTTTTTGGACGTGTGACCGGAGTTTGTGGATCAATAACAACCATTGAAATTAGCTGAAGTCAAGGAGATGCCTGAGCGCTTCCAACAACTATTCCAAAAGTGGATCCTGAAAAAGGTTACTAAGCTCAAGTCGTTTCTGTCAAGCTGCTTAGCGCTAATTCAAGATAAAGATGCTATCGTAGAACTACAAGCACTGATAGAAGAAACCCCAGAAGAGTCACAACCAGGAAGGAAGGTTAACCATGTTAAGACGAAATTCAAAACCAGGCGCGAATTAAGAATGACTGCGCAGATAGGGGATTATGACATGGATTACATCATTCTAGATCTGGGGTTGGACATCAATATTTTGACGCGAAAAATATGGGAGAGTATGGGCAAGCCGCGCTTGGACTGGTCTTCGGTGCAGTTGCGACTTGTAAATCAGGCGAAGGTCCTACCAATTGGTAGGTTGAGTCAAGTCCTTGTCGACATTGAGGGGTTGCGCACATTAGTAGATTTTCAAGTCATCAACATTGTCGACAACACAAACCCATATCCCACACTTCTGGGGATAGATTGGGTCATAGATAATCAACCCAGTATTAGTTTCAAGTGAAGGATTCTATCATTCGAGGATGATGAGATGAGTGTAGTGTCGCCCATTGATCCATTAGAGGGACGAAGGTATGTCACACCTGTCTACAATGAGGGATAGGGTGATTATCTCGACCAGATCTACAATGTCACTGCTTTACAGGAAGATTACATCAACCCGACCGCGGATGGAAACCTAAGTTGGAAGAGTGCTAGTTCGTGCACATCCGACTCAGGAGAGGCCTTAGAGAATTGGCAAAACAGATTGCATGAAGTCTCTATGAGGTGATGCACCAGAGTTACCCGGTCGATGCGACGGGTGGAGAATCAGTTGAGGGAGTTGCCCACATATGAAGGGTTACCTAACCTTACAATCTTCCTTGGCGACTTTGAAGGACTTGTCATAGAGCCACAATGCTTGTCTGCATTGGACTATGTGTTAAAGGCTATGCCCGCTAGATGGTGGGGCACACAAGCAATCCATATTAGAATGGCCACAGTGTAGAAGATTGCTGGAAGTTAGATTCGGCGAAGAAATCAATGTCATAAGTTAGAAATATACAAGGCTCTCAAACCATGTTGAGCACATTAATCAGTGTTGCATAGCTTTTCCAGAATACCCATGATAGGAATGGGCCCATCATTTGATTAATACATTGGAAATAACACCCAGAAGCTGGTATACATCCATGGAATTGTGACGACAAACTCAGGATTGGTAAGGGCTAGCTAAGCAGTTCACACACATTTGAATTTGCTGATAAGCAACCTACAGTTGATGTTGTGCTTCAGACGATCAAAGGAAAGATATTCGCTGAAATCCTTGTCGAAGTAACAAGTTCCCACCAGTGTAGCGCGACTATCCAGCAATGGATGGGCTTGTTACAATCTGGTCGGAGAACCAGATGATGATCCAACTAACATTAACATACCAGAGTCGGAGGGTACGCGCGAGGTAGAAGGGAGTGGTATTTCAAGTGACCAGTTCCTTGAACCATTGAAGACCAAGAAAGTGAACATTGACTCGCCAGAGAATCGAAAGTTCGCCAATATGGGAAATTATTAGGACGATGAGACGGTAGCGAAGATCACAGGCTTGCTGCATGAGTATCAAGACCTATTCCCTACCAACTTCTCAGAGATGAAGGGAATAGTCGGCAACCTAGGGGAAATGAAAATATCCTTGAAACCAGATGTTAAACCAGTTAAGCAACAACCTTATAGGTCGAATCCAAGGTATAAAGAGAAGGTAAAAGCAGAATTGGGTCGCATGCTCGATGCAAGAATCATTGAACCTGTTGAGGAATCATAGTGGATCAGCCCTATAGTGATCCAGGATAAGAAGACAATAGGTGAAGTCAGGATCTGTGTCGACCTAAGGAAGCTGAACGATGCATGCTTGCACTATCCATTCCCAACACCGTTTACAGATGAAGTACTAGAAAGCGTCAGAGGGCAAGAAGTGTATTCATTCACCGACGACTTTTCAGGCTATCATCAAGTTAGAATCACGAAGGAGGACTGCCACAAAACGACCTTCGTCACAGAATGGGGATGCTACCAGTATACGGTAATGCCCTTTGGACTCAAGAATGCACCTACTATTTTTTCTCGAATAGTAGTTTCTGCTTTTAAAAATTTTATTCATAAATTTCTTGAGGTCATCAATTGCCCCCTGTTGTTGAAATCCTGGGAAAGGGGATTTGGAGTCTCTTTCGGCTCCTTGTTTTGCTTTGGATCCTCCATGAATCAGTTCCACATTCAGCGTGATTCCTTCGGTAATGGTGACGAGAGAAGAGGAAGGTGAAACGATGCTACTTTTGGCGAGCAAAGGTCAAGTTTTGGGCAGCCGCAGAGGTGGGGGGTTCGTAGAGTCGTAGAGAGGGCTCGTAGGATGTGAAGGGTTCGTAGAATGTGGAGGTCGCAGATCCGTGGAGAGGTGAAGGGTGTTGATGAAATTGTCATTGATGCCAACATGGATGTCACCACTTTGCTGATGATGTTGAAGACCCTTGAGATGGTCTTGAAGCCCCGGTAGACGTTGAGAAGCCCTTGAAACCTTAAAGGAATGCAATGTGGGTCATTTGTATGATGTGCCATGTTGATGCTCTTGTATTTGGGAACCTAACCCTTGAACCCTTGGAAATTAAACCTTGGTTGCTTGTTAGAGCTCCTGAAGTGTTATTGAGGCCTTTGATGTGTTGATGAAGATCTAGTAACAACATTAGGGCATCCTTTCAAAAGTGTGAAATGGTTCAATATTGAAGTGGTAATAAGTCATAGGAGAAGGCCCACTCCCAGCCTTTGATGTGTCTCCTTGGAGAAAATATTCTTAAGGTAACACTTCCTTAAAACGAGGATTGTGTGCACATTACTTGAAATGAAAGCTAAACATAAAATATTTACATTATTAGGTAAATATTATTGTTTTATATATTTCTCCTCATTTGATGGAAGTCAACCTTTTTTTACTCTTCACGTTGAAATATATATACCCCAAGCAATTGCTCAAAATGATTGAGATAGATGCAAGTGCACTCTAAGCGCAGGACTGAGGAAATTTTCGGGTGAGAAGAGCAGATCGAGGTTTTTTAATTCGTGGCTGAAAGATATCTGATGGCTTAAAGATCTGGTGCTGTCGATTGGGAGTTTCTCTTTCTTTAAGTGTTGATTAATTCTGAAAGAAATTCGCTGGAAATTTTTTTTTGTATCAGCGTGGAAATATATAAAGTTTTGTAAGCAATGTCTGCACTCCGGGGAGGCCTCCAGAAGATGAAAGAAATCTGAAAATATGCTTTTGATTTCCATATATTGTTTTTCTGTGAGTGAGTTTTTCATCAATTTTGTGTAAGTGATCGCTACACATATTTGTGAGGAGGAGTCGTATCCAGTTGTGAAGAATCATTCTGGATCAGAAAATAATATTTGTGAGCATGGCACATCTATGAGTTTCTCTTTCTTTTCGCAGGCCTGGGGCATTCGAGGCAGTGAAAGGACAAATTAGAGGCCGAGTGCATACAGTGTATCATTGTTGGGCATGTGGCTGCTGAAGAGGACTACCAACAAAGAGATTGAAGAGCCACAAGTTCACAACTATTGAGAAAGGAGAACAACCATCGTTGAGAGGGAATTGGATCTGCTCAAGCCGCCAAGGGTAAATTCAAGCCTGTAGTTTGTCATATTGCTGAGGAGGATCTACGACATCTGTTTGTGCAGTCATATACATGGACAATCACTCAAAAATGGTTGGGTTGCGTGAGGCAGTCAAATCACTGTCATCATCTTGAAATCAATTTGCAGTTGCGATGGAACACCTTGGCTTTTCTTGTTGTGTTTACCCAGATCATGCGCTCTCTGATAACAACTTCAGTTTTGATAAAATTCTGGTCATTTAATAGTGGTTCCAACAGGATATCTGTCCATGTCATTCTGCCGGACTAAATGAGTAACAGATCGGGATCTTCCATTTGAATTTGCAGTGATTTGTAATGTTCCCTTGGAGAGGGCGTTTGCTATGGATTGAGACATTCAGGGATAGGGCGCATCTATAGTATGGACTTTTAGATAAAGAGAGCACAGCCATCATCATTCTGGCTATGAAAGGAAGAGGGCGCACCATCTCACTCAGATTTCACAGTTTCTTGCCAGTGACATCTTGCTAAAGGAAATAAGTGTGGGGCATTCGTAACGTTCTTCTTTGGGTCACTCATTTGATTCTCTCATTCCAAATCCAAACCAAGAGAAGTGGGTGCTGCTAATAGTGTACGATAAACAGTCTGTCAAAATCGTGGGGTTTGTGGTTATCTGCCATTGCTGATATCTGAAGGTGTCTTTTGGAAGTTGGCTACCTGGGAACAAGAACAAGGCTGCAAAGAACAACCAGACTGTCACTCTTCTACCCACGCCATCTGCTGTTTAAAATAGTCTGATATATATATGTTGCTGTTGGTGAAGCTGACCAAGAGAAGGGTATTCGCAGTATGCTACAGGCTGCCCTTTATTGAACTGCTGGTGCAATATTTTTAAGTGAACATCCTGTAAACATTAGTCAATTCCAGCCCTGTACAACTCCTATTTTGCTTGGAATAAAGCTGGGTATCTTAACACTTTATTGGTCAGCTATGTTACAGTATTGTTTACATGTTTTGTTCAAATGACAGTAGCAGCAGTATACACAAGGAAGAGTACACAGACAGATAAAGTCTTTAGGTGCATTAAGGTGAGAATCTTGACAGTGATGACTGGAGTATTTGATGACAAGCAACCTTTTTGATGACTGATACAACGTTTGATTGGGTGATTCCTTTGATATCTAAGAACACTCTTAATGTCTTGGCATAAGTATGCAAATACCCTTTGATGAGCATATCTCTTGATGAATGTCATGAACAACAGTTGGTTGTGGAAAGAATGGTTTTAGATTTGACAGGTTGATGATAAGAGTAATGAGCAGCAGTTGATGAGTGGGAGCAATGTCAAATTGAATTGGATGTATTAAGCAGAATCCTTTGATGATTTGGCATATGTGTAGTCCTTTGGATGACTAGGAGATTCTTGAGCAGCAGATTCCTTGTGATAACGAAATGATGCTAGTGGCAGAATGTTGAAAAGCAGACTTTGCAATATTGCAGCAGTATAGATGTCTATTGAGCAAGGTAACAGCAGAATGGACAATGATGATCAGAGAAGACGAGATTGAGATTATTGCAGCAGTGTTGAGCAGCAGTAGATGAATGATGAGCAGCGTTACAGATGAGTTGATGTGTCTGCAGATTGATGAATTGATGTGACAGTGAGCCTTAATGTAAAAGCAAGCTTGAATTGCTTTTGAGGTTAGGATACCTCAAACCCTTCTTAGCAGGGTCTAAGAAAACCAGGCAGGGTCCTGGATGCTGAGCAGGTGCTCTATTTATCAGTAGGTGCTGATTTCGCCTAACGGTTGTAGCCGGACAAAAATAATACAAAAGATTACAAATTATATTGTGTTGTGTTCAGTTGTGTTATGGTTTCTGATAATCTAAATGCTTATGCTATGTGAATGATGTTTATGAAATGTTTATGGTAAAGTAATGCATTGATGAATTGGTGGCTAACCAGGATAAGCCAAGAAAGGTTTAACTTTATTGCTTCACACTGATTCACCCCCCCTCTCAGTGTCAACAAAGGGTTCGCAGAGGTGGAGGTCGTGGGAGGGAGGGAGTCGCGAGGATGAGGTCATAGAGCTGCGCGGGGAGGCAGGGGGAGTCGCGTGGAGGAATAGAGGAGTCACGTGGACAGAGCAGAAGTTGCGTGGAGCAGAGGGAGTCGCACGCAGCAGAAGAAGTCGCGCGGATCAGAGGGAGTCGTGTAGGAGCAGAGTGATCACACGAGGGTTCACAGAGTGAAGGGTTTGCAGAGGTGGAGGTTCGTAGAGGTGGAGGTCGCAGGAGGCAGGGAGTCGCGAGGATGAGGTTGCAGAGCCGCGGGGAGGCAGATGGAGTCACACACAACAAAGGAGTCGCACGAAGGTGCAGAGGAGTCACGTGGACAAAGCAGAAGTCACGTGCAATAGAGGAGAAGTCGTGCGTAGCAGAAGGAGTCACGCAGGAGCAGAGAGAGCAAGAGATATAGAAGGAGCCAAGGTACTGCAACAAATAGAGAAGGCACCAAGGGGTTGTAACACAATAAACTTAAACTTAAAGAAATCGTACCAAAAAATAAGTTGTTTTGCTTTGTGATTTGAATTTTTAGTTAATATAATTTTATTAATGTCCAATAGTTGACCATAAATAGGTCAAAGCAATTGCTAGGTACTTTAGAGACAATACTTAATGGGATTGCTAGAACTTCCTTAGTTCTAACCTAAGTTACTAGGATACGGATACCGGATCTAGATACAGTTTCGCTACATTTTTAAAACCCAGGATTCGAATACGGTGGGGAAACACCAAGTATGAACAAATATAAAAATATTTTTATAATAAATAGAAAAATAGAGTGAAGAAACAAAACTATTTAGGAAACACAAGGGTAGAACTATAAGTTATTGCCAAAACAGAGAGTTCATGTACCATAACTGATAATTTGATAAGTTGTGATATTGCTAATTTTAAAAACCATTTTAGCATCAACTTGAAGTAGGTCATAATAGTTTTTTGTGAGCCACATCCACATGTCCGTATCAACAGGGAATAAAGTGGTTTTCTTGAATGCTATGGCAAGACTACAGAATAGTGTAGGTGAAGTGAGCAACAACATAGTACAGACCTTGACCATAAAGATATATCAAAGAAAAACCTTGAGAGCAGACCTTGCTATTGATATATTAGAGTTCAAGAGCATATCTTGACATAAGGATAGATCAGACCTTGAGCAGGGATGGGGTTTACTCTTTTAGCCATTAGGTGTTTAGGGTTTTCTAAATTTTTCATTAAAAAATATTTTTTTTGGGGTATCAATGGGAAGCACTGGAAGTTGCAAGATGTGTTTGAAAATTTCAGGAATTGTTTGATTTTTCATAGGATCTGTTTAAAATTTTAGGATTTTTTTTGTTTTTTCACAGGTTCCGTTTCATGGGACTAGGATACGTTTCCTTCTGTAGGGGATCCGTTTCCATGGTGGATCTGAGGCGGATCCGATCCAGATACGTATCAGATTTGTGGATATGCGGATCCACGAATCCTTGTTTTGTGTGCAACTAAACTCGCCTTTCCTTTTGAATCGAGCTCCTTTCACTAAGCTGCTCCTTGGGATTTGAGCCACACAACTGAACTCCTTACCTTGGAATTCGTGCAACCCTCCAACTCCTCATGGAATGCATGCCTCACAAATGAAGTCTGAAGTCCTTTTAATTCCACACTAGGGTAACTCCTCTTGCTTCTTTGTCTTCTACGACTGAAATTAGATCGTGGCCAGAAGATTTAAGGCTTGGATTTAATCTCATGTTCACTTAAATCTCTTAAGTGAACAATATAATTTTTTTTTTCTTTCGAAAAGTCACATTTTACCCTAAATATTATAAAGGTACACTTTATAACTTAAAAGTCACTTTATAAACTCAATAAAGTACATCTCACTTTTAAATTAGAAAGTCACATCCTAAAGTACTTTAATAAATGCTCAAAAAGTGACTTTATGAAATTTAATGAGACTCCATGTGTTCTTGGACCCCTACACCTAGGCACCTGATGCAAGAGTACTTCCGAGCTACAAAAAATACTAACAATGCCTCTTAACAAGGGAGCTACTATTGGCATCTGCTCCACGTGGATCAACGACCAATCTCCTCCCTCCAACAGTTGAAGTTCCTCTCTCTGAATCTGAAAGCTCCTCAGACACTTCCACTAGATCAACTGCTGAAGGTGTGTGCCAGACTGCTCTAGGCTGAGAGTTTTGCTCACTCTCATGTTCGTCCTCAAGAGTCATCTCATACCAGTTCGGTCTCCTCACAGAGCTACAAGAATCCTCTCCATAGGCTACTATGACTGGTGCCACTAAGTCCGGTCTCTCACAAGACTCATTATCCATAGGTTGTCGCCTCATCCTGTATGAATTTCCCTCCTGATTGCCAACCACTCGTACTACATCCACACCCTCGCTCACCGGATATATAATAACTCGCCTTCCAAGTGAAGGATCATATATCCGTCATCTTCCAAAGCTGACCCTTAGAGAAAATTCTTTCTCAGCTTTGGAACAAACAACACTCCGCTAATCTCTAGATAACCTTCAGGCTTGAGTTGGAATAGGACATTTCCAACTCCTTCTACTGCATTGGTGCGGACATACACATTCTCTGCAAGTACAACTTTGTCCATATCTGTCAACCCTAGGAACATTGGTCATGTTCCCATCATATGGCGTGCTACTCTGCCATCTATGTAACATGTTCCAATATCCAAACTCTAAGCTACACTGTTGCTTGAAAGAGTTGAGAAAAGTGATAATTCCTTCTCAAATTTCTTCGCATACTCTTTCTCATTTCAGCTGAGGTGGCAGCCTCAGACCCTTCTTTCTTCTTGTTATTTTTCTTGTTGGGACACTGGCCAACATAGTGACCATAACCTTGGGAAGCAAAGCATCTCACTTTGCTCATGTCCTTCTTGGACTTGGCTTCACTACTTGAGCCTTTTTTCTTCTTACCCTTTGCTGTAAGGTCCACATTCTCCTCAACATCCCCTTTCTTTTGGCATGTGTGAGTGGAGCTAGATCTCAGCTCCTCCTGTGTGAAGTCGTCCCAAAATCTGGACCATGATGGCATGTTCTCCCCGGCGACAACTGCACGTGCAAAGTTATGCCATGGCTGTGAGAAGCCATTCAAGGGAATTCTCACCAATTCTGCATCATCCACTTGCTCGCTATCAACACACAATTCACCACGGACCTGTGTAATGCGGGTTAGTTATGATGAAACATTGTCGGTCTTGGTCATTTCAATGTTTCTCTGCTTCTGCCTCAAAACCATTTTCCAGTTTTAATTATCATCTTGAAACAACTTTATCAGGGCATCCACATCTCATAGGCATGCTTCTTCTCGGTCACATGAGGCATGAGGTGGTCTTTCACTACATCAAGAAGAATTTGCTTTGCCTTTACATTCTTCCGGTTGAACTCATCCAAAAGGATAGGATCAGAAGGTATTGTGTACTCTTCCTTGGTTATCTCCCATAGCCCAAGCTACTCCAGTAACAAAGTGACCCTCTCCTTCCATGGAATGAAATTTTCTGTCCCCACAAGTTTGTCCTCAAACCTCAAGCCAAGCGTCAACGACATCTTCACAGACCAACCAACAATTCCTCAACTCAACTCTGCCAAGACAAGTCAATCTCTGCCCACCTGTGTCAAATCACTCCTCACAGCTGTACAACCAGCAACACACAGCTGCTACAAAATCAGCCCTTCTGATGCAAATCTCTTGCACTCTCTGCTGTACCAATAGTCTACTGTCTTCTCAGAGCCCTAGCTCTGATACCATGCCAAAAAACAAGAAAGGTTTGCTCATTGTTCGCATACAGACACTGTGAACTTTCGTCAAACACTTGATGTACTCACTGATAGCAGACTTAAACAGTAGGCCACTATTTAATACACTACTAATCTGTTAAAGACACATGTAGATAAGCTGATATACTGTACAAAAAGTAAATTTGCGGCGGGAAAAATACATAAAACAACAGACTGCAACATTCATTTTAACACAGATATTTTGGTCAAACTTAGACCCTGGAAATACCCCACTCCCTGGTGAAAACCAGTGAAAAGAGCATTTATTAATGAACAGCAGAAATCCTCGGTACATTGGAGCAGAAAAGTACAGTCATAAATAAACAGCACAAACAGAATTATTTCTTGAAAACTGAGCCAAAAGCTCACCTCGAAGTCTGTGTACAAGCTGCCTGGGAAATTATCCTAGAGGCATTCTAAACAGTACGGAACAGTACAGTCAGCTACAACTGTCTTCATTCTCAAAAGTTTTGCTCAGATTCTACCACAATATGGTCTCCTCACAGCTACCAAGAAGTTGCCTCGAAAACTGTGCCACTTACACCTCGTTTTGTGTGCAACTAAACTAAGCAACATGACCGCACTGCATCTGCTGTTTGAACTGCATCATGAATAGCTGTACAGTGCATAGGGATTTGAGCCACTCCGTGGAAATTGAGTCCCTCACCCTGGGATTTGAGCCAGTCTTTGGAAATTGAGCCCCCCTTCTTCTGCTGCGCCTTTCCTCCCTTTGGCTGGTAATAAACTCTCTTCCTTGGGAATCAAGCTCCTCTCACCAAGCTGCTCCTTTGGATTTGAGCCACACAACTGAACTCACCTTGGAATTCGTGCCACCCTTCAACTCTTGAAATACGTGCCTCACAAATGAAGTCTCAAGTCCTTTTAATTCCACATTAGGGTAACTCGTCTTGACTCTTCGTTTTCTACGACTTGGATTAGATCTTGGCCACAAGATCTAAGGCTGGGATTTAATCTCATGTTCGCTTAAATCTATTAAGTGAAGAACATAAAAAGTATATCTTTTAGAAAAGTCACATTTCACCCTAAATATTGTAAAAGTACACTTTAAATTAGAAAGTGTCATCATAAAGTATTTTAATAAATGCCCATAAACTCATTTATGAAATTCAATGAGACTCCATGTGTTCTCAGACTCCTACGCCTAAGCACCTAATGCAGGAGTACCTCCGAGCTACAAGAAAATTCTAACAGAAGCGTATTTATAATATCTCATGCTAACATATTGTCATGCTAGAAAACATGCTAAGAGTAAATGAGGGTTAGAGATATCATGTCACTAGAAGATTAGACACCGTCTTTGATTGATATCATGAATGCACATGAACTATCTGACAAAGATGAAGGACCTCTGACCAATGATCTATGATGAAGGCACAAATCTCATCTCGGGAATCTTTGATCAAAATCACCCTTGCTGAAAGAGGGGTAACAAAGTGTTTAGAAGAGAATCGTAACTTTGGGGTTTCTATTCTTATTTTGAGAAATTGCTAAAAGATCTTTCATAATGAGTACCTTAGCTTGAAGATAATCCTAGAACTTATTTCATGATGGATCCCTATCCTCTGAGAGTGTTCTCTATGATACTTTAATTTCATTAAAGAAGCTTCTAGAAGAAGCACCCCTTATATATATATATGCATGTAGCTTGATCACAGTTTTCTTCTCATAAAGGGAGAATGCCCCATATAGAATTATCTAGAAGCACTTCTAGAAGTATCCGTATTTAGAAGCCTCTAGAAGAGGGTGCCCTAGGAGTTTCTAGAGAATTCTATTGGCTGTAAAAAGAACTATAAAAGAGATTCACATCGTCATTTGCAACGTGTGTTTTCGTTGTGGAGAAAACCCTAGACCATTTGTTTAGTGTTGTCTCTTCTCTTCCTCTCTTTTTGGCTGGAAATGTTACTGCTGTTTGAGGGATTTTCCAGCTTATAGAGGTCTAAACAGTGACATTATTGTCCTCTTTTGGACCCATAATTTCAGATATTGTATGTTATGTATGACGACCGTTTTTCTTAAAAGAAGGCTGTCTTTTACTTGATATTTCAGATTCTGATTTATGTGATGAAGCAAGAATATGACAAGGGTACTATTGTATCTTTATGAGCATAATATCTTGGCTGGAAATTGAATTTGCAATACTGTTATAATTAAGGACTGATGTTCATGCATGTTCATTAGTTGAATATAGTTTAAGTAGAATTTAGATAAATAATAAAATATCACATGTACTTAAAATAGAAATTAAAAAAATATTGTACTTATAAATGGCATAGACATCTGTGCCTCAATAACTTAAAATCCTTTCAGCTAAAGAATGCTTGATCCAGTCATTTTGCACTGATCAGTAAACATCTACTTATCTGCATGACTTACTAAGCATCAACATGAGGTAAAAGGAAATATTATTTGATCTAGGGTAAGAAAACTTCCTTCTAGATCCACAAACAATTTTTTTGGTGTCGTGATAGCCAATGCACAAATTTCTTGGAAGTATGTTCAAGACTAATTGTACATGTTGCAGTCTGCAGATCTACAAGAATTCAAAGACCCAGAGTGTACCTTCAGGATTATCCATGAGTTTTGTACTTTATCTGATTTGTTATGATTGGGGATAGATCTATCTTATTATAATTTTCAGTTTATCTAGCAGTTTATTGTATTTTACCATATCGTTTTTGATGTACAAATGTTGTTGCCTTTTTGGTTTATAATTTATTTGAATGCAAAATACGACTGATTTATTTGATCGATGTGGTGCCTCAGGGGTTGTCTCTCGTCTAACACTCTTATGTTGTTGTGAATAGGAGATCAGATACGTCCTTTCATATCTACATTTGGTAAGCAATCAAGAAAATCAGATGGCCTTGGAGAGTATTATTGATGTCCCTCCTCGAGGTGTGTACTACAGTCACTTCTTCTGAAACCATGTTTTGATGTTAATAAATTAATATGAACTTTTAACTTGATTTATGGAATTATGATATACATAGTTGTTAGCACCTGAAATTACACCATGTTCAATCTTACTGCCAGCTTTGAGATTCACTCTTACATTTGGTAGTTAGTAGTGGTCATAGTTCTATGGAGGGTTCATAAGTTCATTCAGTAGTGCCACTTGGAGATCCAATGTACTTGCATGCACAATTCTTTCCGGTTTGCTATATTCAGTCAGATGCTTGTATACTTTACACGACATATTGTATGGTTCGGAGATGACTGGGGGTACATGCAAGATTCTCTAGGTGTTTTGCAGGTGCATGCCGAATTTCTTGTCAATTTCATATAACATGCATGCAATTTTTAGAAACTGCTATTTTTATCTGTTGTAGTTTGAGGACTTGCATGGAAAAACAAACAACATATTCTTGTTGCTTAGAGACACATGAGTCAAATGAACCTATTTTTGATGACATACAAGATGGTACTTATTTAGACATGCTATTTGTTCCAATTGGTAGTATCTTGGCATTTTGAGGTTTGATGGCGAGCTTAATATTTTTAGTAATTCCTATTTTTGGTAGGGACTATTTCAAACATACAGGTGAACTAATAACGATCGGTTGATGACTTGGAGGGAACCTAAAAGGCGTCACACTCAAACTGCATTATGAGGTTGTGTCCTTGTTATCACCTAAGTTGTAGTTGCCTCTATGAAGGATCCTATCCAGGATGGGCAGAGGGAAGGTAACTAAACCAGATGACCTCAAAGTGCCTCAACCCCTACAAATGATAACCTAAATCACACTAGGTGAACTTTAACCGAGAAAAATGAGCCTTGGCTATGGGAATGGTAAAATTATTGTTCCTAGCGCTTGTAATCGTTGTTTGACTAAAGATTCAACAAGTCAAACACAAGCAAGCAACACCCACGTCACTCAACTAACACACAAATAGATTACCCAAGGAGGTTGCAATAGCTCCTAGAGGGACCAATGCCGTGATGGGAAAATGGAGTCAGATTAAGTTGAAAACTGGTATCTAGGGGTTTGAGAAATAAATCCAACTTGGGTTTTTGATTAGACACCGGTTGAGTGACTAGATCTACCACTAAAAATTTACAAGAGTTTTAAGTTTACTATTTATTTTTCATGACAAATGTAAATGAGAGAATTTGGGAGAGAATATTTGCATACTGGTATTCGAGAGTTGTCGGATGAATTGCCGATGATCCCACTTCGCCACTGTTGAATTTTAGCATTTGTACATATTCTTTAATTTTGCAGACTGTAATAAAGATAACAATTAGACAAGTGCAGTAGATAAACAAACATCAACACAATGAACACAAGATGTTTTTCACGAGGAAACCTTTAAAGGACAAAACCCCCAAAAGCATTGGTAATTCATCCCTTAAATGAGATGACTGAGTTTTGTAAAAGAAGAAGAAGGTTTGTCTCAGAATTCTGAGATGAATGTTACACAAATTCTTCCAAACCCTAGCAGGATTGGACAAAGTTTACAAACCCTAGCACACTTTGTCCAAAAAATGTTGCAAAAAATGTTGCAAAAACAAATTCCACAAAAGTAGCAGATTAGGGCTTTTGACAAAGTGCTGCTGCCCGGAAGTCTTTTTAATGCTGCCTGCTGCCCAGACTACCCGAGATCAGACTGGTGTTGCCCAGAAGCTGCCCGGACCTCTGTGTCTTTTGCCCAAACCTGCCCAGACTGCCCAGATGCTTCCCATACCAAGTCTGTGTTGATTAGGTTGTCATTGATGCCAACAATGTTTGGTCATTGATGCCAACAGTTAAGTCTTGGTGCCCCTTATGGAGCCCCTGAGGGTTAGTATTTGGTTAGTGGTTGTCTGTGTCAGAGGAGACCTTTTGACTTTGTCCAAGCCCAAGCTTGAAGCCCTTGGAGGCCTTGGGACAATGCCAAAAGCCCTGGCTACCCATTAACTTGGTTGAGTACCCCTAAGTTGGATCTTGGACCCACACTTAATGGTTCTTTAAAAGATCAATAGCCCACACATTTGTGGTAATGAAGCCCTTATACTTATCCTTAACATGTTGATGGTTGTGAAGTTCTCCAAGATGGTGATGTGGCACCTCCTCAAGACTTGAAATCATTAGCTTGGTCCTTGATGATGAACTCGTTGAAATCAAGCTTGTTGAATACTTTGGTGGTCATAATTTGATATATGAAACAGCTGTGATGAAGTGGCATTGACAGCCCTAAGTCCAAAACCCTTAAAATATGTAAAACAACCTCAAAGGTGTTGGTAAATCAAATATATAAGTGAAAATAAAATATATAAAATCATTTTTTAAATTATGATGACATGGCAAACAAGTCGGCTCAGTCAATGATAAAATATAAAGATAAAAATACAAAATAAAAATAAAATAAAATGAAATTTTATGACAGGTCGGCCCAGTGAAAACTAGTATAAATAACCTATCCAAAATTCATTTTTTAAAAAAACAAAATTTCGGTGGAGCTCTGCAATTTCGTGGACTGAGGCCAAGTGACTGTTTTTCGGGTACTGTAGCAGCAACAGTAGTCTGAAATTTTTATTTTTGGGTATGTGGAATTTGTGTGGAGGAAGAGCTTTGAATTTCGTGGGTCTCTAAGGCAGCCTAAGTGAAAATCAGGTTGGCATTCTATTGTTGAAGATCAAGGTCTGAAATTTTCGGGTATACTGTAGCAGCCACAGTAAATTTGAAGTGAAATATTTTTTTTGCATCTCCAGGCAGCCTCAGTAAAAGGGCAAATTCTGAAAATAATATATCTGATTTTCGGGGCTCACAGTAGAAGATAATTTTGGGCTGTTACAGCTGCTGTAGTGTTATGAGATCATCATCTCTGAATTTCGTGGATGAGGCAGCCATGCTTTGAAGTTTCTTTTTAACATGCCTTGAATTTGACAGCCTCCTGAAGAAGCCGCAGCATGGTTTTTAACTCTGATTTTTCAAGTTACAGATTTGCATCAATTTTTTTTTTATCCTTAGCTCTGAAATTTGGGAGTGATACTGAGGTACTGAGGCAGAGAAACATGAGCTTCAATTGGGGATGTCTATAGTAGCAGAGGGCTTGAAT
>LPNX011108689.1:6578-17976 GCA_001517045.1 Pseudotsuga menziesii
TTCTTTATACAGGAAGTAAACAACAGAAATATAGATTGCTCTTCTATCAAACTTAACTATATATTATAAACATAACAAGTAGCCCTATTATTTTACATAAGTACTTTTTAATTTAACAATAACCTTAAAAAGAATAAGGACGGGGTTATTCCTTCCCTGTCAACTAGGGTTAAACCTAGTAAAACCTAATTTATTCAAATAAATTAACAAATGGAAGAACTAACAGTATTTTTCTCACAGTCGGGTTATTAAATAAAACAAAGTAAGCATTCAAGTTTCCAATGCTGTAATTAAGGAGGAATGCAGCAGAAGGAAACAGTTTTACAAACTTTTATAATAACTAAGGGTAAAACCCTATCCTTTCAAAATAATACAAAGGTAACAACTGTAATTCGGTTTTGTTTAATAACCCACGACAGTAACCAAAAATTTATACGAAGGCTTACAGCCTGTTCAGTTTTATAAACACAATAATAATTACAAACAAGATTTTACACTCACGGTCGAAGCCGGAGAGCTTTGCTTGAGAGCTAGGGTATAAACCCCCGATGCATAACATCAAAACAAACAACCAAAAGCCATGAAGGTCAAACAGGGCTGCAACGACCAACCCATCACAATCCTTTAAGGATTCACACAAAATGGACAAGCCGTGGAGAGACCAGGGCTTACCGTGGCCCGTAATGCTGTAACCCTCATTCCTTTTGTAGGCAGAGAAAAGCAGCAAGTAGATCTGCAAAATCATTACACAGCCGACTGTTAGTGATTTTATTAAATGCGAAAGAAATGTATTGACATTAATGTTAGCTGTAACATTAAAGAAAACGAAGTATTGATTACCTTAGCAGTGGATAATCCCACACAGAGATGCTGCGACCAGCATGAGCAAGAAACCTGCCAATCGATGGCAAAGGAACAACGTTGATAACACTCTCAACCACTGACAGCAAAAGAAACCCCAACAAATCGATGGACAGGGAAAAACCCTACATCTACAACGTTCTGTCCTAGTAAATAACATACAGTCTGCAGACATCATAAGCCACGCTACATTGGAGGAGGAATCACTCTCATGGGAACAGGGAGAGGTAAGGACTGTCACAGACCAGAGCCAAGTTAAACAACGGAGGTATCGCAAGGACAAACAACGAGTCATTCAACACCATAACCTCCCCACTCAGTGCAATAGCTGAGCTTACGAAGAGCTGGAGTAGCAGGAGGACCGATAGCAGACAACGCAACAGCAAAACGGACCAGGAGGGTTTGCAGAGCGGCCAAAGTCCCGAAGGCAAAGGAGAAATGACGAATTAGGGTTGGGTCAACAGTTTTAAAGTGCCAATGCATGGCTGAAATGAGACCACGTAGTACTTTAATACTTTACATGTAGTGGGTATCATTTCTAAAGTTCCACGACCATATCTCCTTTCACTGTTTTACAACCAAATCATCGCGTGGAGATCCCGTAATGTTCGTTATACCATAGTATCCCTGCGATACGATTTCAACCATATAACATTTGTTTAATGCTCATAAAACATGGTATTATAGATATTGCTCCTTATTAGTATCGTATATATAGGTATGGAGAATTGTTTTAATTATAAGAAGTTATAAGAGCATTGGAATAATGTTAAGTCATGGTTGTTTAAAAACTTACCACTATATTGCCAATTGCCTTAGTCTCAAGTGAATGTGAGAGACATAATATTTCTTTAAAGTCTATAATTAGTGGTAATTAAGTTATGTTACCCATCAATTTGATTTTGGTTTACTCTAGTCCTTATCATTGCTACTTGTTAATAGATTAGCAACCTTTTTAATAGTCTTAGAATCCTTGTGGTGACAATTAGACTTTTGTCACTATCTAAGCTCAAAAATTTATCAAGGATTATATAAGTTATTATGTGATAGGAAACTTGGATATATTAACCTTCTTGTTTGATAGTATAGTCTTAAAAACTCATAAAGGGGTTAAATATGATAAGTCTAGGACTGATTCAAAAGGTGTTTTGATTTCTATCCAAATGTCGATCTTGGAAATAGAGTAGTATTTCAAAGCAGTGTAAAACCCTTAATTTATTAAGGGAAGACTTGTATCAAACAATAAACTTGTAAATGCTTAAAGTAAGAAAAGTATAGATCGATACTTGTAATATCTTATCATTTACAACTGCAGTTGAAAATTTGAATATGATGCAATCTAAACATGGCATGTTACAGTAACTATGAATAATAGAAGTAAACCTTTGTTGTTGTGATTTTCTACCATGCTAGCTGTTAAGTAAAGAAATAATTATTACATTCTTACTTTTACCTTCAGTATGAACTTTTAATGGTTTCATACTCTGTAGACTTGTTAAACCCTATTTTTTTGTGTAGAGAAGTTAACTGCCATCCCTATGTGTAGAATTCAATTCTCTAGCAATAAGTCTCAAAGGAAACTTAGTAAAAGTTGTACCTTTAGAAGCATGGTAAATCTGTCTAGCATGTATGTACTTTCACTAAATAATTTTTATACAACAAATCGTATTGTAAGCTTTTGAGACTTGTTAACAGTGACCCGTACATCTTACCTGTATACCTGTAATCGAAGAAAACTGATGCGTTAGCTTGGAAGCTAAGTAAGCCCAGTCCTTTATGACAAACCCACCTTGTGTCGCAAACAGAAAAACAATCAGTAACTGAAAAGAATTACTCTTTAAAAGTTAAGTATAATCAAAAGATCATTCAGTTACATTTCTAGTAACATAAAACTAATCAAACAGTTAATGACTGCATTTAATGGGGTTATATGCTATTTTAAAAATTTTAAATTATTCAAAATTTTTGGGGTTTTGACATGTGGTATCAGAGCATGGTTCAAACACTAGGCCATGATGTGGCCCAACTAGTTTCCACAGAACCGTAAAAATCATGTACTAACCTGTATTTTTGTTTTATGTAAAAGGCAAAAAATTTATTTTTCTGAATCTAACAGGCAGGTATGGAGAAGTTAGGAGAATATGCCGAAGAGGAGTCTCCAAACACTGAGACAAGACAGATGTCTAGAGAGCCTGTGTTAGAAGAGATACCTGCTCACTCTTTAGAACTGATACAGACTATCAAGGATTTGAAGACTGAAATGGAATCAGTCAAGAAGGATAACGAAAGGATATTAAAGACTCAGGAGGAGTTAAACCAAATCTTGATAGAAAAATTCCAAACAGAAGGGAGGAGTAAAAGATCCGAATCTGAGGAAGCTAGTCATCAGAAAGGATCTAAAAAGATGAAATTGGTTAAGGCTGAAAGCAGCTCATCATCTGAAGGGCTCAGGGAACAACAAAGCTACTACACTACTAGTGACAGTAGTGAGGCTGAATTGTATAACAGAAAGAAAAAGTACAGGCCATATGAAGAGATTTCCGGGGAGTTCAAAAAAATAAAGCCCCCAACTTTCAACGGAGAGACTGAAAAAGGGGAAGAGGCAGAGTCCTGGTTATCTGGGATGAGAAAATATTTTCAGATATACAACTATTCAAATCAGCTGAAGGCGAGAATGGCCATCTATAATCTTTCTGGAAAGGCAGATATATGGTGGTAAGATCTGAAAAGAGTCAAGGGAATCAAAGAAAAAGAAGTCAATTGGAGTACTTTTAAAAGGCACTTCAAGAAGAAATTTCTGTCCGAACAATACTATGAAGAAAGGGCGAAAGAATTTTATGAGTTAAAGTTAGGATCCATGACTATGAAGGACTTAAATAGTAAATTCTTAAGTCTGTTAAGGTATGTGCCGTATTTAGTTGATGAGAAACCTAAAGTACAGTGGTTTCTCAGCTGCCTACCCTACCATATAAATGACAGAATCGAATATGATAACCCCAAAACTCTAGAAGAAGCCATGAGAAAGGCAAATTTCTGTTTTGAATAGAACAAAAAGAAAGAAGGTATAGCCAACTACAAGGCTAAAAAGAACAGTAATCAGCCTGAGTTCAAGAAAAAAGAGTTTGTACCCCAGAAGAATTTCAGGAATAATAAGAACATAAATCATTCTAATGGTAAGAACTTCCAGGGAAACATAAATGGTGCTCCTAATAATTCCAATAATTCCAATAACTTCAAGGGCAAGGAAGCTTCAAACAATCATGGAAATTTCACTAAGAATTTCAAACGGAAGGAGCCTGTTAAGTGCTGGGAGTGCAATGGCCCGCACTATGCTTCAGTCTTCCCAAATTGGAAGAATCCAAACAGCAATATTCATACTATACAAGATGAAATGACTGTTGGAGATTTTGCAAGGACTATGCCCCGAATCAATGCAGCATTGGAGAACCGCCAAGCTGATTATCAAACTTCCATGGTGGAAGTAGAAGGTATGGTTAACCAAACCCCTGTAACTATTTTAATAGATCCAGGTGCTAGTCTTAGTTACATTTCACCTCAGATAGTAGAAAAGTGTAATTTGACTATTGAAAAGTTTGATAACTCCTGGTTAGTTCAATTAGCCACAAGGGCAAAAAGGAAAGCAACCTGTTATGTTAAGGAATGTGCTTTAGTTATGAATGATTTTAAAACTACTATTAAGTTAAATGTTCTACCACTTGGCTTGTATGACTTATTGATTGGTATGGATTGGTTAGAACATCACAGGGTAGTTTTAAACTGTTTTGATAAAACATTTACGTGTGTAAATAATAATGAACCACCAGTAACAGTTAAGGGTGTTCCTAGGAAAACTGTAATTAGGCAGATTTCTGCCTTACAACTCAAAAGAGCAGTCGGGAAAGGGTGCAAGGCCTATGCTGTAACTATTACAGATGAGGCAAATAAATCTGAAAAAGATAAAATAAAAATAGAGGATATTCCTGTGTTAAACGAATTTACTGATGTTTTTCCGGAGGAAATTCCAGGATTACCTCCTAGGAGGGAATTGGATTTCACAATTGAGCTGGTACCAGGTGCTGTACCTAGCTCGAAAGCTCCGTATCGTATGAATATTTTAGAACTTAATGAACTAAAATAACAGTTGAAAGAGTTAATAGATAAGAAGTATATTCGACCTAGTGTGTCCCCTTGGGGAGCACCAGTAATATTTGTTAAAAAGAAAGACGGAACTATGCGACTCTGCATAGATTACCGTCAACTAAATAAAATGACTATTAAAAACAGATATCCATTGCCTCGCATAGATGATCTATTCGATCAGCTACGTGGAGCTACGGTGTTCTCAAAAATAGACCTGAGATCAGGATATCACCAGGTGAGAATTAAAGATGAGGACATTTTCAAGACAGCCTTTAGAACAAGGTATGGACATTACGAATTTGTCGTAATGCCATTTGGGCTTACTAATGCCCCAGCTATCTTTATGTGTCTAATGAATAATATAATGCATCAATATTTAGATAAATTTGTTGTCGTATTTATCGATGACATCTTATTTTATTCTAAAAATGAAGCGGAACATAAGGAACACTTACGAATAGTTTTACAAGAGCTGCGAGAGCAAAAGCTCTTTGCGAAGTTCAGCAAGTGTGATTTCTTCAGGGATGAAATCCAGTACTTAGGTCACGTGGTGACTAAGGAAGGGATTTCAGTTGATCCTGAAAAGATCCAAGCAATCGAAGATTGGCCAGTACCAAAAGACGTAACAGATGTTAGGTCCTTCATGGGAATTACCGGTTACTATCGGAGATTCATTGAAGGTTTTTCAAAAATAGCCAATCCAATCACTTCCTTGCAAAAGAAAGGCAAGAAATTTGATTGGAACTTAAAATGTGAAGAAAGTTTTAAGAAATTAAAAACCCTGTTAACAATTGCGCCTATTCTAAGAATAGCAGATCCTAATAAGGATTTTGTGGTATGCACCGATGCTTGTAATGATGGTTTAGGCATAGTGCTGACTCAGGATGGGCATGTCATTGCCTATGAGTCCAGGAAGTTAAAGATCCACGAAAAGAATTATGCCACTTACGATTTGGAACTGGCTGCTGTTATTCATGCCTTAAAAATGTGGTGACACCACTTAATAGGCAGAAAGTTTACTTTAATGACTGATAATAAGGGTCTGAAATACCTTTTAGATTAGCCCAACTTAAATGCAAGGCAAGCAATATGGTTAGCCTTCTTAAGTGAACACGATTTCGAAATTCAACACATAAAAGGAAAAGAAAATAAGGTGGCTGATGCTTTGAGCAGAAATGCAAAGCTAAATTTTACAGCAGCAATCAGTACTTATGCTTCTGATTTAAATGAACAGCTGACTGAAGGAATAAAATTGGATGAAATTTATAAAAAATGACAGGTTACAGCTAAAGAAGAACCTACAGAAAGTTTAATAAAAGGTTATAGTCTAAATAAAGATGGATTTTTATTGTTTAAGGACAGATTGTATGTGCCTAATGTGCCTAAGGTTAAATTGCTGATTCTGGATGAAGTTCATAAAACCCCTTACTCAGGGCATCCAGGCTACTAGAAGACTGTCACCATGTTAAGAAAAGAATATTTCTGGCCTAATATGAAATCTGAAGTAGCTGAGTATATAGCTAGATGTTTGGACTGTCAACAAGTGAAAACAAAACACCAACATCTAGCTGGTTTATTGCAACCCTTGCCTATTCCTAGTTGGAAGTGGGAGATAATCAGCTTAGATTTCATTACTGGATTACCCAGAAATCAGAATCAGAACGATTCAATTATGGTGGTGGTGGACAAGTTAAGTAAAGCAGCACACTTCATTCCTGTCAAGACTACCTACAAGGCTGCCAATATAGCTGATATATTTCTAAAGCAGATTTTTAGGTTACATGGAGTACCTAAGGTTATTATTTCAAACAAGGATCCTAAATTCATAGGGAATTTCTGGAAATCCTTGTTTAAAGGATTAAACACAACACTGAATTTCAGCACCTCTTTCCATCCTTAGATAGACGGACAGACAGAAAGAGTGAATCAGGTGCTGGAAGATCTGTTAAGAATGTATGTTAAGGATCAGCTAGGTAAGTGGGAGGATTACTTGCATTTAGAAGAATTTGCTTACAATAATAACTATCAATCCTCAGCTAAGTTCAGCCCATTTGAAATTCTGTATGGGCGTAAATGTAACACCCCTATATCCTGGAATAATCCAGTAGATAGATTGGTGTTAGGGCCTGAATTATTGAAGGAAATGGAACAGATTGTGAAACAAGTGCAGGAAAACTTAAAAGTGGCACAGGATCGACAAAAGAGCCAAGCAGATTTGAAAAGAACTCTCAAAGAGTTCCAGGTGGGTGAGCACGTGTTCATAAAGGTAATACCAAAGAAAAGATCCCTAAGACTAGGTAGTTGTGCAAAACTAGCACCACGTTACTGTGGTCCGTATGAAATTCTATCTAGAATTGGTCAAGTTGCATATCAGTTAGCGTTACCACCTAATTTTAAAGTGCATAATGTTTTCCATATTTCTATTCTAAAAAAATATGTTCATGATGCTACTCATGTAATTGATTGGAATGTTGTACAGGTGGAACCAGAAGGGGAAGTTCTGGTGGAGCCGGACTGTATCCTCGGGAGGAGGGAAATTACTCTGCGGAACCGCACAATTGGACAGCTGAAGGTGCAATGGAAGCACCTTAGTCCTGAAGAAGCTACCTGGGAACTGGAAAGTAAGATGCGGGAAGCATACCCGAATTTGTTCCAAGAGGTTGCAGAGGATGAAGAATAAGTAACATCGAGGACGATGTTACATTTTAAGGGGATGTGTATGTCACATACACCAATTTTGTAAAATTATGTAAATTGTTTTAATTATATTCCTGAGACATTATGTTAAATTTAATGCTAAGTAGGAATTGATGACTCAGCAGAGTCAACAGACTTGGAATGTAATTCAGAATAGTTTTATTATTAATAAATAAATTGTGGAGACAACAGCATGGGAGAGCTGTTAAAAAGAGGTTACTGGTCAAACTGGTGGATGGAACTAGGTGGAAGGCAAAAGACAAGTGGCAGCATCCTCAAACACTTCCTAAGTTGCAGGTGGCAACTTCCCTACATTTGGGGTCATGATCCCCCAAGAAAGTGGGATTAGAGCAGGTGGCTCATTAAATGACAATTAACCCAAAAAATACCTAGGAAATCTTTTAAAAAGTACTCAATGAAGAGAGCTGAGGCGGCTCAGATATTTTCCAGAGAGAATTCATTCAGGTGAATGTTATTCAGGAAATTCATTGAGGAAAAAGGGAAAAACAGTAAGGAAGTTGTCTGAGAGGATTGCTGCAGTAACTTGTTTTATTACAGCTTGTTAGCTGGGAGATTTTATTGAAGAGTTCTGAGTTAATACTGAGTTTGAAGACTGGTATCTGACTTTCCTGCACCTAGTTCCAGCAAGGGAGACCAGAGCAAGCTCGGGGGTCCTGAGGAGTCGCTGCCTGAGCGCTCTCTAGGAGTTGGTAGGGAGGAACGGCCTCCCATTGCTGTTGTTGTCCACAGCTTAAACATGTTTTGACACTTGACTGTTTATATTTGTTTTTTAGTAACTGTGAATGCTTGAATGATTACCTTATAGTTAAGATAAAAAGGCTTTACTAGTTAGTAATGTAAATGTTCTTAGATGGCAATATTAGAAACTGTTGATGAATGATAAAGACCCTCTGTGTTTTTCCACATCTGGGTTTTACCAGATAGTACTCCAGCACAGGGGTTAAATTTAAATAAGGATAGCATGATGAGATTTCAAAGTAGTAGTTTGTTTTCTTTAACTATTACCAGAAAAGATATGTTAACGAGTATTGTATGAGTTTTTAGTTACCAACTATTTCCTGGTACTATACCTTGTTTCCAGTAAATTCAAGTTGTAAGAACAGCTAGTAGATATCAGATTAGATTTAATATTGTGTTACTATACAGTCTTTTCTTCTGTATTAAAATAATTTCATACTAAATGTCTATAATAAACTGAACATCAGAATAGATATACAAGGATTTGATATTACTATTAAACCAATCTGGTATAGACCCTAGGAAGGTTTTTGTGATGCAATTATTTCTTTATTTTATAAAACTAAGTTCAAATTTAGTTTTCAGAGTTGTTTTCTTCTTTTTCTTTATAGAATCTGAACGAATGCTAATATTTGTACTTACAAGATAAACTCTGGACGGGTTAATTATATTACTGAATACTTATACTTAAACAGTATAACTAAGAAAATAAATTAATTAATACATAACATAATAGTATATATAAATTATATAAGAATCAAATAACAAGTACTGGTTTCAATATACTTACAAAATAAACTGAGAATGTTAATCTAGAATCATTACTATGAGTTAATATAGTTAGTTTATAGTAATTTATTTATGCAATACAAGAATATTGATATTATTAACATAGAGAGTATTCTTGTATACTGTAAGTAAATCTTAGAAATATTTTATACTGTATTTTAGAACTACTTTACTATCTGAGTTATAAGTAAAAATTTACTGACAGTACTAAGATATATATATATATATAAAATCCTACATTATTAACAGAGTATAAACAATACATAAATTATAATTTCTTACTACTAAGAAGAAGATAAATTATAAATCAGATAACAACACACTTTATCAGTAAACAAATTCTATGTATTCTTTTTACAGGAAGTAAACAACAGAAATATAGATTGCTCTTCTATCAAACTTAACTATATATTATAAACATAACAAGTAGCCCTATTATTTTACATAAGTACTTTTTAATTTAACAATAACCTTAAAAAGAATAAGGATGGGGTTATTCCTTCCCTGTCAACTAGGGTTAAACCTAGTAAAACCTAATTTATTCAAATAAATTAACAAATAGAAGAACTAATAGTATTTTTCTCACAGCCGGGTTATTAAATAAAACAAAGTAAGCATTCAAGTTTCCAATGCTGTAATTAAGGAGGAATGCAGCAGAAGGAAACAGTTTTACAAACTTTTATAATAACTGAGGGTAAAACCCTATCTTTTCAAAATAATACAAAGGGAACAACTGTAATTCGGTTTTGTTTAATAACCTACGGCAGTAACCAAAAATTTATACGAAGGCTTACAGCCTGTTCAGTTTTATAAACAAAATAATAAGTACAAACAAGATTTTACACTCACGGTCGAAGCCGAAGAGCTCTGCTTGAGAGCTAGGGTATAAACCCCCGATGCATAACATCAAAACAAACAACCAAAAGCCATGAAGGTCAAACAGGGCTGCAACGACCAACCCATCGCAATCCTTTAAGGATTCACACAAAGTGGACAAGCCGTGGAGAGACCAGGGCTTACCGTGGCCCGTAATGCCGTAACCCTCATTCCTTTTGTAGGCAGAGAAAAGCAGCAAGTAGATCTGCAAAACCATTACACAGCCGTCTGTTAGTGATTTTATTAAATGCGAAAGAAATGTATTGACATTAATGTTAGCTGTAACATTAAAGAAAATGAAGTATTGATTACCTTAGCAGTGGATAATCCCACACAGAGATGCTGCGACCAGCATGAGCAAGAAACCTGCCAATCGATGGCAAATGAACAACGTTGATAACACTCTCAACCACTGACAGCAAAAGAAACCCCAACAAATCGATGGACAGGGCAAAACCATACAGCTGCAACGTTCTGTCCTGGTAAATAACATACAGTTTGCAGACAGCATAAGCCACGCTACATTGGAGGAGGAATCACTCTCATGGGAACGGGGAGAGGTAAGGACTGTCACAGACCAGAGCCAAGTTAAACAACGGAGGTATTGCAAGGACAAACAGTGAGTCATTCAACACCATAACCTCCCCACTTAGTGCAATAGCTGAGCTTACGAAGAGTTGGAGCAGTAGGAGGACCGATAGCAGACAACGCAACAGCAAAACGGACCAGGAGGGTTTGCAGAGCGGCCAAAGGCCCGAAGGTAAAGGAGAAATGACGAATTAGGGTTGGGTCAACAGTTTTAAAGTGCCAATGCATGGCTGAAATGAGACCACATAGTACTTTAATACTTTACATGTAGTGGGTATCATTTCTAAAGTTCCACGACCATATCTCCTTTGACTGTTTTACAACCAAATCATCGCGTGGAGATCCCGTAATGTTCGTTATACCATAGTATCCCTGTGATACGATTTCAACCATATAACATTTGTTTAATGCTCATAAAACATGGTATTATAGATATTGCTCCTTATTAGTCTCGTATATATAGGTATGGAGAATTGTTTTAATTATAAGAAGTTATAAGAGCATTGGAATAATGTTAAGTCGTGGTTGTTTAAAAACTTACCACTATATTGCCAATTGCCTTAGTCTCAAGTGAATGTGAGAAACATAATATTTCTTTAAAGTCTATAATTAGTGGTAATTAAGTTATGTTACCCATCAATTTGATTTTGGTTTACTCTAGTCCTTATCATTGCTACTTGTTAATAGA
>LPNX011108689.1:18272-44449 GCA_001517045.1 Pseudotsuga menziesii
AGTGCTTAAAGTAAGAAAAGTATAGATCGATACTTGTAATATCTTATCATTTACAACTGTAGTTGAAAATATGAATATGATGCAATCTAAACATGGCATGTTACAGTAACTATGAATAATAGAAGTAAACCTTTGTTGTTGTGATTTTCTACCATGCTAGCTGTTAAGTAAAGAAATAATTATTACATTCTTAATTTTACCTTCAGTATGAACTTTTAATGGTTTCATACTCTGTAGACTTGTTAAACCCTATTTTTTTGTGTAGAGAAGTTAACTGCCATCCCTATGTGTAGAATTCAATTCTCTAGCAATAAGTCTCAAAGGAAACTTAGTAAAAGTTGTACCTTTAGAAGCATGGTAAATCTGTCTAGCATGTATGTACTTTCACTAAATAATTTTTATACAGCAAATCATATTGTAAACTTCCGAGACTTGTTAACAGCGACCCGTACATCTTACCTGTATACCTGTAATCAAAGAAAACTGCTGCGTTAGCTTGGAAGCTAAGTAAGCCCAGTCCTTCATGACAAACCCACCTTGTGTCGCAAACAGGAAAACAATCAGTAACTGAAAAGAATTACTCTTTAAAAGTTAAGTATAATCAAAATATCATTCAGTTACATTTCTAGTAACATAAAACTAATCAAACAGTTAATGATTGTATTTAATGGGGTTATATGCTATTTAAAAAAAATTAAATTATTCAAAATTTTTGGGGTTTTGACACTCTCCCTAGGATGTCTCATCTACCTATAGAATCAATTTTCATATTTTCCAAACTTCATTTTTGACCTAGCTCCTACTAGGGTTTCTGGGTCAGATTTTCAAATTCTGTCAAGATGGTGTCCAAAGTAGAAAACAATGGTGTTTCTAGGGACATGACAACTCAAGAACATAAGAAGGGTATTTCAAAGGTTGAATGCTTCTGTTGTCATGAATATGGACACAATTCTGTCCATTTTCCTCAAAATAAAGGAAATGAAAGAAGAAGAAGAAAGCTTAAGAATAAGAGAAATACAAGTGAAAAATCAGCCCTAGTTCAAACTCAAAAGAAGGACCTTTCAAAGATAAAATGTTATACTTGTTGAAAATTTGGTCGAGAGCTTATCAATGTATTCAAAGGAAAAGGAAGAGAGAACATCATACATCAACAATTAATGTTGATGAACTTCCACCTCAGAAGAAATACAAGCTAAAAACACATTTGATGAAGACTACTTCTCCAAAGCTTTAGCATGAAGATGATTTGTAGAAGATGTATACTTACCAAAAAAATGCCAAAGGAATTCTTTCCATATAGTGATAGTAGGTCCAAAGGGTTCTTGGACCTAGTACTTTAAGATACATGTAGGGGAATCCATTGGATGTCTTCTTGTACTATGTATGATTCTCCCTAGAAGAAATGAAGACATAAGATGAAGACTTCAACAAGTTCTAGAAGTTTAGAACTTGATGAAGAGGAAGGTCAAGGCCTTCAGATAAGATGATGAAGGAGAATACCCTTCCAAAAACTCCAATGAATTCTGCAAGGAGGTAGAGATAAAGAGGGAGCCAACAAAAAAAACAAAGATAAGTATTTTATACTTTGTGTAATAAGTTTTATAATGCTTAACTTAAATTATTGATGAATATCATAACTATTTAAATTAGTACTAGTTAACTCGTGTGGACATTTATGTCATGTGTTGTAGAATAGGTTCGTCATGAAGACTGTATAAAGTCTATCCATGTTCTTACAAGAAGACACATCTAGTATGACAATTAATGTAAGATCATGTGTCCTCACTAGATATTGGGGGATAAGACTACTGAGGGAGCATTTGCAGAAGTGAAGCCAAAGATAATTCTTGGTTGACTAGCATACACTCATGTTCCAAAGAAGATGAAGAGTCGTGGTTAAGATATACCTGGCTATACATTCATCCTCGAGGATTGAGTCATATAGCTAGAGGTGAATGGCCAAGCCAAGGACAAACAATCTCCCATTATCCTGAGTATATGGTGTGCGGAGATTGGCCCAAGCAAGAAACTCAAACTATTCATCCTTAAGAATTTTAGGATGAGTCAATAGAGGTAACTGAACTAGTGGACCTAAAGATGTTACTTTACAAGATGTAGAGGGTCATACAACTCCTAGTGATATTTTTAGAAAGAGAACAACAAACCTTATAGGTTCTCATATTATATGGCATTGATGAGTCACATCATTGATTCAAAAACTTCCAGTGATGAGGATGCAACATGCCAGTAGGTTTGGAAGTATATCATGAAGAAAGAGTATCGGTCCATCATGAAGAATGATGTGTGAGAGATAGTGATGAGACCTGAAGGGAAGCCAATTATGAATTCCAAGTACAAAATCAAACATGTAGTCTTGATCAACATTAGAGATGACTTATAAAGGACATCCAACTTTCATAATTAGAGGGAGTCATGGATATTATTTAGTGTTGTTGAAAGACAAAGAGGGTTGTCTTAGTATACACACTCGATGGAGATGACATAAATGAATACAAAAAGATCAACAAGTGCAGAAGGAAGTAGGTTGCTTGGATGCAGTGGGAGTAGTATACACACTCATATGCAAAGAGTGCAAAGTGTCCAGATGCAACAAAATACTTGGATGTAGTGGGAGTAGTATACTCCCACACAGATAGAGTAACAACAACACAAATTGTTGATGATAAAAAAAATTATATGGACTAAAGAAAGCACATAGGATTTGATATGTCAGGATCAACATGTACTTAATGAGTTTGGACTTCACCAAGAATGATGTGGATTCCAACCTTTACTACAAGGTTCTTGATTTTATCTTGGTGTTGTATGGTTGATGATATGTTCCATTGCAGGAACAAAGAAGTTCAGTGTCAAGTGCAAGAGGGATTTGGCCTAAGAAGTTCAAGATGAAGGGTCTTATCCCGAGGCATTACTTCTCGAGATCAAAAGTGTGGCAGAAACCAGAAAATGATCTTCCTTAGACAGAGGGAGTACACAGTTAAGATCCTAAGATATTCAAAATTATGGACTACAAGTCCATGACTATACCTATGATGACAATCAAAAGAAGTTGAGTGATTTCACTTTAGATTTAGATTTGGTGGATCTTGCGATGTACAAGTAGATTAGATCCTTCACGTACCTAGTTATAACCAAACCAAATGTTTTCTTTCAAGTAAACACCCTAATCCAATTTATGGTTGAGCCGAGGCATGCCTGCACATTGGGTGGAAGCAAAGCATATGTTGAGGTGTCTACGTGGTATAGTTGGATATGATCCAAGAGATGATGAAGTGAAGCTGCAAAAAAAATATACATATTTTAACTAAGAGGATTGCAACAGATAGAGAAAAGCACATTGAAGCATTGTTTCATCTTGGATCAATTATGATATCTTATATTAGCAGGAAGCATGCTTTTGTGGCACTCGATACAGTGGAAGAAAAAAAAATTGTAGCCAATATCATAGGGCTATTTGATCTGGAGATGAAATACCACTTCATCCCAAACATGGTGTAGAAGGGAAGAAATGAAGCTCCAATACATATCCTTGAACGAGTAGATTATTCTCACCAAGCCTCTATCCAAGGAAAAGTTTGTGTACTTTAGTGAAAATCTTAGAAATATGGATAATACCTCTCTGAGTGAGAGGGAACATTGATGGATGTACAACACCATGAAGATGAACAATCATGCATTCATGAGAAATGAATGGTCCAGATGAGCAAACATATATTCATGAGAAATGAATGGTCCAGATGAGTAGACACACATTCATATGAAAAATGAAGGCCCTAAACATCATGATGGTCTTACATATAAGAAGGTAGAAATTCATATGAGATGAGTGGCCCAGACATTATGATGATTCAATATATTAGTGGCAAACATTCACAAGAGGTGAATGTCCTAGGTACCAAAATGCTAGTACGTATGTAGTTGCAATACATACATAGTGGTACAAATGCAGTTGCACTACTAACATCATAATATAGATGCAGATGCAGTACAAATATGACGCAGATCCAATATAAATGTAGTACATGTACTGTAAATATGCAAATGCAGTACATATGCAATACTAAAGAACATTCTCACCAAGTACACATCTTGGTATGATAGAAAATGTCTCCCTTGTTGAGAGGGAGTGTTGATGTTCTCCAAGGTTTCAACATCGAGCAAACATTCTGCAGGTCTTTCTCTTAGATTGGTTTGCAACCCATGGAGAGAATGGCCCATTCGTAGCCCTAATATAACCGCATGAATCGACTATAATTGTTTTATGGATCGGATGATTAGCCTTTGTCTTGTCATTTTTATACCTCAAATCAACATTTCTTCATATGAGTGATGATATCGAATGTTTCGTCACAAAAAAGGACAACTTGGATTGAAGAGCTCAATGTCTATATCAGGATTTGGCCTTGATCATATGATTCCTATTACATTGTTTACATTTTTGCATTCCGAGTTTAGGGCATACACATGAATTTTAATCTAGCAGCTTTCATGTTACACACATGTTTCCCATAGTAAACTAACATTTTATCTCAAAATTTTCTCACGCGGGTTTCCTTAAGGAAACCTGTGTGCTACACATAATCTTCCATTTTTACACCCACGTGTCCCTTAAAACCTGGTTAAAAATAAATAAAAAAATCAAATTAATTATAGGTGGTTGGGGTTGATATGGAAACCACCCCACCTTCCTTAACTACTCTAGCCTCGTAACTTCTCCTCTCAGTTGACCATAAAAATACAAGAGAGGCTAGAAGAAAGGGGGACTATTCTAGAGATAAGGTTATGCTAGAGGATTTCCCCTAGAAAAGAGAAGCAAGAGGGCCCAGATCCAGGTTTCAAGTATTTAAGATCAGGATGAAGTTAATGTATTTGATTCAAGCTTTCTATGATTAAAGAGACTTATTTCCTTTCAAATATTTGGTGTACATTCTTTGGTTATTGATGAGTTATGTTCATAATTGTGATTTTACATTAATTTTCAATCCTATCATTTGTTCATATCTCTAATTTATAATATCTGAAAGTGATTTGAAAAGGCTAGTCTGTTATATTTTTATCATTCAAGCTAGCATTATTTTAGGATCTTTAACTGAGAGAATAACAAGCACAACAACAAACATAAGAGACAATGAACACAAAGTTTTTCCTTGGGGAAACCATAAAGGAGAAAACCGCACAACTTCCTTAGAGATAGAATCAACACCAAAAGAAAAACCCCAAAAACAGTAAGATGATCTACCGACAGCAGTAGTCTCTCTCTCTCTTGTCCCAACAACTTCTTCTCTCTTAGTTATGGGATACAATTGAGTGTGAGTGAATGTATGATAAATAGAGAGGCTCATTCTCTATTTATACTAATTCCCGACTTGACAATAACTCACTAGGGCCGAATTCCCTAGGAGAGTCTAATAACCCTAGGGTCCCACAACTGCGGGGACTTTAACCCTTGATCAATAGGAGGGTTACCCACAATGACTTTTAATGACTTGTTTACATTATTGAATCTCTCGATAGGAACATCGGGGCATGAAATGACTCAAATACATTACAAACACTTCCCGGAATAAACATCGGGGTACAATACATAAGATATACAAGTGAATACATTTCAAAGTTACAAATACATCAACACTCCCTCTTAACTAGAGAGGTATTCTCTCGGCAAAATTTATCAGCACAAGTATTCTTATCTGTATCATCTGGATTATCTTCATCTTCAAGTCATCTTCATCACTGGATTTGGATCATCACTCGATTTGGATCATTACTGGATCATCGTCACTGGATCATCACTGGTCATCATCACGGGTGCTATCTCTCGATTCTTCTCGTCATAGGAAGTTCTACAAAGCCAACCCTTTCTCATGCTGGTTGTAGGCCTAGCCTCAATGTAGGTCTTCATCTTCTTCAACGCTTATATCTGACCATGGTCGGACACACATCAAACCTATGTCAGAAAGGCCCGCCCAGCACTCACATCTGACCATGGTTGGAAACTCATCGCAAACCATGTCAGAAGGGCTCTGTACTTACATCTGACCATGATAGGAAACTCATCACACATCATGTCAGAAAGGCTCTGAACTTATATCTAACCATGATAGGAAACTCATCACACATCATGTCAGAAAGGCTCTGCACTTATATCTGACCATGATAGGAAACTCATCACACATCATGTCAGAAAGGCTCTGCACTTATATCTGACCATGATAGGAAACTCATCACACATCATGTCAGAAGGGATCTACACTTATATCTGATTATGTGGGATGAACACATCGCCACAGCCACATTAGAATGGCTCTCAACCCCAGGCTGAGTGTCAGTCCCAGACTGAACAAATTCCTGGTAACTAACCAGGTGCCTCCATTCTCCTAGAGAATGGCCTTCTGCACTTACATCTGATCATGTGGGAACACATCCCACAATCACCTCAGAATGGCTCAACACTTACATTTGACCATGGAAGGAACCAATCCTCTCACCATGTCAGAATGGCTCTTGGACTCATCACTTCCCCTTGGAGGAAACCTCGATCTGGAGAACACCAAGCTTCCCCCTGAAGTACCCAAAATTCACTCTGGCCAATGGCTTAGTCAACACATCAGCTATGTGTTCATCCGTCGCAACAGATTGGAGCTTCACTGCTCCTCTTTGCACCATATCCTTGATATAGTGATATTTGATCTCGATATGCTTCGACTTGTCATGGAACACTGGGTTCTCAGACAACTTCACACAACTCTGGTTGTCGCAATATATACAAGTAGCATCCAAATGGAGATCAAAGAAATCAGACAGTAGCTTCCTCAGCCATACTGCCTCACAACTAGTTGAACAAGATGTGACATACTCTGCTTCAGTTGTACTTAGTGCCATGCAAGACTGTTTCCTGCTAAACCAAGAGATCACGCCTGATCCCATACTGAAGTAGCATCCTGAAGTGCTCTTTCTATCGATGGCACTGCTTGCCCAATCTGAATCAACATAACCTTCCAGGTTAATCTTCTAATCGGCCTTATACTTGAGCCCATAATCAACTGTACCCTTTATGTACCTCAGACTATGCTTTGCAGCAATCAAGTGAACATGTCTCGGATCTGTCAGGAACTGGCTCAAGGTGTTCACATCAAAGAAAATATCTGGTCTCGTATTCGTCAGGTACATCAAGGACCCAATCATCTAACGATACATCGTGGCATCAACTGACTCAGATGAAGCATCACTCAATAGCTTCAGGTTCGATGCCATAGGTGTGGTCATGGCCTTGCGGTCCATCATTCTGAATATCTTTAGGATCTCTACTACATACTTCCCTTGTCTGAGGAAGATTCCATCCGCATTCTGCCACACCTCCATGCCTAGAAAATAGTGCATCATACCCAAGTCTTTCATTTCAAACTCAGCAGTAAGCTTCCTCTTCATGTCAGCAATAAAATCATATGCACCTATTAGGAACATGTCATCTACATACAGTATGAGCAACACTTGGTTTCCTTCTTCAACCTTGTAGTAAAATTTGGGATTTTCTTTACTCTTGGTAAAGACCAAACTAGTCAAGAAGCTGTCAATTCTGTCGTACCATGTCTTGGGTGCCTATTTGAAACTTTATAGGGATTTCTTCAATTTGCACACATGAGTCTCCCTGTCATGTGTCTCAAAACCGAGTGGCTGCTCCACATACACTTCCTCTTCCACTACACCATTCAAGAAAGCAGTCTTGACATCCATCTGGTGTATCTTCCATTTCATCACTGTAGCCAGAGAAAGTACTGGTCTAATGAAAGTGTATCTGGCTACAGGTGCAAAAGTTTCTTCATAATCTATTCCTTCTTTCTGGGAGAAGCCATGAGCCACAAATCTTGCTTTATATTTCTCTATGCTGCCATCTACAGCATGCTTGATCTTGTAGATCCATTTGGAAGTTACAACAAGCTTCCCTTCTGGTCTTGTGACAATATCTCAGACATCATTCTTCATGATTGATTGATACTCTTTGATCATAGCATCCTTCCATTCTTTCCTTTCTACCACTTCTTCATAGTTGGAATGTTCTTTATCGATGAAGTCACATAATAAGGCTACATAACCGGAGCAGGAATTGGTTCTTTTCCTTTCTCTGTGTTTTTCTTCTGGAGCCAAATATCTTTCTGCACCTTGGATAGCTTCTCATGCCCAAGCATGTTTCCTCTTATGAGGATTCTTCTCCTAAGGTGGATATACAGGTTCTTGAGATTCTTCTACTTCTCGATCTTCTTCTTGAATTTCTTCATTCATGGTTGTGTCATGAATTCTGGGTACTTCTATTTCTTCAGGTTCTTTAGCAAGTCTCTTTCTAGATTTGTTGTAAGTTGAGTCTTTGTCAAATGTTATGTCCATGCTGATGTCTATCTTCTTGAATCCTGGGAAGTATATTCTGTAAGCCTTCGAGCTTTCAGAGTATCCCACAAATGTATCGTTCCTTCCTGAAGGATCTAACTTTTTCCTCTTTTCTTTCAGAATGTGTATGTACACTAGACAACCGAATATTCCTAGATGGATGAATTCTAGTTTCTTGCCGAAAATACTTCTTCAGGTGTCTTGTTCTCCAATACTCTATGTGTAGTACAGTTTTGTACATACACCGCTGTTCTGATAGCTTCTACCCATAGGTGCATGGGAAGATCTTGATCATGAAGCATGTCCCTTGTAGCTTCCATAATCGTTCTATTATTCCTTTCTGCAACCCCATTCTGTTGTGGATTATATGGAGTGGTTAACTCCCTCTTAATCCCTAAATCTTTGCATAATTCTTTGAATTCATTTGATGTGAATTCTCCGCCATTATCTGATCGAAAGGTCTTGATCTTCTTTTCTGTGTGGTTCTCGAACAAGGCTTTGAATTCCTTGAACTTGCTGAATACTTCAACTTTGTTCTTTAAGAAGTATATCCATGTATTCCTAGAAAAATAATCAATAATAGAAACATAGTATACATACCTGCTTAATGAATTGGATGACATCGGAGTGGATGATTTCCAAGATTCCTTTTGCCTTGCTCTCACTTGGAAATGTTTTCTTTGTATTCTTTCCTTTCACAAATCCTTTGCAGACACCGTCATGTTGTCTGAATTTATGGAAGTCCTTCAACAACTTTGCTCGCAAGTGGTAGTGCTCTGTAGTGCACATGTGCAAGCCTTCTATGCCAAAGTTCATTTGGCTCTACTGAGTCATGGACCAAGGCTTGTTCTGGATGGCCCTTTAATTTGTATAGACCTCCTTCTTGTTCCCCAATCACTACTGCAAGCCTTCTGGAAGTGCTCTGTAGTGCACATGTGCAAGCCTTCTATGCCAAAGTTCATTTGGCTCTACTGAGTCATGAACCAAGGCTTGTTCCGGATGGACCTTTAATTTGTATAGACCTCCTTCTTGAATCCTGGGAAGTATATTCTGTAAGCCTTCGAGCTTTCAGAGTATCCCACAAATGTACCGTTCCTTCCTAAAGGATCTAACTTTGTCCTCTTTTCTTTCGGAATGTGTATGTACACTGGACAACCGAATATTCTGAGATGGCTGACTTCTGGTTTCTTTCCGGAAAGAATTCTTCAGGTGTCTTGTTCTACAATACTCTGTGTGTAGTACGGTTTTGTACATACACCGTTGTTCTGACAGCTTCTGCCCATAGGTGCATGGGGAGATCTTGATCATGAAGCATGGCCCTTGTAGCTTCCATAATCGTTCTATTCTTCCTTTCTGCAACCCCATTCTGTTGTGGATTATATGGAGTGGTTAACTCCCTCTTAATCCCTAAATCTTTGCATAATTCTTTGAATTCATTTGATGTGAATTCTCCACCATTATTAGATCGAAAGGTCTTGATCTTCTTTTCTATGTGGTTCTCGAACAAGGCTTTGAATTCCTTGAACTTGCTGAATACTTCAACTTTGTTCTTTAAGAAGTATATCCATGTCTTCCTAGAAAAATCATCAATAACAGAAACATAGTATACATACCTGCTTAATGAACTGGATGACATCAGAGTGGATGAAATCCAAGATTCCTTTTGCCTTGCTCTCACTTGGAAATATTTTCTTTGTATTCTTTCCTTTTGCACATCGGAGTGGTAGTGCTTTGTAGTGCACATGTGCAAGCCTTCTATGCCAAATTTCATTTGGCTCTACTGAGTCATGGGCCAAGGATTGTTCTAGATGTCCCTTTAATTTGTATAGACCTCCTTCTTGTTTTCCAATCACTACTGCATCATCAATAGTCTTTCCCTTTGGCCACATGAGAACTTGGCCATCTAGATTCTACAAATGCAACTCTCATGCCTTTTGCATCTAATGCAGATTTGGAGAGGAGGTTCTTCTTTAGTCCTGGTACAAACAAGACATCCTTCATCTTCATAGACTTTCCAAAGTCTAGCTTATAGGAGGATTCCCCACTACCTTTTATTGGATACTGGTAGTCATCTCCAAGTTTCACCTTGTGGGGTGATTCATGTTCTGATAGTTTCACAAAAGATTCCTTAAATCTTGTCATGTGTTTGGAAGCACCACTGTCTATAAGCCAATCATTTCTTCCATGTGAGACAGTTCCCGTGAGGGAAGAAATCAGAACATATTCTTCATCGCTTGAAGAATCATCACTTTCATGTTTGATTCTTTTCTTGGGATGTTCATCATCCTCTGCAGTGTGAGCATGATGTATTTTCTTGTTTCACTTTTTCTTGTGAGAGTCACTTTTGTTCTTAGGACAGTCTCTAGCATAGTGTCCTCTTTCATCACATGTGAAGCATCTGAATTTGGTTCGATTCTTGTTAAATTTATTAGGATGAGAGTGCTTACCTTTGTGATGGCCTGTCTTGCTTTTCTTGGAGTGTACTGTGAGAGCTTGATCTTCACTTCCCATCTTTTCTTCTCGAACTACTATCTGAGCTTCTTCTTGTGATCATTCCTCCCACAGTCTACTAAACTTGACTAGCTTCTTTCTGGCACAGATCCCTTGAATGAAAGAGTCCCATTTCCTAGGGAGACCATTCAAGGTGGTCATCACAATTTCCACATTCTCTACTTCTTCATCCACTGCTTCAAGTTGTTCCTTGATCTGAGAGGCCCTTGTAAAGTAAGACTGGATGGTTTCCACATTCTGGATCTTTACATTATTCAATTGGTTTCTCAGAGTCATCTTCCGGTTTATGTTCTTTCCTTCAAACAGTTTGGTCAGGGCATCAAACATAGCTTTAGATGTCTTTAGGGAGTACATATGTGGTATGAGGTGATCCTTGATTGAATCAGCAATAATCCTCTTAGCCATGCCCAATTTATTCTTGTGTAAGGCCTTAGCCTCATCTCCCTCTGAAACTAGAACCTCTTCATTGATGTAAGAGTCCAACTCATTTTCCTCTAGGACTAGGGAGATCCTATACTTCTAGGCTCGAAAGTTATCAGCTCCCTCAAGATTTTCATTAATATTGGTATGATGAGACATCTTAACAGAGAATCTCAAATGGAAATGCAAAAGATTTAGATCTTACCAGGTCAAGATGTCAGAACTGGATTTGGAGCTGAATTTCTGCAGAGCTGGTTCAGGAGCAGATTAGGGTTTGACTTTCCCGGAGTTATTCCTAACCAAAAACTTTGATCTTGATCTCTAAACTTTGATTTTGAGGAGGAGATCAATCCAGGCCCGGGCTCACTCAAAAATTCCACTTCTGTGGAAATCCCTAATTTCTGGCAGTAGTGTCGGGTCAAAAACTGAAAATTCTCAAAATCAGATTCTGCTTCGACAGAAAGATGCACCTTGGAGAGGAGAGTCACCCCAACCTTTTTTTGCTAAAAATATGTGGAGAGAGATCCAAAAAATAGGAAGCCCTAGTTTCTGCACCTGTATAGTGTCTTCTTCTCAGGTTAACTCTGATACCATGTTATATTTTTATCATTCAAGCTAGCATTATCTTAGGATCTTTAACTGAGAGAATAACAAGCACAACAATCAAACATAAGAGACAATGAACAAAGAGTTTTTCCTTGGGGAAACCATATAGGAGAAATCCCCGCAACTTCCTCAGAGATAGAATCAGCACCAAAAGAAAAACCCCAAAAATAGTAATATGATCTCTCGACAGCAGTAGTCTCTCTCTCTCTCTTGTCCCAACAACTTCTTCTCTCTCAGTTATGCGCTACAACTGAGTATGAGTGAATGTATGATAAATAGAGAGGCTCACTCTCTATTTATACTAATTCCCGACTTGACAGTAACTCATTAGGGTTGACTTCTCTAGGAGAGTCTAATAACCCTAGAGCCCCACAATTGCGGGGACTTTAACCCTTGATCAATAGGAGGGTTACCCACAATGACTTTTCATGACTTGTTTACATTATTGAATCTCCCAATAGGAACATTGGGGCATGAAATGACTCAAATACATTACAGACACTTCCCGGAATAAACATCTGGGTACAATACATAAGATATACAAGTGAATATTCCGAAGTTACAAATACATCAACATATTCTACCTTTTGCAAGTATTGGAGCAGTATATTAAGAGATAGCTTGGAAACAGGTTGAAGATAGGATTGACCTCCGAAAGAAGGTATGCTTCCTCTATCCATAAAACTTTGCTTCATTCTTTCTTAACATATTAGTTTGATCTAGATTCAAATGCAACTTGTGATAGTCTAATTGGTAAACCCAGTACGTTGGTGACACCATACCCCAATCATAGGAATAGTTTTTCCCTAACAATAGAACTAACGACCATATTGGGGAGTATTAGTTTCTTTGGGGTTTTCTTGTAGTTATTTCTTTCAATTTGATAATGTTTGGTCCTGTTTTAAATTTGCAAAAGTCATATATATATATGAGTCCAACTCGATTTTTTTTTTGTCTAAGTTTTAATTTTTCTTTTAAATTTTTTGGGGGAAAAACATGAGTGCAGGTCATCTGTACCTACATGTTTTCTAGAAAAATGTGACTTTCCTCCTATACAGTCGCGTGTCACGTGCATGTTTCTCTTTGAACATGTGCATGTTCTCCTTTAACTTTTGTTGACAAGTTAGGTTTTTTTTTTCTAGTTTGTCCTTCATTTTTTTGGTATTTCAAAACTCTTTCAGGAGTCTTGTTGGCGTGTTTCCAACACTCTGGTCTACGTCCTTGATGAATTGCAAGTTTTTTGAGTTATGTTGGTGTGAATGTTTGTGAAGAATACTTGGTTCTGGTCTTACTTCTTGGCTTATACATGAATTGAATGTGTGTTGGGTCACCGTGTCTTAACTCCTATTGATTCTTGGCTCAAGTCTCTATCTTATCGCTAGCTAATTGACTCAACCATTCTTTTCCAAGTTGAACAACTTTGTCTTAAGAACATCATTGTCTTCCTGAGTTAGTTGTTTTCAAACCTCTTGAGTTGTTTGAGGTCTATTCTTATAATATTTTAGTCTAGAGTCTGATCTTTTAAGCCTTCACATCTGACTTACATCTTGTTCATAACCTATTGTTCTTATTTCATCTTCAAAAAAAGTAAAAAAAAATGCAATTTGTATGCATTCTAGTCTAGTTTCTTTAGTTACGTGCATTTGCATAGTTTTCAAAACTTCAAAAATAAAAAGAAAAGTCTTTATTTCCAAAGTAACATAGTTAGTTTCATTCATTTTGAAAAAGATGTATAAGTGAAAACATTGCTTTTGAAAGTTTATTGCATCATATATCTTTCACTTTCCTGTTGATTCAGAATATTCCACCAATTTCACGACCACTTACCTTTGAGTAATTAACAACCTTTAGAAAGAATGCTCATAAAAAAATACATTAGTAAGCATTTTTTTAGGGACAACACATACTAGTCTAGGCTAGTGTTTTGGGTTAGGGTTCATCCTTAAACTACCCAAAACTATTAAAATCAAGCACAATGTCTATTCTTTTAGGAAATCCAACCTTACAAAGAGGAGAACCAAAAATATCCTCTCACATAGGAGTTAAGCACGAGGTTGTGCGATATTGAGTTGTGAAGATACCCCTCCAATACTCGATTAAGCATATACCAGCGTTGTTGTGTGTTCAAGGATTCATTCAGTACCACCTTTGGCCTTGTGCAGTGCCGATGTTGTTTGAGTTTTGGGCTTAGCTACCCTGCGCATGCACATAAGTTGGACTGGCATTTGTTCCGCTGAACCTTCTTTGTGAGTTTGGTAGCCTTAGTATCTCGATCTTTAAGGCACTTACACAGGTGACGGTGGAAGGATATTTCCACTGTACCTAGGAAAAATGTGGGAGGAAACCACAGGGGGTTCACTTAGTGAACTTGTTACATAGCACGACCATTCGTAGGATATTAAAGAATATCCATAGTTTCATTAAATATTGAAAAATGTCTCCTAAAATTTGAACCCCCCTCCCAATATACCTTCCCAATAAAAAAAACCCCTAGTTTCACCAGATATTGTAGGTATCCATTTTTACCAACCCATTTTTAATTACCCCTTCATATCATATTTTCAACTTGTAATAAACAAGATCCATAACACATATAGCATAAGCAAACAATATGCTAAATACAATAACAATATAAAGTTAATAATGATCCGACCGAAATTGTACGGGAAACTGATCAATTTGTAGCGTTGGACAGTAGAAGACCCAACAAAATAGTAATGGGTAAGGAAGAATACATAAAATGAAACCCATTCAAGAGATCAATGTAACAAAGAATATAAAAGATTGATAGTCCAATAGTTGGTGCAGTGCTTAGAAAATATCAGAATTGTAGATGTTTCACGCCACATCCTACTGATCAACCAATTTTATGTCATGTAAATACAAGTATAACCATACAGAGATCATGTTTTTAATAAGATTAATAAATTAAACTACATAAAAATGAAAAATTGAAACCCTTTCATGGATGGATTTCCCTACCTTCCTATCAAAACAAACATCATTGATGTTTGAAACCAAATGAACATACAAAAATTTCTCTTACTTTCCAATAACACCATATTATCATGTGCATAGCTTGGATTTGGGTCATTCACAAGATGCAATGAATTGTCTCCACTTTCTCTACATTTATTCTTGCAATCAAGGGGATTAACAACATTTAGTTACCTTTTTTTGGGTTATATCTGTTGTTTTTTTCATCTTTGTAGGAGACGAAAAAACATCCATTGCTAAAGTTTCAAGCATGCAATAGTTAAAAAGATACACATATGGTGAAACTTATATGATATCATTTCATGGTAACAATAACACATAGGGTATGTAAATAAGGATTTATATTTTCACCTTTGTTCATGTCAATTCCAATACAATATTAAGGCAGATGCCTTGCATATAAGAATTGAAATTGTGATTATGAATGTTCCAAATACAACTCAATATAACAACTATTTCTAATTGGCAATGTGAAAATGTTAAAGAAGAATACAAAAAGTTGAAAGAAATAATTAGTCAAGAAAGATTGATCTAAATTTTCTTGGTTCCAATGAGACAAGAAGAAATGATCTAACTTTTCTTGGTTCTAGTGAGTTGAGAAAGATTCTTCTAACTTTTCTTGGTTCCAATGAGCCAATAAAGATTGATCTCACTAAACCTAGAAGTTCAAATTAGGGTTTTGGAAAATGATTTTGCAGGTTTGGAAGAAGGAAATTTTATAACTTGCTGCAAATGGAAACTTTCCAACAAGTTGCTACATGCCACATTGAGATAATCATCTACCCAATCAAGACTTCTCTTGACTCATCATTCTTTCACCATCAAGGCCTTAAACCATACCATAATTCCTTGCTCAAAACGATGGAATTGAACTTGTACCAACCGTGCATGGAAACTATTGATTATAAAAGTACAGATAAAAGTAGTCTTTCCAGAGAAAGAAAAAAATGAGAAAAAGTGATTTTGAAGGAAAGAACATTAATCTAGCTTCTTGCAAAAAAAAAGATAAAAAAACAAAGGTGTCAATTGACTTGTTCTTTTACAAGCATGAATGTATGAATATCAACATCATGTGTACCTCGGTATTAGTTTCATAGAAAAATAAACTTCTAGAAACAATAGTCAAAATTCTATTAATGTATCTTGAAATAACTTTGATTAATGAGTATATATGGATCAACATACAATGTCTTGCTTGAAGGAGTGTCAGTGGACATTAACCCCCTAGTAGTGAAATCAGAACTAGGGGTTAACAAGCCTTAACTTAGTTGAAAGAGGAAACCAAAGCCTTGATCCATAAGGAAATAAATTAGGTATCTAGGTCCAAACATGACACCTAAAACCACCACACATGATTTCCTAAGGTTATTATTCACCTACAAGTAAAATTGGTTAGGGAAGGAAAACTCAAGTTTTAGTACCTAAAGGAAATTTTTAGGTATCCAAGTCCATGATTGATAGCTAAAAGCATCATGCATGACCTTCCAATTATAAGAGTATTTTTAAGTGCTAAGATGTGCATCATTATGGGCTTTTTAGTCTCTAGGCCCTGGACATGGTTGGAGGAGAGTACTCATGGTGCAAGCTATAAAAGAAGCTTCAAGGAATCCTCATCCATGAATGCTATCTCAAAGCACTAAACATGATACATCTATAGTATCCATGATCTCTAAGAGGGGATATTGATGCCCTTAAAAGATTGCTACCACTAGGTATGGGTCTCGAAACTCTGTACATGGTTCAAAGAGGAATCCAACTGCAATAATTTCATAGGACCATAAAATGGACAAATGCCTAAAAAAACATCCTATTGAATTATATATTCTTTAAACCTTTCTCACAAGTAAAATTGCATGCAATCTAACCAGCAAAAGTGATTTTTTTTAATCCAACTTGGTATATTTAATTAAAAGCCCCATCTAAAATCCCATTAGTATAGTAAGTGGAGGACTAGCATTCAAAATGGGAATATGAAGAAATTGAAGTAAGGTGATCATCGTGTCTATATAGAATTGAAAATATTTTTTAAATTTTTTTGTAGTTCATGATGATGACAAAGAAGAAAAAATATCAATCATTAGCATCACCATTCTTTCAAGATGATTTATCTTAACAAGGTAGTCTACACAACTCTTAAATCTCATTTGAAAAACTTAAAAAGGGGAGAAACTTTATTTGATTCTAATGACATGTCATTAATAATTCTAGGGCATGTTACTTGGATGTCTTCCATTTTAGTGTTATTTTTCATGATCTTCCATTTTGGTGTTTTTTTTCATTATCAATAAATCATAGCATGTGTAACATCTCTACCATATATGAACACATATATTTTGTGTGAAGTTCCACTTCCTCATTTTTTGTTATGCTACTTACATTGAGTAATGAGAATATCTAAGTTTATCAAGTACAATAATAAGAATGCTATATTATTAACATAAACTTATATAGAACATTCTTAATCTTGATATTTTAAGCATTGATATATTTATACTTTAATATTGTTTTGATTCCTATAAATGCTTAATAAATCCATCTTAACTCTAAATTTATCATGTCTTATGAATTTTATTTCCAATCTTTGAATTTTTTTAAATTTGATTTAAAAAAAGAAAATTTATTTTAAACCAATTATTATTTTAATTATTTTCTAAAATGATATTTTCAATTATATATTTTTAATTATATTAAAATAAAAAATAAAATTTTTTATGTTTTAAATAAATTATATTATATTATTTTGTTCTCAATTATAAACCCAAATTCAATTGAGTGGTTAATTTTTTTTATCAAGTGCATATTTCTAATCATTTCAATAATTTATAAAGTGGGTAACAATAATTTATTTAATTTTTTAAATGATAATCATTCATTTTTAAATGATAATCATTCATTTTTTTTTTAGAATTTTAGAATTTTTATTTTGCTAGTTTAGAAAGATTATATAACTTTTTAAAATTATTAATATATGATTTTAGAAATAAATTATTTACTAAATTTTATTTCTCAAATTATAATCATGCATTTTCTTTAGATTTTTGGATTTTTGTTTTTCAAAGTTTAAAAAGATTAAATAGCTTTCAAAAATGATTAATATATGATTTTAGAAATTCAAAACATATCTTTTGAATATGCAATTCTTAAATAGTGATAATGTGTTTTCTTTACATTTTTGTTTCTTCCAGTTTAGAAATATCTTTTGAATATTTAGTTCTTAAATAGTAATAATGTATTTTCTTTAGATTTTTGTTTCTTCAAGTTTAGAAATATCTTTTGAATATCCAGTTCTTAAATTGTAATAATGTACTTTTTTTAGATTGTTGTTTCTCCCAGTTTAGAAATATCTTTTGAATATCTAGATTTTAAATTGTAATAATGCATTCTCTTTATATTTATTTTCTCCTAGTTTAAAAAGATTAAATGACTTTCTAAATTATTATTATAAGATTTTAAATTGTAATCATGCATTTTCTTTAGATTTTTGTCCCTTCAGTTTAGAAAGATTAAATGGCTTTCTAAATTATTATTATAAGATTTCAAAAACTCAAAAAATATCTTTTAAATATCTAATAAAAATAATATTTTCATTTTTATTTGAGAAAAATTAAATACCTTTTTAAATTATTAATATATAATTTCATAAATTTAAAAAATATTTTTTAAATATAAAAAAATTCATCCAAATAAAATACATTAATTATTAAAATCTCTGTCATATATCGATCTTGGCTCAAACATAGAGCCGATGAGCATGTGGGTGGTCCAAATCCCTCTTATAGCTCAAATGATACGGTAATCCTTATCTCTGTCCCATTGCTCAAATGATAGAGCCAAAGGCTAATGGTGTTGGAAGAATGAAATTTTATGGAGGTGTTGGGATTCAAGTTATTATGTGTTTTCTTAAATGTATTTGTTCTCATTTGAGAAGTCTAATTTTTATTGAAAAAAGTGTATAAATTTTAAATTAGTAAAAAGTTATGATTTAAAAAAAGATTTAAATTTATTTATTGTGATTAATTACTAACATTGGACCTTCAGGTAGACGAATGAAAATCATAACTGGAAAAGTGAATTAAGAAATGCAAAAGTGAAGTAAGAATTCCTCAAAAAGAAAAAAAAGTATATTGTGTTAGTCGCTTTCTTGGCATTTTAGCCATCTCTCTCCTTTTAGGGATTTTTTGAATGCTATTGAATAAAGGCAAATTAAATCAAAAACAAGATTTTTTGAATGCTATTGGATAAAGGAAAATTAAATAAAAAACAATTTTTAATACTGTAAACCAATAAAAAGAAACACTGATTTGGATGACCTTAAAAAAAAGGCATTTTTAAATAATAAGAGTTTATTTCTTTAAATTAATTAATAACAATTTAATATCTAAAACGTTGAACTCTATCTTAGAGGGCATGATCATTAATCAAAACCCAATGCTTAATATTATGTTTTCTATCCCATCTTTGTACAGTAGAGTACATTAACAAACTTGAAGACTAAGAAATAAAACTTTTAATGTAATTGACAGAGACAAATGTTAAACATACCTGTAAGTTTTCCCAGCTTGATATTTGAAATAAAGACATTCCAAGCTATACCCAGTTGAAAGTATCTATTGAATAGCAACAAAAAAAAATAGTGTCAGTAAATAAACATTAAGCGCGCGCACACACACACACACACACACACACACACACACACACATATATATAATTGTTATAAAGAACAACCGAGTGTTTTTCCCAGCAAGAGTTTATTTGCAACCTCAGTGGATTTTTTTTAATAAATGGACGAGCCCAGCATTGGGGTCAATGGACCGACCCAACCTGTGCAATTCTTGCGTAACACCAAATGCAGGAATCATCCCAATCATTCCTTTGACGGTATATTCGTCCCATTGGCAAAATGAATGCATGCGTTAACCTTAACCCTGTGGAAATTGAACCTATAGAGATTCAATATTGGTGGAAACTGCAGAGAATTAGATGAAAGTGTTATAAAAGTATTTATTTCAGGTTACTAAAGATATAATATATATAAAAATAATATGAAGGAGAATACCCAAATTGGTTGATATCGAGTCAATCCAAGATATAAGTAACCATTTCCATGCAACATCCAGTCAATCCAAGATGTAACTAACCATTTCCATGCAACAAAGAAGAAAGATTACTAAAATATCCTTATGAATTTAAATACATAAATACAATTTATATTAAGAAAATATAACTATGTGTTATATAATAAAATCTTACCATAACAAGGTATAGAAATGGAAAATAGCATATAACGAACTGAGAATTTCTCATGGAATAAACAATAAATCCCGTCAGACTAAAATCTTTACAATACCAGCTTGTGAATGGTATCCTCTTCAGTAAATATTATGATAAATCCCGTCAGACTAAAATCTTCACAATACCTCCTTGTGAATGGTATCCTCTTCAGTGAAAAATATGATAGAGTTTCTATAAGATTCCTGGAGAAAGCGGAGGTTAAAAAGTCTTTAAGGATCCCATAGTGAAATGCTCGGAGAGGAAAAACCCTCCATGGTCATTTGAACAAATTCTATCTAGAAAGTTCCTAAGGGTGACTTACCTTGCAAGCTTTCACGGAAGATGAGAATAAGTTAATACAGAGTATGAATTCACAGTTGGCTATCTACCTCACAACGCACTAAATTAATGTGGAGTATGAATTCTCATAGCTGGTTGGCTAGTAGGTCGAGGTTTCCATCAATTCTACTGGTGTACGATATATTTAAAGTGTAAATCATGGAGGAAATCCACTTACCACCAAAAATACATTTCATACCCAACCAAACTTTAAGAACACTTTTGCTAGTAATTACATTGAGAGTAATTACACTATAACCTTATGTGATTCATAAAAGAAACATAGTATTGGACCTTGGATGTATATATAATTTGTATACTTATAATGTTTATCAATCCAAAAATCTAGCCAAGCTTTAAAAAGGATCTTCAAAGGATTTCGATCTTAGTAGTTTTAATCATAAAAATAATAAATAGACTTATATTCATATATATATAGATATATATATATAATTTACTTGATTAATAATTTATGTATGTACTTAGTATGTAATATTATACTAATAAGTTTTTCAAGGATTATATATTAATATTGAATTAATGTGGTAAAATTAATCTAGTTTCAATAAGAAATTCACATTTATATACATATATTTGTAAGTGCTTAGCAAACTATTAAAGGCATAACCATAACATGGAGAGAGGTAATTTATTATCCAACATTTTATGTCCTTAAAATATATCACATAGAATATTCATATATGATTGTGAGTAAGCAATCTAAGGAAGATTATACCTAAAAATAAAGGGTGTGTTTTTGTGAAAGTTTTTAAATGGAGACATTACATTAAAACTCCCTTTTGTGGATGATTTTGGTCCATTTCATCTCATGTATTCCACCTAATTGACTTCATCATTGTGGTTCCTTATATTTGCGTCATTGGTAATTGATTGTTGGTCATTAACTCAATTCCATGAACAATTTGAAGATCCATTAATCAACCAAGCACATGAGCAACATGAAAACCCTTCAATAGATAACTAACATCAACTATCTTACATCATGATTGAGTATCGCTTCTCCATCAAACTCAATACCACATGCCCTTGTCTCCTGATTTTCCCTCTACCTCCCCTGCACCGCTTCTCCACGAAATGTAATAAAATATACCCTAAATATTTGTATTGTTATATATATATATATAACATAATTAATCCCCCTTCACCCCTTAATACAAGGAAATATATTTTCTCATTTATGTATCATAGTTTATTCCCCAATATGAATGGATGTGATAGGATATTGCCTATCAATTAACCCCCCCATTGAGGAAACCCCGTGAAAATATTTGGAAAAGTGCTTGGTGATTCAAATGCTTGTTCCTAGGTGATTATATTGTGTACCCCAGGTTACTATCTGTTAAATTTTCATATGCTTAGCTAAGACATCAGTATTTCATTTCTATTTCATGACAAAAGCATATAAACAGGATCACTGAAAGATAGACAAGCACAACCATAAAAAGGAACACAAAGATTTATCCTGGGAATAACCTACAGGGAAAAACCCAGCAAAATCTTCCTCAATATAGATGCCCCAAAAAGATAAAAGATAAAACCAGCAAGGAGATCAAAGCCCGATCCTCCTCCTTCTCCAGCTACTTCTCTTCTCCACTAATGCGCTACACAAGTGAGAGTGTGTGTGTCACAAATGAGGAGCACTACACCTCTATTTATATTCATCCATTTACTTAAGTTAACTCATTTGACATGTAGGCTTGAGTTAAATCATGTAGGCTCGAGTTACACATGTAGGCTCAAGTAACCACACTGGGGTGCTAATGACCCACCTTTACAATTAGAGGGGACTACCTCATAACTCTTATTAGTTATTCCGATTAGGATCATCAGGGTACAATGTAATACAAGTGGTTCTCCTGGTAGGACCATCGGGGACCACAAAAGATACATATAGAATATTCTTCAAGTTACAATATTTCAACACTCCCCCTTAACGAGAAGGGTATTCTACAGCAACATCAACAACAAGAAGAGTAGAGATAGGGGACATCATCAACATCAGCAGGGTAACACATCTATAAATCATTGGAAGCTTTTCAACATCATGTAGTCTTCATATTCAATATTCAGTCTTCATCATCATTAATTCTTTGACTGCTTTGATCAGCAACATCTTCAGCACTTTGACTGTTTGATCAGCAACAATATCTTCAACATTTTGACCTTTCGATCAACAACATCTTCAGCACTTTGATTGTTCGATCAGCAACAACATATTCAACATTTTTGACCTTTTGATCAACAACATCTTCAACACTTTGAATTTTCGATCAGCAACAACATCTTCAGCACCTTGACCTTTCGATCAGCAGCAACATCTTCAGCACTTTGACCTCTCGATCAGCAATATCATCATCAACACTTTGACCTTTCGATTAGCAACAACATCATCATCATCATATTCTGATCTGTCGATCATAATCATCATCACATTCTGATCTTTCGATCAGAAACATCATCATCATACTCTGATCTTTCGATCATAAACATCATCAACATACTCTGAAATTTCGATCAGAAACATCATCATCATATTTGATCTTTCGATCAGAAACATCATCAACATATTTTGATCTTTAGATCAGTACGTCATCATCATCATACTCTTATCTTTCGATCAGTATGTCATCATCATCATACTCTGATCTTTCGATCAGTACGTCATCATCATACTCTGATCTTTCGATCAGTACGTCATCATACTCTGATCTTTTGATCAGTACGTCATCATCATCATACTCTGATCTTTCGATCAGTACGTCATCATCATACTCTGATCTTTCGATCAGTACGTCATCATACTCTGATCTTTTGATCAGTACGTCATCATCATCATACTTTGATCTTTCGATTAGTATGACATCATCATCATCAGCAACAACCTGCAATCCACAACTCAAAGACAAAAAAGTATTTGGATCACTTTTGGACTTAAATTCCAGGGATGATACAATCCCACCACATTCTCGACAACCGAAGTTACCAGATTGATTATGGGAGAATCAGTCCCTATCACTTTAGGACTAAGTCCAAGGATGATGCAATCCTACCACATTCTCAAGGACCGAAGCCACTGGATTGATTACGAGAGAATCAATCCCTATCACTTTAGGACTATGTCCAAGGATGATGCAATCCTACCACATTCTCGAGGACCGAAGCCACCGGATTGATTACGGGAGAATCAATCCCTATCACTTTAGGAATATGTCCAAGGATGATGTAATCCTACCACATTCTCGAGGACCAAAGTCACTGGATCTATTATGGACAGATGTCTCGGGATGATACAATCCCTCTTCATTCTCGAAGACCAAGGTCTCCGGATCACTTTAGGGTAAGTGCCTAGGGATGATACAATCCCACCACGTTCTTGAGGACCGAGGTCACCGGATCTATTATGGACAGATGTCCTAGGATGATACAATCCCTCTTCATTCTCGAGGACCGAGGTCTCCGGATCACTTTAGGGAAAATGCCCAAGGATGATACAATCCCACTGTAACATCACTACTCCCCCTTTCAAGGAAGGTCTTTCTAAACAACACCAAGCTTGTCTCGAAAGTGTTTGAACTCTACTCGAGGCAGAGGCTTCGTCAGTACATCATCATCCAAACCATCATCATCTACATCTTCAGTATGTGAATACTGAACTATCACCATCTATATCTCCAGTATGTGAACACTGAAAGCATCATCATCTCTATATTCAGTATAGAAATACGGAATCACCATCATCTGTATCTACAGTATGTAAATACTGAAATATCATCTATATCTTCAGTATGGGAATGCTGAAACATCATCATCTCTATTTTCAGTATAGAAATATTGAATCACCCTCATCTGCATCTACAGTATGTAAATACTGAAAAATCATCTATATCTTCAGTATAGGAATACTGAAACATCATCATCTCTATTTTCAGTATAGAAATATTGAATCACCATCATCTGTATCTACAGTATGTAAATACTGAAATATCATCTATATCTTCAGTATGGGAATACTGAAACATCATCATCTCTATATTCAGTATAGAAATACTGAATCACTATCATTTGCATCTACAGTATCATCATCTGCATCTTATCTTGTATGTAGAAATACTGGATTTCTATGTGTTACGTTGGAACACAGGGTTCTTTGTCATCACAACTATGGTTATCACATAGAATCATTGTAGTATCCATCTTTAGGTCAAAGAGACCTGATATCAGCTTCTGAAGCCATATGGATTCACAACTTAGGAGAGCAATATGCTATGTATTCTGCTTCAACCGTGCTAAGAGAAACACTGGACTATTTCCTGCTAAACCATGAACTCATAGCAGACCTCAAACAAAAGAATCTACTTGATGTGCTTTTCCTATCTGAGATACTTCTAGCCCAATATACATCTGTGTAGCCATACAATCTATACTCATGGCTACCATCATAGTATAGACCAAAGTCTATAGTCCCTTTAAGATATCTCATCACATGTTTTGCAGCTACTAGGTGAACCCATCTTGGTTGAACAAGATATTGACTTAAGGTGTTCACAACAAAACAAATGTCTGGTCTGGTATTTGTTAAGTACATCAATGACCCAATGATCTATCTGTAGTGAGTCACATCCACTACCTCTAATGAGTCATCCGCTAACAGCTTCAGGTTGGAGTCCATGGGTGTGGCCATGACTTTGCATTCCAACATATTGAATCTCTTCAATATCTCTACCGCATACTTTCCCTGGTTGAGAAATATTCCTTCTGAACTTTGCCATACTTCCATACTTCCCTGTCAAGAATAAGTCATCCACATATAGTAATAGAATGACAGGTTCATCTTCTACAACCTTGTAGGAAAGGTTAGGATCAACTATGCTCATCATGAAACTATCTATTCTTCCATACCAAGCTCTGGGAGCTTGCTTTAGGCCATAGACGGCCTTCTTCATCTTGCATACTTGGTTCCATCTGTCTTCAACTTCAAATCCTTGTGACTATTCGATGTAAAACTCTTCCTCAATCATACCATTAAGGAAGGCTTGTCTTTACTTCATCATGGAAGAAACTACCATGATATTTTTGAAGGAAGTGTACCTTGCTTCCTGGAGTAAGTGTCTCTTCAGAATTAATTCCCTCTTTCTGATAGAAACCTCTAGCCACAAACTGTCCATCACGAAGCTATCCATCATGTTGTACCATGTCGAACTCAAATATCTTCTGTAGTCACTCCCCCTGAAGTGGAGTATCATCTTCCCTCTTCATTCTATACAGGTGGTTCTATGCTTGATATATACTGGTCAATAGAGTATGTCATGTCATAGTCTATTCTTTCTGAGGAAAATCAGGAACCTTGCTTTGTACACTTGTTCTTGTAGATCCATATGGAAGATACTACATGCTTCCCTTTATGTCTCAAAATCATATCGTATACATCATTCCCCATGATCAACTATTATTCTTTGATCATAGCTTCTTTCATAGCATTATTTTCTTCATCTTGAGTTATCTCTTGTGCCCATGGTGGTCTTCATCCTTCAAGGTGGATCTACCGCTCTTTGAAGCTCTTTCTTCCGTCATGGTGTCTCTGACCCTGGGAGCTTCAGATTCATGTTTAT